>MU375898.1:603172-933639 GCA_022495235.1 Xylaria curta | reverse complement strand
AATAAAAAAAAAATAAAAGTTAATATAATATTTAATATAATTAATAGCTTAATATATTTAATATATTATATAAATAAATTATTAAATTAAAATATAAAGCATATTTATAATTTAAATATAAAACTATTATTTTAATTATAAACTAAAGCTTTTTTAAAAACTAAAGCATTAAAAATATTTTAAAATTAATTTATAAATATTAAAATATTAAAAAAAACATATTTAAAATATAGCTTTTATAAAAAAACAATATAATATATTTATAATATAAATATAAATAAAAACAAAATTAAATTATTAAATTATTAATTATTAAATATAATTAAAAAATATTATAAAATATTAATTATAAACTTTTTATAGCTTTAAAAATAATTTATTTTAAAAATAAAAAGTTAATATATTTAAAAAAAAAAAAAAAAATAATACATAGTTTTTATTTTTATAAAATAAAAGCAGTTTATAAGCTATTAATAATATATAATTTTAAAACTTTATATATAAAATATAAAATTATAAATTATATTTATAATAAAAAAATATTATAAATTTTTATTTTTTATTAGTTTTAATAACAAAGTTATTAAATTTATTATATTTAAATTTTAATTTATTTAAAAATTTAAACAAAAATTTAAAGTTATTTTTAATAATTTAACAAATTAAATTTAACTTTTTTTTAATTTATAAAATAAAGTTTTTAATTTAATATTAAAAAGTTTTTAGATTTATAAATTATTAATAAAATAAAACAAAAACAAAAAATAATTATAAAATTAATAAGTTATTTTATAAAAAGCATAAAGTAATTTTATATTATAATTATAACAAGCTTAAATATAAGCTATAATAAAAATGTTTTATTAAAATTTAATATTAATTTTTTTAAAATTAATTTAGTTTTATAAAGTATTAATAATTTAAATATATATTAAATATGCACTATAAATAATATAAAAAGCTAGAGGGGGTCCCTTTAAAAGAGGGTCTATAGCCACATCGTGGCTGTGGTGGCTGGATTTGTAGATTAAATAAAACCTTTAAGAAAAGGTTAAAGCTGGTGCCTGCGGCACAGCCCACTTTTTCCTCCCTTTTAAAGAGGATCATAATATATAAACTTAATATTGTTTTATTACTTTTAGCATACTGTGCTAATAAATTAAAGTTTTTATATATTAAAATATAGCTGCTTTTTTTTTTTTTTATAAAAAAAATATAATAAATATATTTTTTAGTTTTAATATTTAATTTATATATATAAAAATTATTAAGATTTTAATTTTTTATAAATTATTAATATATTAAAAAAAAACAAAAGAAAATTATAAAATTAAAAGTTTATTTAAATAATATAATTAAAACAATTATTATATAAAGCTAAGTTTTTTTAAAAATAAAAAAAGTTTTAATTTAAACTATAAAATATTAATATATTAAAAATAACTTATAAAACTAATAAAAATATATATTTTTATTATTTAAATATTTAAAATTAAAAATAAAATATTTAATAATAAAGGTTTTTTTATTATTAAAAATAATTATAACATTATATTTAAAAAGTATGCTTATATTTTTTATAATATATTAATAAAATAAAAAAAGTATGTAAAATATATAAGTATATTTATATAATAAAAAAAAAAAAGCTATATTTAATAAAAAATAAATAATAAAAAAATAAAACAAAAATAAAAATATAATAAAACTTTTAAACTATAATAAATTAATAATATGTTTTTAAATTATAGTTTTAATTTTATTAATTAATTATAAAAAAATAATTATTAAAAAAAAACCTTTTTAATAAAGTATAAGCTAAGTTATTTATATTTAAAATTTAATAAAAAATAATAAAAATTTTTATTGTTTTTTTAAATAAAAATTAAAAAGTTTAATTATAATTTTAAAGCTTATTATATTTATAAATTATTTATTATTATATTAATATTAATAAACAAATAATAATTATTAAAACATAAATTTAAGCAAGTTTTAATTTATTTATAATATATTAAATTAATAAAAATGCTTTATTATATTATTAATTTAAATATATAAACTAATTTTATTATTTACGTTTTTTTAATATATATATTATATTATTATTTATTTTTTATTTTAAAATATATTATAAATAAATAATTTTATAAGCTTATAAAAACTTATTATATAATTTAATTATTTATATTATATTTTTATTAAACAAAAAATACGTATTTTTTGCTTTAAAATTTGTTTGCTTGCTTTTTTTTATATTAAATAAATAATTAAATAATTAAATAGTTATGTTTTTATTATTTTGTTTTTGCTTTTAGCTTAAAGCAAGTTTTGGCTTGTTTGTAATATATTAAATTAATAAAAACGCTTTGTTGTACTGCTAGCTTAAGTGCGCGAATTAGCTTTACTGCTTACGCTCCCTTAATATACGTACTATACTACTACTTATTTTCTGCCTTGAAGTGTGCTGTAGAAGCACCGGGAAACCTTTGGTTTCTGCCGACTGAGAATAATTCCCACAATTGATGACTTTGAAACTCCTTTTTGGAAAAGAAATCATCAATCTTTGCTCCGGACATCATGAAGTTGCTTTATAGAAAACGCACACGAAAACTACATTCTTATTCAAGATTTGATACTAATCCTCGTACAGAATTTCCTATATCAATAATATATTGAAGGGATTGCGCGGGTGTGTGTTTCGATAAGTGGTGGGCTAATTGATTGTAATAGGATTGATGAGTGGAGAGACTTCTCAATCTGATCAAAATGAGTATGGTGGGTGGGCTAGGGACCACTCCACCCAGCCACTATAGCCACATTCTGATGCCACATTGAGATCTTTAAAAACAAGGAGGGTCACGAAGTTCCTAGACCGAGTGCGACAATAGTTCCAGTTGGATACCTTTTTGGCATTGGCCTAGTAACAGATAATCACAATTGAAAATTGGCTTGAAGCTGAACTACCATTGAGTAACAGGCATTTTTGATCAGTTGAGGATTTATAGCTTGGGCGTTTTCGTCGTTGGCGTGCGTATTCGCATACTGTTTGGTGTCACACAGACTAGCCCAAGGTACTAGGATTGCTATCCGAAACTTCGGGTTAGGGCCGCCGATATCATGTATTAAATACCCTACAAGCGGCGAATTACATACTCAGTTACTCGTTTTGCTTCTCGTGTTCTCTCGATCACGATAATAGCAATACGGCCCTGAACAGGCAAGGCCAAGTGAGCTAGAGTGAAGCTCTCGTGTATTCAAACCTGGGTCGAAAAGAGAGGACTAGACTGTATGGCCTCCTTGACGCTCTAGTAGATTATTATAATATTGAATACCCTTCTAAGCCCTGGATCACTGGCCCTTGTTACGTTCGGAGAGTACAGAGTAAGATTTACTAGTATCTCTAACGTAAATTACATCAGACTCTCCGCGTCTTCTAAATACTTACACATTACGTCAGTTAATTTCCGGGCTGCAAGATTGCATTAGGCACCTTGTCGCCGGATACACAGAAATACTGTAACAAGGGCTAGGTATCTAGGGCTTTGAAGGGGTCTTCTATATTGCAATAATCTTCTTGGGCATCAAGGAGGTCATACAGGTCTGTCTTCTCCTCGAGCCCTTCGCGGCGAATCTAGGTTTATATACACGAATAGCCTCGCGCTTGCTGGTCTCAATAATTCAGGTCTGTTTCACAGCATCGTCTAGCAAACACGGGTAGCCGAATATTAACCCCGAACTACAATTCAAATGCCGACTTGCAGATTAGTTACACGATATTGCCGACCTAGCCACAGGTAGGCGAGTAGTTGTATCTTACTACCTGTAGCTGGTCCGTGTGACAAGTACCACATCACGAAAATGGCAAAAGCGAAGGTTTTCCAGCCTTCTCCAAAAAGTTCATATTTCTTTGGCCGGACTGAGCTTCCACCTATTTGTAATTATTTAGAGAAGACTAGTACGGCGCGGTGAAATTGCGGCTCATTCATATCCCTACAATGGTTATACAAGAATACCAAGGTGAAGAGGTCCCTCCTTACGCAATACTAGCAAGTGTCTCTTTTCACTCCAGAGTCTTACTCAAATCTTTCTGGATCTCTTAGTACTCCCTTCGCTGATCCAGCTATTGTAGTCTCATACATGGATTAAGGGGGAAGTTTCTTTCAGTGATTTCCAAGATGGAAAGGGGCCGTCTCTGCAAGGTTACCAAAAAATCATTGACTGTTGCAGGCAGGCAGCATCTGATGGCCTAGACACTGTTGTACGAAATACCGTTATCCTATCCCTCTAGTTTCTGATATGTTAGGCATAGTGGATCGATACTTGTTGCATAGATAAGCGCAGCTCTGCAGAACTATCTGAAGCCATAAATTCGATGTTCACATGGTATCAGAATGCCGCCATTTGTTACGCATACCTTGACGATGTCGTCAATGTTGATGACAACGCCAGTGTTTCCAGACTTCCTGATAGCTTCTCGAGGAGTCGTTGGTTCACCAGAGGTTGGACACTGCAAGAACTTCTGGCGCCATCAGTTGTTGTGTTCTATTCTATAGGTTGGGCTCGTATTGGTAGTCATCGCGGCCTTTCCGATGTTATTGCTGAAACTACCCGAATCAGCATGCGATTCCTTGAGACTGAAGATTTTACCAACTTTAGCATTGCTCAACGTATGTCTTGGGCTTCACAACGACAAACGACCAGGATCGAGGATCAAGCATACTGCTTGCTTGGTCTATTTGGTGTCAATATGCCACTCCTGTACGGGGAAGGCGACCAGGCTTTTATTCGACTACAGCAAGAGATTATGAAAGAATCTGATGATCAAACTATATTTCAGAGACAAGTCCTCACCTGAGCGGCGGTCTTCTTGCCTCATCTCCGAAATTCTTCGCAAATTCAGGTCATATAGTCACGCCACGATCCCATGAGGCATATGGTGTGACAAGGGCTATACTAAAGGGCTTGGAACAGGAATATGATGCTCTATTCAGCTAATAATTCTCTTTGGGTCTAAAGGATCCTTAAGGTCTAAGTTTTCTTTTCGCGGGCACGCGCTCTTCGCGATTACTTATACCCAGGAATCTAGGGATGAATATGTTTACCGCCTGACCTAATCTAGACTGCGGTATCGGCGGTGGCGTTGCCATGTCTTGCCAGGTCCGTGGCAGCTGGTAGAATATATACAGCTGTAGCCGTGTGACATATGGGCCGTATACAATAACAAATAAGGGATTACAAATTTCACTACCACTTCTTAAGGCTGATACTACTACCTCTATGCTGATTCCTTCCCGGAGAGGGAACAATGCTACAGTTCCTAGCTTCGTGCTAAATACTGCTTCGCGTGAAAAAATCGCTGTCTTGAATGGCCAACCGTCTGACAGTGATGAGTTGCGAGTTGGTCTGTATGTTGAGAAGCACCCAGAGTCTGAATCCTACATTCGAGTAAACTATCAAGTCGGTATCGCTTTGATTCCACATCAAGAGGCCTTGGGGAAAGCGACCAGGACGTATCCGCTGATACAGATGCAAAATAAAACTGAACGGGTCCCAGTCAAGGGAGTTTACCAGACCAATAGACCTGTGCTCATTCAACCGCTTCGTTATCTTGCTTCTGAGTTCAAGCTACATTGTACGAAATCTGATAAAGAATGGCAACATCATCCGACGGGCTCCCTATCTTCAGTCATTTTAAATTTCTCGTCAATAACGGAAACCCAAACACCCTGCGTCCTCGAATATACAATTTTTGAAGGCCATGGGTTTGTCTTAGTACTTCAGAAACGTATTTCACCACCGAAAATTACTAGGTTTAAGGGTTTCGTTCTTGAAAACACAGAAATAGCGAAAGATGAGATCAGGGTGCGGGCCTAAGTGGATGACGCAGTCCGAAGACAGCACGTTCCCAATAGTCAAAAACTCACAAATGGGCTTCTCAGTATAGTGCCAACAATTATCGAGGCTCGTTATGCCTCGATAGTAGCTTTAGAGGCTAGTAGGGTAACTACATCTACCCTGAAAAGAGAAAAGCACCTTCAAGTCTAGTGCCAATTCCCATAAGGCACCCATCCTCGAAAGCATAAAGAATTTGCGTAAGCCAAAAGGATGAGGATAAGGCAGTATCACACAGACTAACCTAAAGTACTGGAACTACATTGAATATCTGAGACGGCTTGTGAATGTTATGTAAATAATCATGTTAGCGGTATCGCACACTCAGCTATCCGTGTTTGCCTAATTACAAGAACAGGCAGCACGGGGCGAGACAGGCAAGACTAAGCAAATAAAAGCGAGGGGAGAAAGCGTATTCTTTGCATATATGGATCTAGATCGCCGCCAGGGCTAAAAGGGTGGACTAGACTTGTATACATGACCTCCTTAGATTATTGCAATTCGGATATCCTTCCAAACCCTAGACTTCTAGCTCTTGTTATAAGCAGTATATTTCTTATCCAGAAGTAAGATTCTACATCTGTGTTTGCACAGGGGGCGTTATGCTATATAAACACGTCTCTTTCCTTTCGGCATGATCCTGAATCAGTAGATAATCACGTTTCACAAGAGGCGAATAACAAAGAACCTTTCTGTATTTTTCATATTAATCTATGAATGTGGGACAGACCTCTGTTTACTACTAGTAGAGAGTCGTTCTCACACTACATATTCGACAGTACAGCAAGGCCTCTGGTATGACTCCGCTAAGATCAGCTTATAAGCTGCTGGGTACTGAAGCTAGCGTCTCGAAATGGCGCAGTCTGAGGTCTTGTGTTCGATATGGCATTGTTATCTAGATCATAGAATAATGCTGGACACTTCCTGTAGAGGAATTTCGTATCTTATGTAGCGGTATGACGGTCCGAACGGCGCTCGGACCAGTATAGAAAGAGACATACATTTGTTGTTAGTTATGTTTATATAATTAGTTAGTAGACAAGCATCTCAGCTGTCCCTAGATGCACTACCTAACGGTAGACGAGCTGAAATCAGGGCCGAGAAGATAGTTAGCTGTAAGGATGGTTGTGGGGCTAGTTGCCTTTGCTGTTTGACTCGTCGTTGAGATTGGTGGAAAAAGGGAAACGCCTGTAGTTGGGCATTACGGCCATTTCAACAACCTTTGTTTGTAGATGCCATTTTTGAGATCTCCATAACGGCTCGTTCCTGCATCAGAAACCACCAGGTTCAACCTTAATTGTCGCATATCCTTGGCGGTAGTTTGGTCTGGTCTGGCTTTAAGTTAAGAATGCGCAAACGAGGATGGGCGTCGGAGCATATCACTCTCCAGGCGACTTGATATTACGAGGTGTTACTACGCGTATTACCTTGCAGCTTGGCACGCGAAACCCCTGTCAGAAAGACCATCGAAATAATGATCCCATTCTGTCGGATCCGACTTAGTGAGAACACCATCTCACCCAGCGCTGGGGACCCCAGGTAGTAAGCAGCAGCGTTGGCGGCAATTCGGCTTCCAAAGCCGACAGTGGCGTTTTCCAGCAACACCAACTTCAGGTGTGCCTCGAGCAGAGCACATTTACTCGCTCCATGAAGGCAAACCTAAGTTCATTCGAATGCGCACTGATAGCTATTTTAGAACTAACGGCGAACGGGATGGCTGTGGGTAGTGGCTGATAGCTATACCAATGAAGGACTGGAAATCTGGGATCTAGAACTCATGGCCCGCAGTGTTGACAGTCTTCTGCTCCAACGACTATCCAATTGCTCCGCACCCTAAATCCTACCCCAGTGCCGCTTGGTATCCAACGCTGTGACCCTTTCCTCATCTAGGTGTGGAGGTGAGCGGTCCGCGTCCCCTTTTGGGTACTACTTCGGTGGGGAAGTATGGGGATGTTTGGGGGATGGGATGGGCCGTTATAAAGGCTTCATACGGCCACTTTGAATTAAAGAAAGCGGTGGAAAAGCATTTCCGAGCATTCGGGCAATCATCGAAAGCTTTTTCGAAGGAAAATATCGTGTATCATTGAGCGCGGGTAAGATGGGCCACTCGAAACTTAGTGACGATGGCGGTGCGACGGTTATCTCCTCAATCGAACCCGAGGCCATCGTTGTGAGCGAAGGCACTGGTAAAACTGCCAACATCTCGGGCGCAAAGGCCAAAGAAGTGCACAATGTTAGTTGAACATGGATATTATATCGGGATATCATTATGTTTTGGATATTGAGCTAACGATCTTACATAGGCGGAACTGTTTGCGGCGCTCCAGGAGACGAAGATCAAAGCGTGGAGCAAAGAATCACGGACTTTATACTGTTCGATGCCACTTCTATCCCCGGCCATTTCGAAATAACACTGACGACTGGCCTAGTGGCTATCTTCACGGCTTTTCTTTGCGCATGCGCCAATGGATACGATGGTTAGGCTTCCGGTTACCTTTGGATATAGCAATGTACTAATGTAGGCCCATTAGGATCACTGCTAACGGGTATCGTTGCCATGGAACAATTCCAGGACGTGTTTCACAGTGGCAAAACTGGGCCAACTGTTTCCTTGTTGTTTTCTCTATATACAGTGTCAGTGTTCCCGGCAAGAGGCAAGAAAGATACAAATTCGCTGACCTGGATTATATGTTAGTGGCTCAATTGTCGGTGCGCCTTTCGCGGCTATTATTTCGGACAAGCTCGGTCGTAGGAAAACTATGTTTGTCGGCGGTTTGATTATCATCATCGGCACTGCTATCATCGCGAGTAGCTCAACCATTCCCCAATTCGTTGTAGGGCGCTTCATTCTCGGCGTCGGCATTGCCACTATGACAGTGAGCGCCCCAGCCTACGCTATGGAGATCTCACCTCCTCATTGGCGTGGCCGCGCTACTGGTAAGAGCTCCGATATGTTCTCTTATTTGTCTCGCTGACCTAAGAATATTAGGTTTCTACAACTGTGGATGGTTTGGAGGATCCATCCCGGCAGCAGCAATTGTGTTTGGCACCGAAAACATTCAAAGCCACTGGGCATGGAGAGTCCCCCTCCTGTTACAAGCTTTTGCTTGTGTTATTGTTATGTTCACCATTTGGTTTATCCCTGAGAGTCCCCGATGGCTTATGGCCAACGGCAAGACTGACGCAGCCCTCGCATTTCTTGTCAAGTACCACGGCAACGGTGACCCAAACTCCCGCCTGGTACTTCTGGAAATTGAAGAGATGAGGGAAAATATCCGACTTGATGGTATCGACAAGAGGCCATGGGACTGTATGTTCTTCTTTAGCATTCGTTTTGTGTATAATCCGCTTGCAGCTAACATACTTGCCAGATCGGCCCATTTTCTTGACGCATAATGGCCGTTGGCGGTTTGCCCAGGTCATTATGATTTCTATTTTCGGACAGTTCTCCGGAAATGGACTCGGCTATTTCAATGCCACCATCTTTGAAAACATTGGAGTCAAGTCAGTCTCACAGCAGCTCGGGTATAACTTACTCAACTCTGTCCTGTCCGCGGTGGGCGCTCTATCCGCCGTATCGCTCACAGATAGGATGCGCCGAAGACCGGTTCTGATCTATGGCACTTTCGGTAAGTTTCCACGTCTTGATGGAATGTTAGCCCTGCTGACTTGTCATAGCATGTGCTGTTGCCCTCGCTCTTAACTCGGGCCTCTCTGCCGCGCTAGACTCTCAGGGGGATAGCATTCAGAGTTCATACGCCAAGGGTGCTTTGGCGTCCTATTTTCTGTTCAACGTCGTCTTTTCGTTCACGTATACTCCTCTACAGGGCGTAATACCTGCCGAGGCATTAGAGACGACTATGAGAGCAAAAGGCTTGGCAGCATCGGCTGTTATCGTCAACATTGTTGGGTTCATCAATCAGTTCGCTGGCCCCATCGGGCTTCAAAATATTGGGTACAAGTATATTTTCGTCTTCGTGGGTTGGGACCTAATCGAGACCGTCGCCTGGTATCTCTTTGGGTAAGCTAGCCTATGCCGTTGCACTATTCGAATTTCGCTAACACCTTCTTAGTGTGGAATCCCAAGGACGTACGCTTGAGCAACTGGAATGGGTTTACGATCAGCCTAACCCAGTGAAAGCATCACAGAAGATTGACAAGGTTATCGTCCAAGCTGACGGAAAGGTCACCGAGAAAGTAGTCGAGGATGGAGCTTAGACCCAGATGGAAGGGATCAGCATCATCGCCAAAGTGTTGCCTACGGCATCGTATGATGTTGGTTTGGAGATGTGATGTGACTGTTTTAGGAGGATGCGTGCGATAGTTCAACTCCAAATACTAAGACTTGGAAAAGCAAAAGGGTCATTACCATTAATTGACATTATAATTGGTTGTCGTACTAGGCCGATCTAATCCCGCCGTTCTTACATGGTGTTCTTTTCCCTCAGAACTTACCCATGCAGGTTAGACTAGGGCTTATACCTTGTAGGATAACTTTGCATTGCTATACGTGCCACACCACCATACTTCTTACGAGGCTCCTGTATGGACTTCGCCCCTCGGCCGGGCCAATTCATGAGTCTAGATGTCTCCAGACGCGACTACCATAAACAATCACATGCAGTTGGTAAGGTCGCAACGCCCCCCAAAACAGGACAATTTCAGCTCGATTCGGCTTCGACTCAAATGCATAGAGCCTTTCTCGAACGTAACCCGCTCAGGGAACAGGTGCATATCCTAGCCTATCACAGTCAGGATGCACATGAGCACCAGCTGAGAAAACGTGATGTGGTGCCCATCACGCCACCAGTACCTACCTAGTGAGAATCAAGGACCATTCACTTATCGAAACTCAATCAATCATCCTTCAGATTCCACCGGCCTCGAGGCAGGCTGTGTGCAACAGCTAGCTCGTGAGTCTGACCCTGCATCGCAACAAAAAACTGACTCTCAACCAACAAGCATAACTGATAGTCGTCGTCACACAAGCAACAACCAATTATAAACTTCAAGGCTAGTGAACTACTTGGCTGCTATTGGCCACGTAGTGTCTGTTGGTCTGTTGGTCAGCCCCAGAGACAATAGACAGGGTAACTGATAGGGCTGTGAGGAGTCCACACAGCCTTTGAGTGCTGACATCATATGTACAAAACACCACAGCCGAAGAATGCTACTGCGTGTCAACCCGGGGCGTCGGGATCTCGTGCGGTCCGGCGAGACAACACTTCGAAGCTCCCGATCGTGTGGACCGTTGGGTCGCGCCACGCCGCCACCCGATATTGCCAGCCGTATTAGGTTCCTCGGGACCCCTGCATTGGCTGCAATGGCTTAGCGGATCGTTACATTCCAGCTTGCGAGAAATAATTCGAGCTGATTGGTATTATCCCGGGTTATTTCTTCTGCCCAAGTTGAAAACACGCTACACAGCCGAACAGCTAAGCTAAGCTGCGATAAGCGCGGGCCGACGAGTTAGAACAACGTTCCATCAAGTGTGGTTGTAGTGCACACCCACCGTGCCAGGGTCTTTCTAGTGGAGACCATGACAAGTGTTAGGCTGAAGATACAGCTAGTTAGCCCGAATATGGATTAGTGTCAAGAGGATTCGAACCTGTGAGCCTAAATCCACACCTACCACATGAATCCCACGTGGGATTTGAGGCGTGATTGCGATACCCTTCACGTATCGATAATCATATGCTCGTGATAGACGTCTTGGCGTTCTGACGTCAGCCTCAATTACACGTATCACGTGTGTTTACTTTTTAGCAACTTCCACTCTGGCAGCCGATACGTCGCCGCCGTCGGCCGAGAGATTGCCGGTGGTGGAATTGCGTTATATCCCGCTGCATCTTGCAGTAGTTTGTGTAGCAATAGGTCTAGTTCGAGGGCAAGGTGCCGGCGATGCCGCGCGGACCAGCACATCAACTTAATTCAACTTAGAGCGTGCTGTCCAGGTCGGTATGATTCCATTGGCCAAATCCCACTCGAGGAGGCGAGAGCATTACCTCTTATCTGACGTCGATACGAGCTAGCATACGTGAGTGTTGAGAAACAGAACCACATTCGACAATGCAATCTCCGTCAGCAAACGACAAGGGCCCATTGTAAATACACGCGTGACATGCGATGCTGGGTTTCACTCATGGGCAAGAGGCAAGGCAGAGTCACAGTCCTTACTTCTTCCTGACGGCCGAGACCTATCACAAGACACTCCATCACAACAACAAGGTTTGTTTCAGTGGCCCATATCTCCGCTCCGGCAATCGACGGTGATAAGTCCTATAGTGCACTAAACACTGCAGGGGTTATTCCAGGGAGGCTGCGGAAACGATCCTAAAAGGATCTTTATTGTACGAAGGAAAAGAAACGGTGTCCTGGCAAAGATTAGCGAGCCAACCGGCTGTAAAATAATTTTCGCCGCGATGACCGCGAGGGATAGACAGATGTGAGTATTTTGCGAGACGAAAAACTACAAATCTAGTTAGTGAATATAAGAAATTATACCTAATAAAGACTACGCTGAAGTTGAGCATCATTAGATTTAAAATGGTAAAGCGTCCTACATGCTTCGAGAAAATATAAAAACATGTGCTGTGATTTTTTTAAACATTAAATAAGTTATTTAAATTAAGTACTTAAAAAATCAATAAAATATTTAATATATTCTGCTTTGTAGTTCGGTTTAAATGTTTATATAAAATGTATGAAAAAAGTCTACATTTAAATTAGCGTGGAAGTCAGGGGGGAAAGCTTGGAAATCCAAAAGTTTTTAGTACTCTCATGTGATGACGTTAAAGTATTTATTGAATTGATGAATGGTAGATCGATGTTTTTTTCTAACCGCGCGCACTTTACCTCAAACGTCTAACCCCTAGATCTACTGCTTCGATAGGTTGTGAACCGGGTCCACATTCTGATGGAACCGGCGGAGAAATGGATGCCTTGACTAACAAACGACAAGATCGTGGACTGGCTTTTCTGGGACATTCGTGACCATGGAACAGCCTAAGCTTACCGCTATTGACATGGAGGTCATAGCTCTCATTCATCATTTCTTGATTTTAAAAAGCGGTCGGCAGCCGTTGTCCCAAATATCCAGTGAACTATCAACTCTATCCTATAACACCAGACCTTTCATCCTTTGTCTAGCATTAATAGTTATGATGGCTCTAGTTATCAATAGGCCCTCTACCCTCGGCCAGATCACAAATTTTCAACCTGAAGATGAGCGTGAGGCTATCATCAAAAGGGTTGTGAACCAGAAGATCTTAGTGCCAGATATCTTATCACTCATGCCAGCATGGCCCAGTGCAATTCAACCTGACGTTGAAGAAATCAATGAGCAAATCGACGAATGGCTCCTAACGTGAGTCTTGGAGTTACTGAGTTATTCAACGCCCTATTAAGATAACTAATTGTTGAACAGCGTCAACTTAGACGAGAAAAAGAAGGCCAAGCATAGAGCTCGTGGCAACTACACGCTACTAACAGCTATCTATTACCCACACTGCAAGAAGGACAAAATGCTTGTGCTCTCACAGTTTTTGTATTGGATTTTCTTCTGGGACGACGGTAAGAAACATATTCTCCTTATCTGCTTAGAGGTAGTGCTGACTTCCAAGCAGAGATCGATAATGGCGGCGACCTTACAGAAGACGACGAGGGCACTCGTCGATGCTGCGAAGAGACGAACCAATGCATCGATGATTGCTTGGGGCCGAATCCTAATTACACTCCCCCAGAGGGCTCGAGAGGAACAGTGGAAATGTTCTATCCCATATTAAGAGATCTGCGTGCCGGCTTGGGGCCGGTTGCGACCGAGCGTCTACGCCGGGAGCTTCACGATTACGTCAACGGCGTCGGCCGACAGCAGCGTGTGCGGAGAGCGGACTACCTACCGAACCCATGGTATCACTTCCAGATCAGATGCGACGATGTGGGGGTGATCCCCAGCATTACGCAAAATGAGTTCGCTATGGAATTCGAGCTTCCAGATCACATTCGATACCATAAAGCCGTCGAAGTGATTGTTGAAGAGTGCACCAAGATTACCATCTTGTTAAATGATATACTGTCCTTGCAAAAAGAATTCGTTAGTGTCCTTCTCCTTGATAAGATGTATAGCTCGTCTGGATGAAAGTAAGCTGACTCTTGGCTACCACAGCGGGTCTCGCAACTTGAGAATATAGTTCTTCTCTTCATGAACACCTACGATCTGTCTCTGCACAGAGCCGTTGAAAAGGTGCTCGATCTCATTCGAGATCACTATGCCATCTGCGTGGCCGCAGAGAAGAGGTTGCCCTGGAGTGCGACAGATGAAAAACTTAATGCAGATATTCGAGAATATATTCGGGGCTGTCAGCGATTGGCTACCGGCACTGCTTATTGGAGGTTAGCTTAATATCAAAATCAGCATCTACTTCGGATATCACACTAATCCCCACAGTTATTCGTGCGAGCGATACTTTAAACAGAGTCAATTGAACGAAAATAGAGAGGTACTACTTGACCTCTCATACGGCGATTAACGAATGAGCAAGGAGTGTCTGGAACACTCTCTCGCAAGAATTTAACAATATTGGTGGGAAGGCGAGGTGATACGGTAATTTATTCTCTCCTTTGTTTTGGGTTTGGTTTTGTTCTTATCAAAGATATGGTTGAGAGGATATAACAGACGACAACACCCCACGGTGATATTAAGCTCTATCAAGTTCGTCCAACTATATACCTAGGTATTAGTGCCAACAAGCGCATAACTAGTATAAATCTTGAATGAATATAGTTGTTTCATAATACACATCCGTGCTAGAAGCTCACACTAAAATAATTTCTTGTTTAATTCCACCGCGCCTTACTTAATTCCACCCCTAGCTCAATTCCGCTCCTTGCTCAATTCCACTGCTTACTTAATTCCACTCACTAATTCCACCCCTTGCTCCATCATACTTATTTACAAAGATTTTTTTAAAAAAAAAATCTCGTTCTATTTACCTTCGGTCAATTGATAAAATAGTCAATACTCAACTCTGGTTAGCGGTAGCGTAATCATACCTTTTAGTTAGCATACTGTATAATACTCATAGGTAGTACGTATATGTACATGTATACTGGTCATGTGGACTCCTGTCTATATCACTGGTTAGCTGTTTAGATAACATACATCTGCCTATCCTAGTTAGCGGTTGTCAGGGCGGGTCTGAGAAAAGGTTTATACAAGGGCTAGACCGAATGGATTAGTAATTCAGTTACCACTTTGTAGATGTTAATATTGTCTACGTAGTACAGTGGATTCGAATGGCTTATCATGGCTGCTAGGAGCTAAAAATGTCGAGGAAGAGTCACAACAAGATAGTATTAGGGGAATTGCTTCATTATTAACCATCATAGCAGCATCATAGATAGTTGATCCTAGTTCCCTAGCTTGAAAAAGTCAAAGTTAAAGCTTAGCGATTGATATTTGACATCGAAATAAGTACTAGTGTCCACGCTAATGATATGAAGATCTTCAAACAGCTTCATCGATTACTGACTTCATTGGATTCGAGCACGCCACAGATTAACACCTCTTCGGAAGGCCAACCCATCTTGATGGGCACCATTTCGCGCGTCTGATCAAAGTGCACGCTCCCATATCTCAAGTACGCGGCAAATGTGTCCTCGACGTTATCCTTCTCATGGTGTTCCTGACAATCCCACAAGTCGGCCAAGAAGGAATCCAGGGCGCCTGTTGGGCCGTGAGACAACTTCATAGTTGAAGTATCGGCAAGTGCGTGGGTGACGAAATCCTCTGCTGCCTGCCACTTCTCATCCCGCACTACGTCTGCCCCTGTGCGCTTGGCTGTAAGGAGCTCAAATTGACGAGTTCCAGACCAGTTTGTCTGTTGTTGGAAGTAGTACGTCTCCTGCAGCGCAGGAAACAGCAGCATGCGATTGGAGTAGTACTCGGGGCCGTTAAAACCATCGCTCGGGTCAATGAGCTTACGCAAGCGTTCAAAACACATAAAGGCAGCCAGATAGTCACTGAACGCCTCCATCATCATATTCAGATTAGGGCAGTTAAACTTGTCAACGGGAGGACACAAAAGGGGGAGATGTCGCAATAGTGGGTGCTTGTGAAACCCACGTGCGTTAGTCACCCCGTTCCACAACGCCAGATAGATATTGTGCCATCGTCTGATAAAGGGATTCCCTCGCTTTGCAGCGACGAACCCATTGAGCATGCAGTCCACGCCTGGTCGCATCTCAATTACAAATCCCGCCACCTCGTAGGGATTGGCTGGGTCTTCGATCTGCTTCCAGCAGATGTCGTCAATGTTCCGGAAGAGAAATGTGCCTACGTCAATCCAAACACCACCATATTTCCAAATGAGTGGAAGTCTCACTAGATCAGCCGAATGAGGCCCGACGTCTGGACCATCCATGGTGTCGCTGTTGAAAGCATCAGGGAAGTACGAGCTCTCAATATAATGGGAAACATTCGTTGAAGAACCTGGGAGCTTGTCGAGGAGATGGACGGTCCAATCTGACCCCAACCGTCGGACCCAATTTATGACATTGCGCTGAACCCAAGGAGGCATCTGGGCATACCCTTGATGCCAAAATGCCCAGACATTTTTGTCAGAGGTGATGGGATGTGGTTTCTGAAGCCATGCTGCGATTTCATCGTCGCTTCGGAGATCGAGCCGATTGGGGTCAATGAGTTTCAAACCTGGTGGTACACTGGTCTTGACAGTGGAGAAGACAGTCTGCTCAGACACTGCACTCACTGCCATCGCTGAAGGAGCCATACTGAATCTATTCAAGAAATGTATCAACGATGACAAAGGCCTCAATTGCTTCAGATCCTGTGGCAAAAACTTCCATCTTCCGTACCCGGGCCGACGCCTGCTTATCAAGCCCTAAAGTAGGTCATCAATGACACGAACAGGTACAGGGTCAGAAAGACTAATGCTTTTGGGACAATATCTCGGCATGGCTTACACGGTCAAACTCCTACGATGCTACAATAGGAACACGATGCGACGAAGAAGCAAAAGTACACTTCGTTCGTTGACGATACAGCCCTCTGATGGGCTGTCCCAAAAAGGTGGGCTGAAGGTAATGCGGCTAATAATTCTCCTAGTGTGGGTAGAGTCCCAATCAAGGATTCATGCATATGCCAAGACGAACCATCTAGTAAAATCGCCGGAATAGGCGACAGATTGACGGTTTCGCACAATCACGCGCATATGCTGGGACGAGCTACGGCGATAAAGATGGTGCGATCTTATGATGTACATACATCGTACATCGTACAGGGTGGATAAGCTAGCTCGAGCTGTGATATCTGAACTAAGTCGTGACAACTCCACACACGTTTGTCAGATTGGAGTTTAGGCGGATGCAAGGGAAGAAAATAGGATAATGGCTCAGCAACTCCAATGCGGGTACAGCGGATACAGAGAAATCAGGGTATCCCGAGGAAGCCGAGGCTAGCTCAGGCCAGTTTTCAAGAACCAGATGCCTGATCAATAGAGATAAGATCAAGCTAATCGCAGATGTATCAACTATTCGCGGCGTTTCCCCTCGTCTTTTATAGGTGATTGGCTTCCAATGCTTACTTTTTGAGATTTCTCAATATCCTATTCGTTGTTGTCATGTGGCAACAAGAGATGCGTCGTTAACTCGTGGAGGTGACTTGTCAATATCAGCCCTCAAGAGCCAATCAATTTTGGCAACAGATGGCGCAAAGATCCCTCATCATGCAAGTCATGTCAGTCTGACCTGTTAGCGTGTCCAAGGAGCCATAACCCACGCTCCTATTTTACCTAGACGGCTTCAAAGGAGGGAGCGAGTGGCTGTAGCTCGCCCACCCCCGCCTCCTTCGTGGGCAGTGGACTCCTGCTTGGCCAGCATGGATCAATACCTGCTCTTGATGTAGCTTACAACCAAGATGCGGCATCTTGTTTATCTTTGAGACCAGGCTGGTGTGACGTTGCAGTGGCAACGCAACATGAGCTCGGAAAGGAACCGAGATATTTCCATCGATGACTTACATATATCACATACGTAACCTGCGGTCATCAGCTGAGCGACTGATCACATGGTCTGTGTCCTGATTACTAGACATTGATATTTCCGATCAAAGCATGCTGGCAAATATGGAAACTCGTCGGGCATCCGGATGAAATACTCTTTTAATAGGGGTAGGAGTGTTCTTGGATCGCTACCCCCAAACGAGGAGTTCCCTGGCATTCTCATATCGTGTACTATTCTCTTGTATTCAATATGGATTCCTTTCATATATCAATTCCATGGACATTGGCTGCCATAGTTTTGACAGCCCTAATCGGAAACGTCATTACAATCTGTCTCAAACGGCTTAGAACATTTGCTGTTCCCACAGTCGGAGCAGACACCGATGATATCAATGCACTCAAGGGGCGTTACGTATATGAAGCAGACGTTCTTCTTCGCGAGGGATACAAAAAGGTGAGTTAGTCGTAGCTACTCTCAAGATTCGGGGTTCTCATCTCTGTTATAGTTCAAGAATGGTATCTTCCAAGTTATGACTCCGGATGGACCGCGAGTATTTCTGCCGAGGAAGTTGGCTCATGATCTCAAGCCATACAATAGACATGAAGCAAGCGGGATGAAGGCCCTTGCCGATGTTGGTTCGGGTAATTCTAGACCACGTATACACCTACTAAGATAACTTGCAGCGCCATATCGGGCACTACACAACCATCGATCACGAAAGTGACATTATGCTGGGTGCAATCAAGATTGATTTAAATCGTAATTTAGGCAATTTTGTTGGCGACGTGGAGCGCGAGGTTGCACATTGCTTTGAAACTCAATTTCCACCATGTCATGGTTAGTCCAAATTCCAATATGGTGTTTTAATCTTCTCGAGCTAACCAGAGTGTCAGAATGGACACCATTAGATCTACATGAAAAGCTACTTCGTGTTGTAGCGCAAGCTTCAGCTCGAATATTTGTTGGGTATTCATTGTGCCGGGACGAGAAATGGCTGGAGTGCAGCACCAAGTTCGCATTGGATGTTATGATAGGGGCTGAGAAACTAAAACAATGGCACCCCTGGCTGCGACCGATAGCTCAATATTTTGTGCCAGAGATGACACGTATTCGCGGCGATCACCGGCGAGCACTTGAACTCTTGCAGCCTGAGTTAGAGAAGCGGTTTAAAGAGTCCGGTAACACTGAAGCACACAATGATATGATAGAGTGGATGCAGCAGCGAGCCAAGAAACTTGGAGATAAATCGTTCAATAGCAAGGAGCTCGCGAACTTGCAAATGCTGACGGCTACTGCCGCAATTCACACTACTAGACTAGCTATCATCCATGCGCTCTACGATCTAGCAGCAAGGCCTGAGTATATTGAACCCCTGAAGAGGGAGATACTTGAGGTCACGAAGGGTAACAATGGCACTCTGCGAAAGCAACACCTTACACAGATGAGGAAGTTGGACAGCTTCATGAAAGAGTCACAGAGACATAACCCTCCCTCAATCGGTGAGAAAAGCCATTTAGTTCTCATACACGTACGAGAATTTTCACATGCTAACTCTAACTCCCAGCTACCTTCCAGCGTAAGGCAATGGTCCCCATCAAGCTCTCAAACGGCTTCCACATTCCTGCCGGCACAATCGTTCAATGTAATACCAATATGCTGGACGAAGCGCCGACTGAATGGGGAGACCCTAACGAATTTGACGGGTTTCGGTTCTACAAATTACGTAGCAAGCCCGAAGATACTAACAAGTTCCAGTTCGCTAGCACTTCATATGACAGTATGCAATTCGGCTTTGGCAATGATGCTTGCCCAGGCCGTTTCTTCGCCAGCAATCAAATTAAGATTATACTAGCGTATATGCTCTCGAATTACGACTTCAAATTCGAGGATAGTGTGGTTGGACGTCCCAAGAACGTCATGTTTGAGGTCAATGTTCTTGCCGACCCAACAGTAAAGGTCCTATTTAAAAAAATACCATAAGATATATAAATTGATATAATGTCGAGTTACCATGATACTGTCCATATGGCGAAGCCTCCGTGAATGACTGAATACATGTTGGCGCTTTAATTAGATGCTTGTTACTTCTGGCTAGATGTCTTAAGATTTAGCTAAGTCGTTCATTGCTGATTGTTAAATCAATTAATTCAGCTGAGAAGTTCCCCTTCCCGTCACTATATAGTATCTCAGCTACCTTTGGGATTGAGCATAGCCGGGCCGGCCACATTATGCTTGTACCTAAGGACACACACTCGACATGAATTCCAGGAAGCTCTCGTAAAGTCAAATCAAGGTAAGACTAACTTGCTACCTTAGTTGTAGTTATCGGGCTCAATAATGAAAGCGATGTCTTCAATCCTTATTGCTACCATCATCGGTGGTACCAAATTTTAACAACCAGCCGATTAGGTTCAACAAGATGACTGAGGCCGCACATTATTGGATATGTCCTCTAGGATAACGCGACTTCTTAAGATCTCCTCGGGAGGCACGATTACCTAGTTCAGTCGTCTTGGAGACGTCATAGTTACATCGATACTCCAACTTCGCTCATTGCTTATAGAAGCACCGTTTTGCTAAAGACGCGTCATTGCCCATTTCTACCTCATTTTAATCCGAAAGTATTGAAGTCAATTAAAGCTTAAGAATGCTTACAGCAATAGTAACCGGTGCGACAGGTTCGTAACATACCCTACAAAGGGAGACGTTACTCTGACTCAACATATAACAAGGAATTACTGGCACTGCCATCGTGAACGCTCTTGCTAATTCCCCGGAATATTCTGAGATTTATACACTATCCCGGTCGCAGAAACCTGCGCCTCACCCGAAAGTGAAACATGCGACGCTTGACTTGCAGCAGTCGGCGGATGAGATGGTGGCATCCCTATCCCACATTCCACCTGTGACCCATATCTTCTTTTGTGCCTACCTAGCAGACCCAGACCATGGTGAGGCTGCACGCATCAATGGCGCGATGCTTTCAAATTTCTTAGCGACGCTGAAAAAGACGGGTCAAATTGCAAATCTCCAGCGTTTCGTCTTAACTTGCGGGTTGAAGCAGTACGGCCTACATCAAGGACAGCCAAAAAACCCCTTGAAAGAGGATGACCCCGCATCCCTCTTCTGGCTCGAGCAAAAGGATCGGCCAGCGAATTTCTACTACACTCAGCAGCGCATCCTGGAAAATGCTGCTAACGAAGCCGGAAATGCTTGGAGCTGGACGGTCACGTATCCCGCAGAGGTAGTGGAGTTTGCGCGAGCCAACTTCATGAACCTAATGTCATCACTGGGATTGTACTGTGCTGTCAGTAAGGAACTCGAAGGGTCGGAACTCGTGTTCCCCGGGAACAAAAAGAACTATTTGGCCTTTAACGGTTGGACGTCTGCGCGACTACACGCGGAATTTTGCCTCTGGGCGAGCACGGCACAAAATGCCAAAAACCAACGCTTCAACGTTACCAATGGCGATGTCCAGAGTTGGCAGGATCTGTGGCCACGTCTCGCAAAACGCTATGGCTGTACCATTCCAGAGCAAATGTTCCCGTCACCAGATGGCGAGCGCAAGCCATATCCGGGCTGGGAAGGTAGCGTGACGGGATTGCATGCGCGACCGCCGGTAGCAGAAGTTGAGGCCGAGCTGGGTCTAAAAGGCGAGTTCAAACAGAACGTCCTGTACAATCAAATCGACTTGACGAAATGGGCACGGCGGCCTGAAGTGGTGAGAGCTTGGCATAGTCTTCGCACTAAGCACGACCTCGATCAGGGCGCCTGGGACGATGCGACTTGGAGTTTCCTGCATTTCCTTCTTGGGCGTGAATATAGCTGTGTAGCAAGTATGAGCAAGGCTCGAAAGATGGGGTTCTATCAGTACGCTGATACTTGGGATGAGTTCCAACACACTCTAAATGAGCTTGAAGTCGCGAAGATGTTACCTCCGACTGCCGATCTGAAGGGGCACCACTCATAGCGTTGCACCTTGTAGTGTATCTTATGTTATCTTTGTCATTCGGGCATCAATAGTATGATCAGACATGCGGAAGGATTACTGTTCCTCCTCCATACCAACTACAACAGTGTCGAAGAGATAATCCAATGAGAACGACGGATACTGTCAACGCACATTGTCCTCGCTACTCAGTATTCGGTCCAGATTTTTGCCGACATTGGCTGCCGATATAATACTACTGCAGTATTCTTATACGTAAACTCCTTCCGCGTATCAGGAATCATTGCCGGTACACCTTCTTACATAGGCGGATGTGTGTGTGTGTGGAGGAGGAGAAAGTTCCTAGAAAGGCTTTCGTAAGTCTGATCTACGTATTGCAAGGGGGTTTTCACCTCACCAAGTTCAAATTTTACAACGCTATAAGTCAACTTTTCAGAATTGCTCAACGCGGCAATCGAGACCATGGTCAAATTAACTGTGACCATAGATCGCGTTAGGCTCCCCATAAATTAATCCTCCAGTCAAGCTTTCTAGAACTCCACCACCACCCTCTACCACGTAAGTATCCAGAAAGAGAAGAGAATTTCGCAGATAGCCACCACTTTATCAACACTAGTCTACGCTACTTACCGACTGTCTGTGCCATGTACCGTACGGCATGACCCGTAGTTTACCGTAATCTGGGGGTGTTTTTGGCTTCAAGTGCGCTATGCACTAGTCGAGTATAGCTAGGTAGGTGTTCTACCCAGTGTACGTTAGAAAAATAACATTTACATAACAGTGTTTATGATACTGTATTCCCTTCAGCACGGGAAATACCGGTTTTTGCTGTGGTGCAGATCATATACACTAAGAGAAATTGGAATTATTGCCAAGCTGATGTGCTCATTAGTGTACACAGACCCCTGAGGATACACTCCACACGTTATGCCGTTGGTGGGTTCTACCCAGAAATACAAATTCTAGAAGAAAAATAATAAAAATAGAAGCATGTAGTTGTAACGCTCATCAGCACCAATTCTTGTTGTGCTGTACGTGTAAGCCTGTACACTTCAGAGACACTTTAAACCAAACGGTGTACATCATAGAACTATGGTATTCCGGCGATGACTGCCTGTTCTTCGAATGATTGCGACCAAAGCTTACTATTAACATAGCTAATTAGGCGCCTTATCCCAGCTTACCTGGTATGCCGTGGCCATTTTGATAGCCATTATCTGAGTGCCTGACTGTATAGTTATACGTACGTACGTTACATTCTACGGTCAAGTCATTAAACTGCTTCAATGCACAACATCAAGAAGCCCTATCTTGACGTGCTTGATCTGCGTTGCCTAGCTTATGTAGGCAGGTAGGTACGTAGTATGTATATAGGTCTGAATCATGATGAGTGTTAACCTGGAACTTTGCTCTTTCCATACAATAGCTCCTTTTCCTTTTCCCGACAATCTGGTTAGTTAATCGAGATAACTTATGCTCCATTTTAGTGCGCTAAGATCCGCTTCCGCGGCTGAGGGGCCCCTAGACGGCTAGTGCTTAATCTTCACGGTATTTGGCAACACGAATCGACCGCAATCTTACCGTGGCACAGCACTTACGCAATGTGCTAAAAGACTCGAAACCAGCAAGTGAGAAGTATTCGCTATGAAGAATCATGAGATATATGAAGGTCTCCTCGCGCCTTGTTGGCCAAGAGTTTTCTCTCGCCACTCACAGCATTCCTCATTCGCCTTCTTCGGAATCAGGAGTCTTCTTCACTTTGATTCGTCCATTATAAAGCTTATTCTTTCGCAAGCTCTATACTCATAATGAAGGTCTCCGTCATCGCCTCTGCCCTGGCCCTTTCTGGTGCCGCTGTTGCTCGTCCCAAAGCCTACAGCCACATAGGCAAGAAGCTACCAACAACTACGATCGCCAACATTGAAGTTGTCGACACCCAGCTAGTTCGCGATGCTATTACCGAAGTTAAGAAGTTCATCCCTCTTCAGCCTTACCTATACAACCACGTGATGCGATCATGGCTATTCGGAGCTGCTGCCTTCAACAACAACGCCACTCTCAAGGCTCAGATTGATCTCGAGGCCCACGCTATCGGCACTCTCTTGCACGATTTGGGTTGGGACAGTATGTGCCTCTTCCAGAATAAGCAACCTCTGAATTATTATCATTGCTAACCATTTATTGTGTAGTGCGCCCTGACTCCCCTTGGGTCACTAAGGAGCACCGTTTCGAGGTCGACGGTGGTGCTGGTGCCCTACAGTTTATCCGCAGCCACAATTGCTCCAAGAACCAGTGGGATGAGACGCGTGAGCAATGGGTGTATGATGCCATTGCCCTGCAAGCTATCGCCGATATCCCCGACTACAAGAGTATCCAGACTCAATGGATGATCAAGAGTGTGGGCTTCGAGTTTCCCGGTCCTCGATCCCCTTTGATCAAAGACGCCGACTACGATAGCATTCTTGCAGAGTTCCCCAACGACACCCTCTTCCGAGGCACCAACTACACGTTCACTTGGATGGCTTCTACCAAGCCTGACGCGACCTACAACACCTACATTCAGGACTTTGGTACTGCCTATGTCCCTGGATACAACGCCACTGGACACCGCCTGTTTGACCTCATTCAGGGTGGTCTCCAGGCTGAGGTGGCTGCTAACCCTGGCACTCACCTGTAGAGTTTACCTAAGGGAATATATTTTGAAATGTAGTTGGGAAAAGTGCACTAACCTTCTTATATATAACTTATAATTTAAAGAATTTACGATGCAACGGGCAAAATGTGTATAAAACTACTGCATATCGAACTAAATCATTACAATTGCTCATAACCGCACTATAAGCAGAACGCTGCTTTAGAAGTGGAATGTGTTTTAGATCCGATGTAAGAAAAAAGACTGTATTTGATTCTATGTTCAAGCTTATCCAGCTGTCCGTAGTTGGTAGAGAACCAATGAGATACATGTTGTCTTCCAAGTCTCGTACCCTACCGCAGTATTAAATAGCAACTTATGCCCTTCGAATCAAATCGAAGATCATCCCAGCCCTCAGGCCCTAGTATAGTCTTACATTCAGCTCATATGATGTTTAGTCTCAACTTAATCAGTACATTTGATCTGGATACAAATGTTGCGCCCCATCCAGCTTTCACATGCAATTTTTTCTAAGTATAAATGGATAGCAGTATCAACTGCCATTATGTTTTATAAGACGTTCAACATGGCTGCCATAAATGAAGGACTTATTATAAAACCTATTCCGAAGTCAATATATAGAAGTAAGTTTCTGTCACACGGCTAGGACTACTAGTGACCCATCAGGGCCCGACGCTCCGTTGAAACAATAGCTATTAATCAGCAACATCGCAAGGCCCCAGCTAAATTGCAAGGGAGAGCTGAATCGGAACGCAATCGGAGATGGAGCAGATTACTGATCTAAGATTTGTGTGTATGAAGAGAGGGTACGAGGTCGCATCCTCAACTAGAAGAGAAATCCCAGAACCCCATTAGTCCCAAACAAGATGATCAGTTGAACTGAACCTATTTTTCCTTGCCACAAATTCATACTTGCATCTATAAACTAGAGAAACAACATTAATACTCAGCAAGTAGTTTAAAGACTTACCTACACATATCGAGTTACACAGAACCATCTATATAGCCCTAATCACGGTACGGACTGGCAAGGGGGCCAGCAAATGGTCTGGCCGGTAGGTACGTAGACGTAAGTCTTCAAACCGTTTGCTGGTCTTGTTGCCAGTCTGTTCGCGTAGGTCTTCGTAAGCTTCGTTCAGGGTCTAGCTAACGAGAGACTAGATCGTGCAGAACTAGACTTGGGAGGGCTAGATTGTAAAGACTACTTAGATCGCGAAGGGCTAAGCTTCGCTCTTAGGGATTTAGTCTTTTGCCATTAAGCCGTCCGGAATTAAGCCCACCTCTACTATTAGCTAGTAAATGAAGCTTATAGACTATTTTGACCATCGAGACGATTGTCTGCCTCTTAAGACGTTCACCAAGTGTACAATTATTGCACAGAATTTCGCTAATCAGAAGCAACCCAACTTCTACATGTTGAAACCTCAATGAATAAAGCTCAAGTTCATGCAAGATAAATATGCCGCAGCTATAGTTTTGCCCATCACGATTTTCAATCTAAGCGATTCTCAATAAACTAATATTGAATCTAATGCAAAAAGAAGGTATAAGTTGGTTGAAAACAACGGTCAACAGTTAACTCGAAAATGATTACAAATCAACAAAAGAGAAGTCTACATAGTACCCGCTCCTCCAGATTGATAAAAGATCAGTACGGCTTTTGGCCTGTGAAGTTACCAGGAGGAGAGTATCGCCCAACAATGTAGACACTACCTTTAGCGTCCTTGGCCCAGCCCATGCCGAGCTTAGTGGTAGATTTCCACATGCATTGAGCTAATAAAGTGATCAGTAAATTCTTATAAAATACTAGGATTGAGCCTCAAGGCTACTCACTATAATGACCGTACGATCCAAAATCACCTTGCCCGATTGGTTCGCCATGATAGTTTTTCTCTTCCGCTAGCCACATATTTGCAGACATAACCAGGGGTGTGCTAGAAGCGGAAGCCCTGTAAATCATTTGAGTCAGTTTAATTATTTGTGCATGTATAAGACTATGCATAAACTTACATCGCGAGATTCTCGCCCTGGTTTGGTCGTTGGTCACCACTCGAGTGCTGCAATTTACCAATTTGGGCCAAATGCTTTGCGTACTCTTCAGCATTCTTGGCAAGTTGATTGTCCCAGGCAAGAGGCTTAAGTCCTTTTGCCTTTCGCTTCTCATTGTGGGCGTTCAATGCCTTCTGCTGGTCCTGAGTGAGAGCAGCGGTGGCGCTGAGCTCGGCCACGGCCAGGACGTTGTTTTCCGCCACAGCAGCAATAGTAGCCTTGCCTGGGAGCTTCATGGGCTGCTGGTGGACATACATTTTCCCGAGCTCTGTGAAATTGCCATTGGCGTCCATAAGTTGGGCAGCTGGGCTGACGAAGCCATCGGCGACCTTTCGCTGGAAATCAAACAGGCCATACTCGAAAATATAGTCCTTGGTATCCATCCAATTGCAGATCTTGACAGTAAACCCCAAGACAGCCTGGTAATTGCGGTCGATGCATGCAATCTCCGTAACCATCTACATGTATGATTAGGACTCAGCAGAATGAATTTGAATGTATGCAAGTACTCACAACTTTTAACTTAGGCCACTTGTTATGCATGGTTTCAATGTACTTGGTCGCTTCGTCTGCGTTCGTTGAGTAGTAGTGCAAGCAGAGAAAGTCGGGCGGATCATTTGATACAAGTGACATGAACTTCTCGATCCATTTTCGCCCATTCTCATCCTAGTAATGTTGTGAGCTTTATATAATAGAAACGTAGGAGTTTTCTATGATAGGGGACATACAGAGGCGACAGCAGGAGAACCGAGTTTCTTCCCCTTAGTCTTCCTCAGTGGTAACATTTGCTTGTTCCAGATATCTCTTGCTTGCTCTGGCGAGATTCCAGAACGCTCAGGTTCGTTGAAAAATAGAATGATAGGATACTTGGAATTCTGGATCGTGGCCCAGTCATTACCCTTAGTGCTATCAAGGACTCGGACCATGGGCCGGAACGGTGCTCGGTCTTTGAGTTCAGGGGGGACCCAGGCGTTCCAGTTCACAACGGAAGCCACTGGGCTGTCACCGCCAAAAGGGACCTGATTGATCTTGTCAGGGACACCTGGGTTCCCGGGACCAGACGTGTTAGTCCAGTCCCAAAGAATCTGGCGCTTCTTGATGACCATTTTTAAAGTATTGCGTGAAAAAGTGCTTGAGAAATTTATTTATGAGAATTGAGTAGTGTGAGTATTCGAGTCGATGGAGAACGAATCCTAGAACCAGGGCGTGAAGGCAAGTTTTTATACTTGTCAAACAAGCACCATCAAGAAGACTAGGACGAACGAAAACGTAAGATAAATTGAGAAATGCATCACTCTGATAGAGCGAGGCTGAGGTCTATGGCACATAGGGGCGAAATCATTGCCTAATTTAGGAATAACAACCACAGAGACTGATCGAATGATATCGCCCCCTCCTAAAAGATGTCATGTCCACCAAGCAGGATTCGATACACTACATTCTAGGTAACACATGACAATCGCCTTGTTTCGATATCTAGTATGAGTTTCTATTTTCAGGAAATAGGACTTCGTAGAATAAGCTGGCTATATAGCCATTAACCAACATAAGCTACACTATCGGGGCGCGCACTAATTGGTCAGTCGACCATCTCACCTCAGCCCTCAGCAATCGATTGCGGCGGAGCCTTATAAGTCCGGCTTTCGCGCCGCAACGATGGAGGCTTGTGGTTACGGCGCCGCTCAAAGAGGATCAATATTGCTAGTATCACAAGAGCAGAATTTTTGTAGCCTAGCCACCAACCAACGTTTCAAGCCCACATGCATTGCAATGTGCAACCACACATCAAGCTTTCCCTCGGGGAATGCCGCCCCAAGATGCTAGGGAATCGTTTTTGGGTGATCAGGGGATCATCTGAGATCTAATGTTGGGGAAACTTGATTGTGGAAGCCTGGAGATGCTGGAATATAAAATGTCACAGATTCCCCTTCTAATTGTTGTTGTTGGTATACCGCACCATCACACTATTATCACATTATCGCAATAGACAATTACTTAAAACATAAATCGATCCAAAATGCATTACCTTCGTATTCATAACAGATCCAATCACCCCCAAACTTTCCAATGCCACGGTTACAATGGCAACAAGGACTTGACGATCAACGCGAACAGTCAAGCTAATATCGAAGCTGCTGATGGAACCTCCGGCGCTATCATCGCTGTCCATGAAGGCGTGATCGGTGAACAATGTGAGATCACCAAAGCAGGATGGCAAGGAAACGACACTATCGATATAAGCAACATCTGCGGCGCTGGTGGCAACATGACCTGCCAGCAGGTTGGCGATGCCCCAGGAAAATTCAAGGGTCTTGAGAATTTCATGCAAGCTTGCAACGACAAATGGCACAAGCTTCCCCAGGCAAAGAGGGATCAGCTCAAGGGTCACGTCTTCCTTGATGGAAAGGGTAACGTCAAGCGCATCGGCGCTCCAAAGGAGTTTCAGCCCCTAGAGGAATTCGTAAGGACCTTCGCGAACGGTCGTACGTATATTGGTGTCGGCGCTTGGTATGTCTCATGGTTGTGTTCATCGATTTCTGTACAATCGCTAATAATATTCAAGGGGTCCTAGTAAAGGGAACCCCGAGGATAATAAGCAGAGTTCGGCTGGTAAGGGTAGCAAGGATATCCTCATCGTTTATAGTGTAAGTTGCGATCCCCTCGCGTGGCTAATCAACCTTTATAACTCTCATTGATATTTTCCAGGACGGTAACGCTGCGCCAGACCCTTCAAAACCGTTCACCGGTCAATCAATTGCTGCGTTCAACTTGATGGCCATTCCAACCGCGAGCCAAGACAAAGCAGACGTAGCTGAGGAGGATAAGGTAGTTGAGCAAGATGCCAAGGCTTTGGATGAGCCTGTTGTGAGCGAGCAAACCGTTGAAGCCCAAGGGGCCAACGAAGAGAAACAAATGGCACAGGTAAAGACCGTTGAATTCATGACAGCAACGGCGGCAGCACCTGGACCATCCGGCCCTGGTATTCTCCTGACCAACAAATCAGCCAAGAAAAACACGTATTTTTTCTATGACAACTTTTGGAACGGCAACGGCACGGCGGGCGCTAACTTCGACCACCCCCTTAAGCACGTCGATGTCGGACCCAATCAGACAGTCTAGTAGGTGGTTTTTAAACCCATTTTCTTCTTGTTTTGGCAAATTTAAAAGCACGAGATTTCCTTTTTGGGTCAAGGCAGTGTCTAAAAGCTCCTGAAACACTCATTGAACACGCTCCAGATGACGATAACTGACTCTAAGTACTGCAGCGTGCCCCTAAGTCTCGCTTTCAAGGGCCGTGTCCAACGCGGAGATCAACAGCCGGCTACATGGGCCGAATTTCAGGTCAAGGCATCCAACGATGGGCGTGCCCACGGCGACATTTCCGTACAGCAGGGGTGCGATGGCGCAGCGACTGTTGCTTCGACTGACGGCACTAATGTTTCTAACGGATTTACCAAGGATATCGTTAAAGGGGCGCCGGCAGCTGCCTTAGACAAGAAGCCAAACAACGAGAAGGTCCTTGCTAGTACGGAAGGGAACTGGAAGGGTCCTGGCAACCAGGCGGCTATCGATTGGTGCTACAAGCAGCTGGGCCACGATAAGGCATACATCAAGGGTGGAACTGGAGTCCCTGATGTGGCAAGTAAGAACAACTGTCTTCATTTCACTTTCTACGTTGTTTAGATCTATCTCTATTGGAGTGCTGGTTTTCATTAGGCGTTAGACAATTCTATAGACTAGAATTAGTGTAGCAAGCTAGTAGATTTCTTAGATAAGTTGATATATAGACCCGTTGGCAGGTCTTTTCATTGAGTAATGCAATATCCTACTACGTTGAAGATTTTCTAGGAGCTTATTTATACATGAGACATACACCATTTACATCCACATCCTCACGACCCTCGACAAAATCCCCCTGAATGAAGGCTTCATATCCGAATAAAGTTTCGCAAAAGGAGTTTGAAAAGATATCGCACTAATCGTCTATGGAGTCGAGGAGGCCATGACCGCCATAGCGAGATGGAAGATCTCCGAATATCCTTGATTCTCTTTGTCTAGTCCTACTCCATCTTCGCTCTTGTATAGCTGTCCCGATATGTTATATGCTATCAAGTGAATATGGATGACCCGAAAGCTGAAGCCTCGTCCAGCGAGCGCCCATTCATGTCCTAATCTCAAATACAAGTGACACTTCATCTGAGTCCATCAGAACGATATCGATGAATTCGAGCAATCTGGGAAGAACGACAACACTTCCATGGCAAAGAACATGCGTATAAGAAGCTGGGACTAGTCCCTACGAGAAGGGTTCTAGTCCCTCTGGGCAATAAAAAACCCCTTCATCGATTCCAAATTTGATTTTTCGACATATACTAAGGAATAATAGTGCAACGAATTCTGACTAAACTAATTTATCAAAAGGCGTGGATGCAATATACATGTTACTGCACCTTTGGTAGTCTAATAGAAGTCTCAGGAGGATATTTGCTCTTGGTTTTATTCGAAACATTTGTCGCTAGTATAATACAACACACTCTTCTAATTCACTCGAACGTTTGCACAGTAAGCCTTTGAGTCAGCATCTCGATTTCATGCAGGTTCAGGTGCTAAGAATCAGTAACAAGCTGGATATATCATGAACGCGCTTTGGGACAGACGTCAAACTTGTAGTTTTGATACGCTCAACACTTCATAGGTCGAGGGATCTTTAAGCTTTCGGTAGCTTTCAAGGTAATTATGTCAAATAGAAAAGAAAAGTGAAAATTCGTCTCACACCCTACTCCAAATTCGCTCATGATCGTGCTCAGCTCGGATTTTGAGCAGTGACGCCTAATGTAGCCCCGTGGATCGGTAGGCTCCATAATACCAAAAGGAATGGCGGATTCATATTACCCGGACCAGCTTACAACTGCACGGCAGACATAGTATGGTCGTTTTCTCTAATGAAGAGCATTGCGTAAGCCACATAGGTCATATTTTGTGGGGCGTTTCTACCTTGTCCATATTATTTAAGTAGGTAAGCTCATCAAACGGCTTCCGTTTAGGGACAATTTGATGTCATAGAGATAGTTTGAGGTCATAGCGATAATTAGATGTCATGGCGTTCGCGGGGTGAAGTCGCAAATAGTCAAGATAGTCTTCTCTGGACTCTCCAGAGCAACACACGGACTTCGCACTTGGCTTTCTAGAGAAGGTAGCTCAAACGCGTTCTTTCTATAGGTGAGCATATTAGAGGTAATACTAAAAGCGGTAATCTACTTATCCCTACTACATAATGCAGCCTGTTACATCGGCGCTGCATATGCATGCATGATAAAGCGAAAGTCCATTTTGTACGGTCTACAGTAAACAACAGTTATAAACTAGAGTCAACGGAATCGATACTCTATACTAAGTATTCCAAAGCGAAAGTATGTCAGTTTCCCGGGTCGAGTGACACCATTAGTAGCAAGGCTTCACCACTGATACTACAATTGGGACAGAGAATTGGTGTATTGTGCGATTGCGACTTGGACACATAACATAATGGGTTACAAATGGTGGAAGAACTTTTGTTGGACTACATTTTATCGAGATGTGACTCGTGCTTCTGATGACCAGATCGTATACGGCATCAGCGAGCCTCCAGCGGTTGCGGATCTACGTGAGGAAATCGTGGCACTAAGAAGCTTTGCACGACACCCAGAGGTACCAGGGAGTGTTCGAAGGCCACTAATGGCTTATATAGCTGCCTCGTTGAAACAGTTCGAGACACTAAATAAGCGCGGGTGGTTTAATAGTGCTTTTAAACAACTCCGGACGTCTGAATCGCATGTATTTCCCATTCTTCGAATCTGTCTCACCCTTCTTCTCAGATTCTTCATCATAGCTGTTACTGTTTTGCCTGATGTGATCGCATTCACCATCAACGAGCGTGCGTTCAATGCTCGAATGTTACCGGCCCAGAGCCTCACTGGAGTTCAAATTTGTTACATGCTTAGCTTTCCCCAGGCGAGCATGAGATTAGCCTGGACATTCGCAGTCGAGCGCTTAGCTCTGCAGATAGCGAATACAGTGGCATACGCTTTTGTTGCATGGAATCCTGCATACAGGCACTTACAGGAGAAACTGTGGTTCCAGATCACAGTCGGTGTTGCTAATGTTTTGGGACAATTGGGACAGGTATTCATCATGACTGTTTGGTTGACATGGGAGCAATTTTGGAGAAGACGGACACCAGCGCTTCCTTTTGAATTACAGTACCGAGCTGGCACCCATTATGCATCCCTCAAGAGAAATATCGATGCCCTCCACGCTCTCGCCAAAGAGGCCGATCTGGGATGACATATGACGACGCAAGTTGCACTCACTAAAGGCGACTTACAGAAGCTGGAGGATATTCTCCTAGAGTGCTCGCCCTCTTCACTTCAGCATTTAAGATCGAGGTATCCAAGAAGTCCTCGACTCTTTTTATTTTTCTTGACTCTTGGGATCATTGTTCTCAACGCTGTAGCCTACTACTACGACTACTACCTCGTGCTGACCGTTGCGGCTGCTGGGGTCTTCGTCTTGCTTAGACAAGGCGAAAGAGCTCTGTCGCCATATCATTCAATGAAAGACATGATCAATGACTTTTCCATTCTTACAGCGGGCTAAGTTCCGGCTATCTTGGTGCTAGCTATCCCCTTACTCGTGGCGCGTGAACGATACGAAATAGACTTATAAAAAAATACTATAGTATTCATCGTACTCACTACTGTCCTGGGTATTCTAACGAATACTGTCACAAACCTGTTTGCAGATTTCATTTGCGCCCGGAAAATAAACTGGATTCCTGCTGAGGAAGAGACTGCAAAAACACAGAAAAAATATGAAGACGATGTGAATGCGGCTATCAGTGCCGCCCTAGAGTCATTACGTCTTGCTGTAATCAAAGAAAAGGGAAATGGGGCGATTCTATAGTTTCATCTACAGTACAGTTCGGCCTTGAGCAGTAGAGTTTCTCTTAAAGGCGTAACTGGTTGTATTTGATACGTGCTGAATAATACATCATTGGCGTTGAAACGATTGAATTATGATGTACCAGTCCGATAAAGGGTACTTGACTGGCACGCTCAAATAAGAGAAGATGCTCGCACTGTGAAAAGTTTCAATCATTCACACGCTTGCTCTCTTACAACTTCGGACGATCGGCCCCGAAGTTGTATTTGGACCTATGTTTTATCGACGGTGGCTTATTCCGTGTGATGGTGTGGCCATGCTCAGTGTATCGCAATAACTCAGTCGCCAGAGTGTCAGACGTGGCTGTAACCACTGAAGTATCAAAAGTTAGCTCCTTTTGTCTCGAAAAGGAAGCTCTTCAGTTTGAAGCTGCCAAAGCAAGAAGAAAATAGTTCCCAGAATTACTCACTATCCACAATCTCGTCCAACGACCAATTAGCGAACCCTAGTGCCTCCAAATTTCGCCCAAGGGCTAGGTAGTCCGTGTTATTTATCATCGAGGACCAGAGGATAAGCGATCGGATGAAAGGGGATTGCTTTCCAGCCTTCAGGCCTAGCTCATACCAAGGTACCAAAACGTAAGGCAAGTCTTCAATTAGGTACCTGTGCTGCATGCTGGTCGGGCATAGCTTCATTGTACTGTGTAGCGCAGACCCCTTTGCAAAGTCGTTCAATGATTCATGGTTCAACCCGTAGTAGGTATTCATCTGTTTCAAGCAAGAAGTAACCGGAGCTCCGTACTCATTGGCAATAGCCACTCTTTCGTTGTCGATTTCTTCCATGATCTTCGTGACAGAGGGAGTCATGCCTTCTTGGTAGAAGTAAAAGTCGCCTTTCGTATGTTCTATCCAACCGGCATTCATGACTGCCGTGATTGGGTGAAGCACACCATTCTACAAAAGTCAGTCAACGCCACTTTACGCAAGAATAAAATGGCTTCGCAGGATACTCACGAAGTTATAAAAGGCCGCCTCGATAACATTGCTGCACCACTGGAGCGATCCGGGGAAGAGGGTGCTTACATCCTTGCGGAGGTTCGCGTCTGGATTGGTAGGTAGTGAACCGATTGGCATCACTGTCTTGAAGCCGAATACGTTAATACCATACCATGGCTCAGCCAGCCGCTGCTGCTCGCGTCGCTTGCCGTCAACCATACGCGACCCATATGGGGATGCGCTTGTCTCCAGGAGGTAACGGGCTCGGATTCGTTTACAGGCCACGAGTGTGAAAAAATTGCCGCTTGCCGCGATGATAATGTGGTCACTGACGTCGAACTTCTCGAGCTCTGATAAGATGTTGTCCTGGCCGTACGATGGAACAGCAATAATGATGAGTTTTGAGAACCGGAGGGCTTCTCCCATATCAGTACTGACTGCTGGGTAGAAACGGCCCTTTACTTTGCCGATTGAGTCTAAGAAGCCGCTCTCACGAATCATATCGACATTGGTACTATGGTCTGGGTGGGCATATAAGAGAACCCGGATGCCACGATTCTCGAGGTCAGCAGCGAACGCACAGCCGCAATTGCCGGCGCCAACGATAGAGACTGAAGTAACCATATTCTCCAATATAATCGACATCTATAACTAGAAGAATAGTGCCATATATGAAATATGATTATGAATTTGGGAAGGAGATCGACGTAGTTGTTCCTCTAGGGGTCTTTAATGATGTCAAGGTTGTATGGCGTGGCAATGAAGAATAACAACATTGGGCAAATCCCGTTTCTTAACCCTTTCGGCACTGTTGCTAAATGTTTATGACAAGGAACTCGAAGCTCTGCGGCTCACAGGAACAGAGCAATACATTAAGTTCCAGGTGGATCATGTTTGCATGAGTATTCGATGCGGTATAATATCATACAAATGTATTCATCAGCACGATGTCACGAGGAGCCTCTAACCTCTTGCAAGTGGACACTTCTCAATCTTGAAATTGGGTGAATATTCCACCACAGAATCACGACAAAAAGCTTCGCCGACATTTTACATAATAGACTCAAACGTGCTCAGAACCAAGGCCTATTCAGCCGATCTTACCTAGTAATCTGTCTTAATGCAAGAGCTCTGCAGCCAAGACATTTTAAATTGGGAAGTGCTATAGCCGAGTATCATACATGCCGTTAAATACTAAGTACCCCGTATGAGATACGTAAGTATACACTAGCTCACTTTCGAGGATCAAGTTCTACGACTCAGATACAAGCTTACCTACACACACACCCCTATATGTGATGGTCTCATCTTCAAAATCCCTGCTGGGCATGCCATTTCTTTTCCCATCCTGGAAACCAGGGACTCTCATCCAGTGTTTGGACTTCCCAATCCTTCTTTATCAAACCCAATCTCTTCTGCTCCAATTCATATTCCACTAGGGTCGGAATAAGGACATGCTCGACATGCCACGTATTCTTATACCTCATCATGTTCTCCTTGCCATGCCTCAATATCTCGAGAACTAGACTCGGAATGTAAGGTTCGTTCCGAAACTCCTCAAGCGGCGTGAATAGTGCTTTGAAGTTGAACACGATGCTACCCGAAATCGGCATGCGTCGTAACGTTTGCCAGTCCACGCGTAGATGCAGTCGCGAGCGCGAGAGACTTTTGTCCTGGAAGTCTCGGTGGGAGACGCGCGGATCTCCTGGTGGCATGTAGAGAGGTTGGTCCACGGCCAGATCCCAAGACCCTCGCTGAATGGGCTTATTAGTCGGCATTTTAGAAAAGAAGCTGTGAGGCCTGTTAGTATCGGCATGTTTCTTCTCTCTTCAAGAGAGGAATGCTGCGATTTTTTTGGTTTCCGGATGATTGTGGAAACCTACCGATCCATGCTGAACTGCATCTTCTCTTTGTAGTCAGGGACGGGTTGGTGAACCTCATGAAGTTTAAGACCGATCTTCTTCGCTAAGTTCCAACCGAGTGACGAGCAAATTATGCCCGCTCGGAAAACGTAGTGCCCGGTAGCTGGGTCGCGCAGTGTGATGGCGTAGTCCTCGGGTATGTGGTTCAGAAGGACTAAGAGTGGGTGCTCCTCTCGAATATTCGTTCTGACGCCTAAGATCTTGTTTTCCAGCCAAGTGTTGTTTTCCGATAGCACAAAATACTGAGGATACCGGGTGCAAACGAACTGAATGGCCATCTCCATGAGTTCCTTGCACGCTAACTCGGAGCCTGGTAACCATTGTAGAACACCTGGGCCGTGCTTTGCATATAGCTCCTTGCGCTGCGCAATGCGTTCTTTGTAAGTGTGCTCTAACTCGATCCAAAAGTCAGGTTCGAGTTTCGTTAAGGCTGTATCATACTTCTTAGCAATTGAACGGCTCTGTAGTTTGAGAGATTGGGCTTGGCGCTTATACACATTGTTTGGTGATATGGCCACCTGAACGGTCTGTACGGACGTGGCTTGGCCTTTTCGATATTGAATTCTAGGTATGGTTTCGGCATCGGGACACCCGAGAGGGCCGAGTAATCTGGGAAGTCTCCTAGTGCCTTGATCTCTCGGATAGAGAATCCGGAGTAGACAGATTTCGAGTCATCCGCATCGTTGTAGTCTTCATCTAGTCTCAACAGCGAGCGCTCAAAAATATCCTGAACAAAAGAGAGATCACTCAGAGCTTTCTGCTGAGCCACCGATAGAGTCGGAACTAATTCCCTGAGGTGATCTCTTAGTGAAGGCGGGAAGGCCGTCACTAGGTCAGAAGTATATGAGGCGAGGGGTTTCGAACGCGATTCCTGCTCGAGCGCTGGGTTGGTAGGGTGGCTTGGGCCTCTGAACCTGTTAAAGATAACATGTTTTTTAGATGGTTTCAAAGCTAGAAAAGTCACAGTAGACAGGCAAATTGCTAGTGCCAGCCAAGCCAGAGCTGTCGTCATCATATATATCTGTGAAATAATCCGTGAACTAATCAAGTAGGAAAGCTGCCGTTACTACGAGCAGTATTCACGCGTCTTGGTCTGCTCAGCTACTCAGAACCTTCTGAAATATTAGCAACATAAAAGCTAAGGTCACGATGCAGGTAATTGAAGTTGGTGCGACCATATACTCTGTGTCCAGACCTCCACATCAACATAAGCTGGATCACCGTGTTTCGGGGAGGAGATCACATGCGCGGATAAAGGTATACAACCATTGGCCAGGCACGGCTTGGACCGGGTTTGCAACGTAAAGCAGCGACAGATTACTAGAAGCGCCATTGGAATACATTGATCTAGAGATAAGCGCAGACCGGAAGAGATCGCTCGGCGCATGCTCTAGCTAATCATTACGATGAAGGTAGGTTAGTCTAGGCTCAAAACAATTAGCAGCGGCGCTCGTGTTCAGGGTAGTGGGGTAGTTGAAGGGGTCACTGCGCTTTGATATTCAAATAAACCGTAGTAGCGAGGTGTAGATCTTGATAGTATAAGCGTGAGGGGTATCCTTATAAGATAAGAAACAGCAGAAAGATCATTCATCAAGAATGTTTGACTATCAAAGAAGCCAAGATCTTAGGGCTCGTTACTTTATAACAAAGCAGACATCCGCCTCTATAGAAGGCAGACCCGATCCAATGTATATTATACAAGTTGCGCGCCTTTGGGTCAAACTTCCGTAATCCTATTTCGTTCTATCCAATTATGTTCGCCTCCGCATCCTCAATCTTACTTAAATCTCGCTGTGAAGCATTCACTAGACCGATAGTCAGCAGCCGCACAGAGAAGGGCAAGGGTCTATCTAGGAAGGAAGTGCTCACTTATGCTCATCATTAGGATTCCCAGTTCATCAGCGTCCTCAAGCCACATCTCAACCCTCGGGTCCATTACTGGCCCATTTTCGACCAGGAAGAATTCGGCCTGGATCAATTCCCTACCGTCCCACTGCGCCAACCAGCGCCCGTATAGGTTTGTCCATGTCTTCTCATCCCTGGCCTGCCAAAGCCACTTCGGACCTGGAGCGAGCATGCGCCCTAGTTGTAGACAGTTGAAGTGCCGTTGCCCATGGTACGCGCTGTATGCCCAGTGGAAGAAGTAGATGCTTACGACCGTGCGGCGCTTGGCTTCGATGTGAGCCCATATGCGCCAGGGCGGGCACACGTGTGACTGTAAGCAGCGCCGAGGTTAGACTATATCCGTTGTGATGTTCAAATGAAAGAACAATGACACTAAAAAAGTACTTACGGCTTCCTCGTGGAGTAACATCCCAGTCGAAAGGACATAGTCTGCCATCTGTTTCACCGCTGTGAATATGTGCCCCGGTATCACTGACATCGTGCCTTGGCGGTTTGAAGGGAAGAGGAGAAGGATTAGGAGGATCATGAGGCTTTGCATAGCGGCCAGCAGCGTGGGGGCGTCGTATGTGCGATACTGAACACATGATATTGTGAGCTCCTTTGGATTTTGACAATGTCTTATATCAGATAAATAAACTCTCAACCATCGATGAGCAGATCTATCCGTCCGGACGCAAGGGGCGACTACACGTACCTTAGCTAAGATATTCTCGGCCTCCCCTCTGACAGCAGCTTGAACGATCTGTCCCGAATCCTCAGCCTGCCATACCCACATCTTGCATAGCGTGACGCACCTCGAGATGTGCTTTGGCATCCCTGCATCAATGGGACCTCCGAAGTCTCTCTTGCCATCACAACAAAACTGGAAAAAGTGAATCACGGGCGGAAGCTGGATCCCTTTGGCAAGCATACGAGGCCAGGATCGAAAGGCACGCAAGAGCGTTTGCACTGTACCAGATAATCATATTAGTTAGGTCTAGTCAAAATAAAGTAGTTGCCACCGTCTCGTGGTGGCGGAGGCTGCATACCACTGTGTTCCACGAGCGCCGGCGGGTCTTGTTTTATGGGTTTCGCGGCAAGGGCTAGCATCCATGGCTCGATCTCTTTGGCGTCCATCGGCGGTAACGGCTCAGTCGCGGAGAATAGATCGACCTCGTCCGAAAGCAGTGTTGCGCCATTGCCAGAACACTCCCGTAGGGCGACGGGCAGGTCGGTGTCAGCTCCAGGACTGCTATCTAAATCGAGCTGAACATCCAGACTTCCGGTGATGAATGGGCTATTGCTGTTGCAGGGGGGGATATGCGTACTAGTCGTGCTACAGGACGTCGAGTAGGCCGCATGAAAGCCAGATCCGGAGCTCGGTGTGGCATCCGAGGAGTCGGACGTGAAAAGCTCCGGCACCAAGCACCCGGATAGATTTGTGAAATCAGCTCCGCAGTCCGGGAAGGGACTCAAGTCTGCATCCGAGCCTCCTATTGCTACTGCTCCCGTGTCAAGGCCGAGGCGGGGGTCAACAAGCCCACACTCGGAGGCCGAGCCGGGGTTTGTATTGGGCGCGGAGCCGGAGCCGGAGTCGGTGGCAGGTGGCCTCGCCGAGCGAGGATATGCGCATGGGACGCTGCGGGCATCGCAGCGAGAGCATGTTGGCCGTTTCAAATCACATCGAGCTTTGGCCTCAACGCAGTTTCTGGATTCATTTCAAAAGCCAGCCTATCAGCTCTCGAAAATTTCCAAGCGAGCTGGAAAAAAGGGGGTGCACGGAAATCCGCGGCTACTCACCGGCAAGCCTTCTGCCGTACACTCGGTGTGGGTTCGAGGGTGCATCTCTTCGCGTGGCGCACCAGCGAGGACTCTTTCACATTATACTGTGAGCGATATCTTCTCCAAATCCTTCGTCTCCAATTGAGGCATAGAATTGGGCGCGGAAAAAACATACTCTGCTTGAAAGTCTTCTTACACAGGCCGCACCGGTGCTCCACGGTGTCACTCATCCCGTTTCTGACCTGAGTCGAAGCACTACGCTACAACAACTAATTCCGAAAATTAAAATACGTAAATCACGCGTCTAATCGCGACTTCACGCGTTTCTTTGATACCCATTCTCGCTTTTGTACACGTGAATGTCGACGCTGAGTCACTTGGCAGGACCGTATACTCGGAAGTCCGGGTTGGATATTCAGATATTCATGGTGAGATTCTGGATACGAATTTGATGCAAGGGGTGTGTCTGTATTGACTTGTAGAAGTCTTGGGGAACCCCATACTATGAATACTGTGTACGAAGGCCTCTATGGCTATCTAGGTATAGCGGACAGATAACGGAGAGGGAAGTTGTGTGGGTCATGCACCGGGAGTTGTGATATTACTGTGTACGGGGTGTCTCCGGCGTGCATCTAAGAGGCTATGTGGGCCAAATGACAGCTACGCTGACAAAGCAATCTGGCTGCGAGTCCTCGTAGATTAGACCATCACCTAATGTACGTCACATAGAATGTTTGTGTTCGCACCAATAGCAAGTTCGTTAACGATCGTATATATTTACACTCAAAGTCTGTGTATAGGTCAATATGTACAATTGAAGTCTCACGCCCAAACCCAAAACCCTCTCAATGCGTCCTCGGGTATAGATAGCACACTGCTATAAATCACATCACATCGTTCAAAGTCCTATATCAGTCCAGGATGCAATTCAAACTTAGGTCTTATAATACTTTGGCCCCTCGCCACCTTGAGGAACGGCCCAATTGATGTCTTGATGAGGGGCCTTGATATCGCACGTTTTACAGTGAATGCAGCTAGTTCGGAGTTAGCATAGGCTATAATCAAAGGGACCAAGATGATACTGACTTCTGTGCGTTAATCTGAAATCGGACCCCAAGGTCCTTGGAGTCATCTTCCACATACTCGTAAACACCAGCGGGACAGAAGCGATTTTCTAGACCCTTGTACGCAGGCCATGTCTCCTTAGCATGCGCATCCCAATCCTTCACTTGAAGATGGACTGGCTGGTCCTCTTCGTGATTTGTTCCCGTTCGAGAAACGCTGGTCAAGATATCGAACGAGATCTTTCCGTCCGGTTTGGGGTATTCGATCTTGTTGCATTTGTCGGCATGTTTTGTGGCGGCATAGTCAGGCTGTTTATGTTTCAGTGTCCAAGGAACTCGTCCTTTGAGCACATAGGCTTCCAAGCCAGAATACATGACACCACCATAAACACCAAGCGGGTTATGGAAAGAGGGTCGCATGTTTCTAACCTCTTTCAGCTCTTTCCAGATCTCTGATTTTCGTAGAGAATCCTCGTAGTCGTAGAGAAAGACGGCGCTAGAGTCGCCTTCCGACAAGGCAGTCCAGGCGGCTTCAGCAGCTAGCATACCGGATTTCATAGCATTATGTGTACCTTTGACTTTGGGAACGTTGACAAAGCCAGCAGAGTCACCGATTAACGCACCACCAGGGAAGGCGACCTTAGGAATGGACTGAAAGCCACCCTCGATCAAAGCCCTCGCACCATAAGATAAGCACTTACCGCCCTCAAGCACTGATCTATACAGAGGATGTTGCTTTAACTTTTGAAATTCGCCGTACGGGGATAGCCAAGGATTCGGATAGTCTAGAGCGACAACCAGACCAATGCTCACAAGATTGTCTCCGAAATGGTACATCCAAGCGCCGCCATATGTGTCAGAAGGCAGTGGATATCCCATGGAGTGTACAATCTGACCCTTGTTGAACTTCTCGGGGTCGATCTCCCATACCTCCTTCAAACCCAAACCATATGTCTGCGGTTGGCTATCTCTCCTCAAGTCAAACTTGTTGATAACCTGTTTTGTCAGGCTACCATGGCAACCCTCGGCAAACATGGTAACTCTTGCGTGAAACTCCATACCCCGTTCGAAGTTGTCCTTCGGTTGTCCGTCTCGAGCGATGCCCAAGTCGTTAGTTGCCACGCCCTTCACCGAACCATCCGAGTCGTAGAGAACCTCTGAAGCCGCAAAGCCTGGATACACCTCGACGCCGATCTCCTCGGCCCTTTCACCCAGCCACTTAGTAAATTCGTTGAGACTGACAATATAGTTGCCGTGGTTGTTCATCTGAGGAGGCGTAGGTATGGGTATAGCAGCAGACTTGGTCAGAAACCTCATCTTGTCGCTGGCAGCAGGCGTGGCGTGTTGGAAACGATTTTCGTTGCTCTCGTCAAGCCAGTCGGGGAAAAGTTCGCTCACAGCAGAGGGTTGTATGACAGCACCAGACAAGATATGTGCACCTATCTCGCCGGCCTTCTCGAGCAGAAGGACTCTGAAATCCTCGTTGCCACGCTCGTTTGCCAATTGCTTCAGACGAATAGCGGCGCTCAACCCAGCAGGCCCTACAACAAGCCGCGGAACATTAGTACTAATCTCTTTCCGCACACAATGGGTATCTTGCAGGGTCATATACCTCCTCCTATTATACAGACATCCACCTCGTCGCTCTCCCGTTCTATCGATTTAGGATCAAAGCCCTCTTCAACACTTGCAGAATATCGCGGACAAGTGGTGGTGGTGAAGGCCCGCATGGAGGGGCGGGGTATCGAAACGAAGGCGGCAGGACATCTTGTTCGAGACCGCGACGCAACCGAAGAGGAGTATGATGCTTTGCAAACTTGCCGAGTGATGCGCGCCCGGGTGGGCAAGAGAGCGCCGCGACGCGCAAAGGTTTGCAGAGGAGTCGAGGCAAGCATTGTGGCGGCCGCTGCGCGGTGCTACTACTGGCGTGAAGCAGGGCACTTGTGAAATTCCAACCCCGATCGCTCTACAAGGTCTAAAGCGCCATTCGTCAATTGAATTCGATTGGGGTTGTGGTTGTAGTTGTAGTTGTAGTTGTATTTGTTTGCTGGTCGAGTCAAGTCAAGCTGCAAGTTTTGTCTAGGGTCTTGCCGACAACGGCAATGATGACATTCTTTCTCAAGACCCGAGGTACTTGTGAAAACTTCCGTGGCAAGCCGCTTGTAGCCAAATAACTATAGGCCAATCGGACACTGACAATTAGCGAGCTTTGTAGGTCCCACCCCCACCATCTTACACGGGGGTAGTTAAGCTTTTAGCTGGCATCTGATTTTTATTACTCGCCACGAGCTGAGAATGCAAGTTGTTGTGGATGTGTCATAGACGCCTGCAATTGAAGAGTGCAAGGTTGATGTTGTAGAAAGTGAAGGGCCCTCGTAAGCACTGTCACTCATACGCCCCGCGATTGCGTTAAAGCCTAATCCAATTGGTTCTAAGAAAGTGGTCGAGAAGAGAGCTCGTTGGTTCTATACAATCATGTGTTTGTTTTAAAATACACCTAATGCAGCTAAGAGAAGAACTTAAGGTGATCAATATTGAATCTTAGCGGAAGAGAAGATGTTGTTTGGAAGTGAAAAGGAGGGATTTCGGATAAGTCTCATTTCCCCATGTTGTTAGTGCGCGCACAGTTCAGGTTCTTAATAATCTCAGAAGGCTGGTTCATAAAGGGATTTACGAGTTATGAGGTACTTTGGACGCTTTGGTGCTCCGGGTCTAGTTCGGATCGCAATTCCATCGTTTGAGATGCCTTAATTATGGATTCCTACCTCAACCACCATCGTTTCTGTACTGGCCTGGAAAACAGTTTCCCGGGTGGCTGTGTAAGTGGTTGATGTAACAAGATGGCTGCAGATCAGGGTAGCGCGCTCTCCAAGTAGTGGAATTTTTAGAAGAGCGCGCCGACAGGGCCAATCATGCCCTGCACAAGGAAATAATGTCGGATATTCATACATAGACTCTGTGGAAACTCTCTTCAAGGATATCGATAGTAGTAGTATTCTTGTTTACTTATTCACGTGATCCTAGATCCTAAGACTCGGTCCCGGCTGGCGTTGTTTGGGGCTCGTTTGATCTACTACATTTGGTGTTTGAGAGTCTCGACAGCGCGAATCACAAAACATTTGCAATAGTAAGGTCAGGCATGCACCTTGGCACTTTTTATAGCTTTCTGTGATTATCGGGGTCATTCTGGAATTCCAGCGCCAGGTCGAACGCGAGGAGTTACCGTCCCAGTATGATCTACTATTCGGAGATCCTATGATACCTGGCCATTGTTTGAATCACTGTGCGCTGGACTTATGATATGAATTATACGAATGATATGACGAAATTTCCATTTATGGAATGTTTCGAAATCCAACTTTTGCTCCAGAATACCAGCAAACCAGACTCCGCTCCCCCGTCTTTCTCCTTAGACCTCTACCCCTTCGCATGGTGCAAGATGCTAGACATGGTTGACGTATCAAAGATTGTCGAACTATACTTCTCGTAGACGCTGATCAAATAAACCATCATGTAAATCCTGCAAAAGCTTATTTCGTCCTACCTGTCCATAAATACGGTGCCTCCCAAGTCGTCCCATCCGTTCAACTCATCTCCATCATCTTCATCAGCCTCACCATACAGGGATCGACCTGAAATTTCCTTTGCTTTTCTTTCGTCTGTCTTGAGGTGAGAGAAACCTATGCTTCGCAGACGGTCATGCGCTAACCCAGCCCCAGCTGTGCTCCAATTCTTTCATTATCCTATAACGGACTCACAACTCTGCGAGCTGTACTTTGACACTCATTACTATTGATTAGTATTGCATCATTCTTTTCTATTCTTTCAAAATGAAGAACTTCGGTGCTATCTTGATGATCCTGGCCGCCGGTGCTTCATTCGGAGCTGCCCTGCCAGCTTCCAACATTGAGCATGGCCCCGTGGCCCGTGGCCAACCGTACTATGGTGTGTAACCCATGAGACCCCTTTCACAACACTCCATAAAGATACTAACATATGATATCCAAGCCCTCCATGTTCGAGAGCCTAAGCGCGGAAAAGATGGCCAAAATGGCCAGGACAATGGCAACGCCAACAATGGAACACTTATAGCAGACGTAAGATTCCCCCGACTCCCGTCGCAAACTCGCATATACTAACAAGTTCATGTAACAGCCTGCCAATAATGGAACCGCTAGTGGTAATGACAATAACAACGGCAACGACAACGGCAAAGGGAAAGGAGGCAAGGGCAAAGGCAAGGGAAATGGTCAAGATAATGCCGGCGATAACGGAGCAGCAGGCATTCTCGAGGCATTGCTCGGCCTTCTGAACGGAGCCGCAGATGGAAAAGGAGGAAGCCAAGCTGCGGCTCAGGCGCAAGGTCAGAAAGACCCGCTTGCTATCCTTCAGGGGCTTCTCAACGGTGCATAAACACATACCGTCGTCTAAAGCCCCATTGGGTAATGATGTTTAGACTGCTCTTAATTGAGGACTCGCCCTCGCGGAATGCATTACGGTTGGGTTGCCTCGGGTTATTAGAGGTAGGGATTGGGATTGGGAATGGGAATGTGGTGTATATATACCCTGTAGCTTGTCTAGCTAGTCTAGACCTTGATGATATAGAAATTGGACTTCTGCCATGCGGAAACCGCGCAGATATATAATATCTCATAAGCACAACGTAAAGCGCCACAGGACTCTAGCTCAATGCAGAGCACTAATTTGTCAAAAAGAAAGGAGATAATTGCGTGTATGCATAGCGATATGTTTCCTTTCTCGAGCTAGATGAAAGCAAGACTACAGGGTATGGATATCCTTACATTGCGGCCATGAAGACATTGACCTTCAGCTTAACATGTTCCAAAATCTATCGCCATTCCCAAAGTCCCTCGCCCTTTCCCTTCCCCTTCTCCATTAAACCCACGAGTGGCCAAAGCAAGTCTCTAAATCGGCTCATCCCGGGGCTCAATCAATACCTCATTGACCGCAACATGCGCAGGCTGGCGAAGAGCATACACGATAGCACCAGCAACTTCTTCAGTGCTGAGCACTTTAGCGCCGGTAGGCTCACCATATTTCTTGATAGCTTCTTGGTCCGTAGACATACCAAGGAGATCAGTGGCCACATTTCCCGGCTGCACAGACGTGACGCGGAGGCCGCTGCCAGCGGTCTCAAGGCGCAAGCTCTGCAATGTGGCTTCAACAAAGAACTTGCTCGCTGAGTAGACGCCCAGGCCAGGGAACACCTTTCTGCCGGCGTCCGACGAAATGGCGACGATGTGCCCGGATCCGCGAGCCAGCATCCCCGGGACGACGGAAGAGAGACAGTGCAGGAGGCCTTTGCAGTTCACGTCGACCGTGCGCTCCCACTCGTCCGTCTGCACATTTGCCATCATCGTGAAATACATGACGCCGGCGCATGAGACTAGGATATCGATAGGTCCAAGTTCTTCAGCTGTTCCGCGCATGAGGGACTCTACTTGCGATTTATTCGTTACGTCGGTCTCATGTACTAACACCTTGACCCCAGAAGCGGAAAGCTTTTCCTTGAGGGCATCCAGAGCATCGATTCGCCGCGCTGCGATCGCAACATGTGCACCCTCTTGGGCCAGTGCCGTGGCAACCGCTGCGCCGATGCCTGAAGACGCACCCGTAACAACAGCAACGCGCCCAGCTAATGGCCCCTTCCTCGTAACCGAGGTGGACAGGCTAGAATCTTGCCGGCGGGGTGGGCGTGGTAACCAGCCTCTTGCGCAGAAATGACGAGTATAAGTTTCGAAGAGTTTGTTGTCGATCCTAGGTCGTTCAAGACCCGCCTTGGCCAATAGGGGGCCAGTTACCGGGTCTTTGAGTACAGTAACCCACTTCAGAGCCTCAATCGTTGGCATACCGCGGCGAAGGATGTCGACTGTGAAGATATTATCTCCCGATCTGGAGCCTCTCTGCTCATTCCACAAGGCAACCCAATCCTCCCAGCCAAGCGGCGTTGTAGGATACCCCAGCTCTCCAAGAATACCGAACAGCTCCTTTGTTGGAAGCGGGTTCGGGTCACCCAGGTGAAAAACGCGTTGCTCCGTGTCAACGATATCGGCTATCGAGAGTATCGCGTTGCTGACGAAATCAGCCGGTGTCATCTCCGCGTACCATCCATCGACATTCGGAGCACGGCCGAGTTGAAGCGACTCGACAACCAGCGCGTTGAGAAGGTCATAGGTGTTTGACGAGCCTGACGTGCTGTGACCACTAATCGTCCCTGGACGATATATTCTTGCCGGAAGACCTCGGTCCGCAGCCGCCAGTATAAGTTGTTCGGCGACCCATTTGGTCTGACCATATCCGTCTAGCAACTTTTCTGGGACGGCGTTAATATCTACCATAGCGTCTTCGGACCAACCTTCCACAGAATTTGGAAGCACACCATTTGTTGAAATGTGGTGGACAGTTGCCCCGGCCTGGCAAGCAAGTCGTACTATTTCCCTGGTTCCAATCACGTTGGCTCCACGCATGGCGGCGTAAGGATACACAAGATTAACCGTTGCGGCGGAGTGAATGATGACTTGCACACGCGAAGCAAGTTCATCGAAAGCATCTGGTGACAGGCCAAGCCGTGTTCTTGACAAATTTGCTGGGAGAATCTCGATACGCTCGAGTATAGAGTCGTTCCATAGCCCCAAGTCTAGCAGATTGCTACGAACTCGAGCCATGCCACCAGCCTGGTTCCTGTCTCCAGATACGTCGGTAAAACGAACGAGGCAGATAATGCGCGCAGTCGTCATCTCGATTAGAGTACGCAGTAGGAAGGCCCCCAGGTACCCAGTCGTTCCGGTCAGCAATACAGTGTCGGCTTCGCTGAGTCTCTGCATTTTAGTTGACTTGGGTTGAAATTCAGCATGGAGGACAGAGTCGGTCTGTAATACACGAGGTAGGTCCGCCTGTACGGCTGCTGTATGGCCGTCACGCGCATCACGCACAACCTCCAAATGCCCCTGTAGCGTTGGGTTGCCGGCAAGACGAGCAAGGGGAACCGGGAAGCCATAAGTACCTGACAATCTTGTGATGAGTTCAACTAGCGCTAGACTGTGTCCTCCGAGGTCGAAGAAACCGTGTTCTTGTTGCATCACAGTCGTGTATGGGATGTTTAAGACTGAAGCCCATATTTTTGCGATGTCGTCGAGTGTAATCTTCTGGTCGGTCTCTTCCTTCTCTCCATTTGTCTGTGGACTCCGAGGACGTGTCGGGGATGGGAGGCGCTTCATGTCCACTTTTCCAGACACCTCGTGAGTCGGAAGAGCGTCTAGTTGAACCCAAACTGCTGGTATCATATAATGTGCGAGGCGCCCGGAGAGAATCCGTCTTGCTGCCGGACTGAAACCGGCATCGTCGATAGCTACCGCTGGGCGAGCTCCCGTCACCTCTATATCCGGGACTACGTATGCTACCAGCTGTCTGTCCAGGCCGTCGCCGTGAGCAACAATAGCACATTGGCTAAAAGCGAGATTCGTTGTGATTGTGTGCTCAACAGCCCTTGGTTGCACACTATAACCTCGTATCTTTATCATAGATCCAACGCGTCCTGTGATCTCCAGCAGGCCAGATTTCAGCATTCTGGCAGTATCGCCTGTCCTGTACATACGTGCTCCAGGTATCGAGGCAAACGAATCCTGGAGAAACGCCTTAGCTGTAGTCTCCGGTAAATTAAGGTAACCTCGTGCCAAAAGATCGCCACCAATTACTAGCTCTCCACTAACACCAGTTTCGACTCTGTTGCCTTCTTCATCGACAATATAGGTGTGCTCGGGGTCCAAGGGAGGTCCTACTGGAACAACCTGAGAATCTTCGTCAAGCATCTCTTTAATATCGCCACAAGCGATCTCATGCGTTTCGCTAGCGCTGTAAACATTAAGTAGACGTGCGTTAGGAAGCGCTCTAAGACCTCTTCGTGCCAGATCTGTAGTTACTACTTCTCCATTAAGCCACAAAGTTCGCAAGTCTTTAAGACGAGCACCAAAATTCGAGTCCCGCGCCAGAACTGTTGCCAATAAGGTAGGCGTCATGAGAGTTTCAGTAATACGCTTAGATTGTAATAACTCGACGAGAGCCACGGGATCATAGCTTTTCTCGTCTGGCACTGTTACTACTGTGGCCCCGCGAATCAGAGGTCGTAAAATCTCCCAAACGAAAAACACGTTGCATGCCACGCGGTCACCAGGTTTGAGGTCGCTCAGGCTGAACCTCAGATCATATGAGCGGACAGCTGCGCGGTGAGGGTTAGCAATCCCCTTGGGGCGCCCTGTGGTACCTGAGGAATACGACACAAAAGCGAGCCGTTCGAGATCATCTGCAGGCACAACTAGCAAGCTATTCGCTGATCCATTCAGAGAGCCGTCATCTTTTTCTGGTTCTTGTTCATCGAGTATGATGAGCGGAACATGACTCGTGATCTGGTCGGCATGAGCTCTGTGGGTAATAACGACGATTGGTCTGGCATCTTCAAGGACGTCGGCCAATAGTCCTGGGGGGTATGCAAGTTCCAGAACAAGAAAGGCTCCCCCGGCCCTGAGTGCTGCGAGACACGATATAACATAGTCAGCACTGCGGCCCATCAGAATGCCAACCAGACTATCACGGCCAACACCTTGATGACGGAGGCGGCTGGCGAGTTTTTCGACATTGGCATCGAGTTCCGCATAAGTCAAACTAATGGGGCCATCTTCCAAGGCCACGGCATCTGGCGTGGCTTTGACCTGGCTCGAGAAGAGTGCCGAGAGGTCCTGGTTGATATCAATTATAGTCATTCTTCCCGTCGTTTGAATCTAATCTCCACGGGACGTTGGCAATGCCCGTAGAGTTTTGAAGCTAATTTTGCTTGAAGAAAAGAAGCAATGGCTACCTCCGGTCGTAGTGACAGTTTTCTGAGGCGATTTGAACCTGCAGCCTTGTAAAAAGAATAGGGATCGCCAAGCCAGAAGACAGATAGATGTGGAGCGCCCTAAGACAGCGGCTCTGCAGCTATCGTACTTACTAGAATATCTATCTTCCTAGGTAGGAAGTTGGGACAAGCGGTAGACAGAGGGTCCAATTTAAGGTTTACGTGTGAAATCGGGATTGCTCCAAGTCGGACTAACCCGGACATATCACCAACGGCACGATATTCATGGAAAGTGCTAGTATTTGTTGCAGATACGGTGAGCGCACTGACTCCCCACGTCCTTTTCCCGATACCACTAGATTTCTCACTAGGTATGGTATCTAGGCGAATCTAGAAAAGTAAATTTTAGTAGCCCTCGTCCCAATTGACCAATTGGTAGGTACCACGAGCCATGCTCACATCACATAGCGGTAAGCACTCAAAAGCAATCCAAGATGGCATTGATAAGTTTATGGAGCTTGGCATGTCCGGAAACCGGCTTCGCACACGGGGGCTATGTTGATCGAATAGTGGGATGAACCATTCAGCTTGCACAGATACCCTTTAAGCATAGTCCGAGAATCTTAGGTATTGATATTCATGATTCTGCAAATTCCAATAGGAATGGGAGTCAAAAATCCAACATAACCTGTCAAACGCATGGGTAGAAAAGGAGCCCCCCAGGTACCATGCAGGACAAGGACACCTTATCTTGCCGCATCTAATACTAGCATCTTAGTGAGATACAGCATCTTATAGCGCCGACCGTAGCCGGTCTAGACTTCGGCCCACGATCGGAGGTGCTGTCCCCTAATCACATGTTAATAATACGGTCGGTAATGAAAACCACAAGCTCGGAAAGAGGTCACGCTACCGCTGCGGCGGTAAAATGATCTTGGCGATTTAATCGTTCTATCGGCTCCGATATTAACAATACATACCCCCACATAGCCTTTGCTACCTACATTAGGTACGAGATGCCCAACAGCCCATAATACGGCTCATGTTGCGCTTCTACCCGACCTGGCTCGCCTGGGCGGCGTTACTTGGTCCTCGATCCGATGAACTCCACCTTCATAGCTCTCTAGGCCTATCATTTCTAAAAATAGACATGCATAACTACTTGGTTGTAGGTATTAGAATCGTCAACAGTCAAACAATGAGAACCTCAGTCATTTACTTATTAGCTACCTGTTGTTTCTATGCCTCGGTCACTCATGATACGGGGCATGAAAACACATCAGGCAACCTAGGGCAAGATTCAGTAGAAACTTTGATATAGACACTGCATTATACGCCTGTATTAGGTCAGTCAACGGAAATGTGTAATTATCCAACCGGGGAGCCACAGATGACTTCTTGATCAGAGACCACCCGACGATAAAGATAATTACTCAGCTGAAACCTCTCCAGCTGCAGCCCACATATACTGAACTATATACACCGGGTACAGTCAAAATGTCTCGGCTCCGACTTGACCACGTTCTATCTTTTGATAGTGTCGTGGTTTAGAGCTGCAGTTTTGTTCCGTGACACAAAACTTCCGAGCTTTATTCTTTTGTTAATTATCTGTAGAACACTCCCGAGATCCAAAGATGAAGGGGTGCCATTCTACTTTCAGCCAAGGATGGCGGATCCAATTGTGTAAATTTATTTAGCCACAGAGATTTTCAATGAAGTTCTGCAGAAAGTTTCCAGAAAGGTATTATCATAATGGTCTCATGGGTGCTGTTAGTAAACTAATGGCTTCATTCACACACTAATTCTTCACCAGAATATCATATTTCAAGTAGCATGTGCGAAGCAACTAGATTAAGACTAATAGAAGCAACGTATCAATAGGGCTATACTTTCTCGTTGCCGAGAGCCTGTGATACTTATATTAGGTGACAGTTAGATTATCTGTACGACCGTTGGAAATAGGAAAACTACTTTCACGACCATCAGGGTGCACATTGCCTGCTTGATTTCAAGGTAGATTTCTGTCTATAAAAAACAACACTTAATTCGAAGTCGTGCGGGATTATTCGAGAATAATGATAGTTCTCAGTCCGTATTAGAACTGAATCATTGTTGAAGCCATTTCATCAAAATGAATACAATGTCTCAATATATATGGACCACTGGGAGGAACCCCTAAATCAAGGAGTCTAGCTATAGCTTTGCTCTCCTAAAACATTGTGTTCATGAATATTGAAACTTATTGATCATCACTGTTAATAACCCTTGAGTTCCTGAAGCCTGTACTAGTCTACTGCATGTAACTAACACTTGTTAGAACGATGGTAGGACTGCGTAATTTGTGGTATATAGATTATCAAGTAGTTTAAGCTCAAATAAGGCTTTATAGACAAATCGGTTTGTGGCGCATTAATGGCCACAGTACGGAGTAAGTTCCACAGCAGCCTTAAACGGATGCAAATTCATTGGTATACCGTAATTCGTTAAGTACCTAGTTCAAGCCTCAGGCAAGAAACATATTATATGTAAGGTATTATTCGCAATAAGATCGATAATATTGTACAAAGTAATTCGATTGGCCATGATTGACTGCATTTGTGGATACCAGCCTCTCGGTATTGCCCAGAAAAGAAAGAAAATTTTCATTAGTGGAACACAGTAAAAGATACCGTATACTTAGGAGTACGACGGTTCTTGCATACCATTATTGCTTCAAATGTTGTTTCCCCGCCGCAAGATTGCGCAGAATAGGCTTACCTGCATTGGCTGGAACTTATAGCAGCGCTTGTATTACACCTACCGCGTCGCGATAGCCGTACGCGGAAAAGTATCTCTATAACAAAGCGCTTGATTGCTCTGGATGCAACACTTTGCGAACTCATTATTTGCCTCTATTGCCCACAGGAGAACGCGGCGGTTAGAAACAGGCAGGGAGGATATATTGGACGACAAAGCAGCAAGAAACGCAATTAACCATGAGCTGGCAGAGAAGTGCATAAATATGAGGCTGTGAGTGAGTCATAAGTCCAAGCGCGGACGGGTTGGCTGGGAGCGGTTGCGGGAATGCCAGACGAAAAAAGCAAGGATCTGAGTGAGGCTACGCGATTGAAGGGGGGTGGCTCAAGAGAAATGCCAAGGGAAAAAAAGTTCAGAAAAGGGCAAAGCTTACCAGGCTTGCCAGGGCCAATAAACCCACGCTAAATCTCCACTGAAATCCCACTGCATGTACACTCACCAACAGTTCAATGAGACCAAGGAAATTAGTTTGCTCCCATCTCGCTGGTCCACCGTCATTGACGTGTCCTCAAGCAGTCTGTTCACCAACGAGTTAGAAAGCACAGGTGGATAACTAAGTCATGTGCTGAAAATGGATATACAAACTCCAAGAAAGGGGGATGCAGAACAGAAGTGCAATAATCAGGGTGTAAGATGATGGTAGCATCGCGGCAAATAATGCGGCTGGAGGTTACTGAGCGACCCCGGCCCCCGAAACGACCGAAATGAGACTTGCGACTCTCAACGAACGATCGACGCGACCAAGAAATACCGGTGCGGGCGGCGAAAAAAGACCCGCACTGTCAGCTGCGACGTCGCACACGTAGTGTCCTGACAACGCTGCCTAGATAAATACTGTTTGTGATTGCTTCGAGCAATACTATTTGTGGCTCGTTTGGCTCAATTATACCACATGCATCTGGAATCAGACAGTGATTTCGCCACCTGACGAGACATCTGTGGATAAAAGTAGCGTCATCATTTCGAGACCATAAAGGCTCATCGAAAAGTAAGAATGGAAAAGCAAAAAGTGTGAAGCAAGAAAAAGGGGTAAAAGATGGGAAGGGATGAAAGAGGGCTGGCAGGCTGGGGGGGGCATTGATTGCGCGTTTCAAGGAGTGCAGATTTTAGGTGTTAGACGGACTAGGCAGGCTAGCAATGTTCTGGGGATTCTTGCTGGGGGGTCTAAAACCCTTCTTGACACACACCCCCATCCAGTCTAGACTTTACATTACCTGGCATGGCTGCTGGGCCAATCAACACGATAGCTCTGGTCCGTCGGTCGCTGAGCACAGTGCGGGCTCGTTGGGCTGCTCGCTAGGAGCACGAGAGCGCGAAATCGCGGTATTTGCTGGCCACCTTTGCTAGAGGCTGTTAACCGAGTCATGCCGCCTTCTCTTGACTCTGGCTCGTTGCTGTTGATGGATCTTCGCGCGATTGCTATTCGTGATCGAACAATGCATCATTTGGTAACGTGATATGGAGTGAGAAGGAGATATAAATATGAAAATTTGCAAACCTGGTCTGGTTGTTGTGCACCATGACAGCAATGGCGAACTGGCTTGGGTTGAAGTGAGAGATGGAGGAAGAGATGGTGAAAGAGCAGGAAGAAAAGTGACTTGTAGGAACCAAGAGCTTGTGGCGGGTCAGGAGAAAGCAGATGAGTTCAAGGGCCGAAACTTTCGTGTTATTGGCTGCACCTTCGCTAGTGGCCCACTGATGCGGCAAGCATGAACTTAGGGTAGTGATTTGTGGACGGGCGCCACATTGGGAGGGGGCGTGGCGGCCTGAAAAGTCAGTGGACGTCCCACGAAGGAGGCTGGCCTCCAAAAATTATAAGAACCTCGACATCCCCTCAACATCAACTGTTATAAAATCTTGCGCCGAAACCCGGACCGAAGTCCCCCCTCATAACATTCCCTCACCCAACTTCCCCGCCCCACCAGCCTTACGTAACCATTACTGCCGGCTACTGCCAGCTGTCTTGTTTGCTCAAGAACGTCTGGCACCGCAATAATTATCTTTTCCTGTCGTCATCGTCACCCGTCAGTGACCAGGGATCCACCCCCACACACTAACCCACACATTTACCTACTTCAATCGTCACTACCGCTGCGTGGTTGATAATTTTCTGTGGCAACACTTGTCGCATTCAGTACACTGGTCCTGCCTGACTGCCTCACAGCAAACAAAGCGGAAGCGACAAAGAACATAGAAGCCCCTCGGCTGCCCGCCTTCCTTTGTTTCATTGTCAATCGATCTTTTAGGGATTCGACCGTCGCCCGCACGCACCCTTACTCTGACTATTCATCGTCATTCCGACCACTGGTAGTACTCCTCGCCGCACAGGTCATAGTGCAGTGTAGCCAAGAGAAGCAAATCGCAATAGACAAGATTCTGAACTCACTGTTCTCTCCCTCGTCATCGTCGTCGTTGTCGCCGTCGAATACCGATTGGTTCCCAACCTCGACGATATCCTGACTACCTTGCGCTTCGTACTTCGTCAAGAATAGCACGATCGTACGACGTCTATCACTTGAACCTCGTGCCTCTGTGTGTGTGCCTGGATAGATATCGATCTATCACCAACTACGTATTGAGAATCTACAGTTGGGGAGACATTCACTTGTTTATCTCCATCACTCTTCCGGTAAGGCATGCTCTCAACTTGCTCTGGAGTTGCGGTGACGACCACATCGTAAGCGGGGGTGGTTGTGTTTGCTTATGGCGTTTATGGATGTGGTCGTCCATGACAACACTACACACCTCAATTCTACCTACCATCTCTGGTCACATTCAATTCACTATGGTCATCATCCACGTATATATTTGATCCTGCACACCTGCATACCCATTCCTTGCTTCTGTTTCACGTTACCGGAAGATCCTGTGCCCGCCTGCCTGCCTGCCTGCCTTGCCTTATCACCTCTTCGCGCATTCCATCTTCTCAACTATCTTATATCTGACGTCATCTTCTTGTAGCAGTTCTTACCCCGACAGCCGACTCATTTGTGGGGAAAACTACCTCTAAAGCAGCTCGTCGACAGAATGGACTCTCTTCAGACCCATCCCCAGAACGCGGCGCAAGCCAAAGCGTTCACTGCGCCGGGCTCGCTGTCCTTCCCTTCCGCCAGCGCCGAACTTTCGCCTCCGTTCGACAACATGCGCCCTAACGGTGGTGTTGTCCAAGGTGGCCAAGCTGCGAACGGGACTGGGGTGACTCCCGCAACGCCCGCTGCCACGCCTGCTGCCACCCAGGCTGGAAGTGGTTTGACTCCTACCTTGCAGTACGTATAAATTGCATCGAGAGTGTGAAGTGAACTTAAGCTTACCTCGCATGCTCAAGAAACATCGTCGCGACGGTCAATTTGGATTGCCGTTTGGATCTGAAGACGATCGCCCTGCATGCGAGAAACGCTGAGTACAACCCTAAGGTACGAACTTGACAAAGTGTGAACTCAATATTCATCAATGTCATCTTGCTGACCCAAACAGCGTTTCGCTGCTGTCATCATGCGTATCCGCGAACCTAAAACAACCGCACTCATCTTTGCTTCGGGCAAGATGGTGGTGACCGGTGCGAAGTCTGAAGATGATTCCAAGCTTGCATCCCGCAAGTATGCCCGCATCATCCAGAAGCTTGGTTTTAATGCCAAGTTCACCGACTTTAAGATCCAAAATATTGTTGGCAGTTGCGACATCAAGTTTCCCATTCGCCTGGAGGGTCTAGCTTCTCGTCACCACAACTTCAGCTCATATGAACCTGAGTTGTTCCCAGGTCTGATCTACCGCATGATCAAACCTAAGATCGTCCTCTTGATCTTTGTCAGTGGCAAGATTGTTCTGACTGGCGCCAAAGTGCGCGAGGAGATCTACCAGGCATTCGAGATGATCTACCCAGTGCTACAAGGTCAGTATATCGTCCTACATATTTCCTTCTCCGAACACTCTAAGACTAACTATAACCCTACAGACTTCCGCAAGATCTAGACCGCTCGGGACTGTGGTCTAATGGGGTATCTCAACAGACTAATTACGCCGTATGAGGTCGAGTTCTCAACATTGATCACTACTTTTCACACACCCATACCCTTGTACGAGTATCAAACTCTTCACGATATCACGATTGTTGGCGATTTGTGGGATTGCATCAAAGTGGATGCTAGTAGATCACCACGATCTACTACCCACGGATCTTCCACTTGTAACATTGATTTTTAAAACACTGCATTGCATCGGCGTTCATACACAGGAGTGGATTTTACATGGGAAAGGGACCAGGTTGAATAGTTTCTTCACAGAACGAACGTCTCTAGACCTGGTCAGACAAACAACATAGATTGCATGATTGCATTCTTTGACGGCACTGCGCTGGTCGGGCTGTGCTGTTTTAATTTGGCCCGAGAGGAGTAGAAAGGGGTGTGACAGCGGAAGCGTTAGTCTACCCGTAAGGATGGAGGATGATAACATCGCAGAGGTGATGGGCTGTCTAGGCGGCGATATCTATCACTCCTAGCTGCATACAGTTTACTGATTGCCGAAAGGTTTTCTTTATCTGATATGTGCAATTCATATTCTGTGGATGCCTTGGCGAATGTGTCTTGTCGGGGCTTAATTTGCATCACATTGACACGCCTGATTTAAGGTTGTGCTTCATGCGCGTCTCGGTTCTCCCAGAAATGACAAAAATTAACAACCGTAATTTAAGATATTCTCGTCAGATGGGAATATTTCACGGAAACTTAATCCCCCCAAGCTGCGTACATAAATCTGAACTATTTAGTAAATAATTCTACTTCAGCTGCATCCGTGACTATTTTTCCATCATATGTCTACTACCGCTCTCAAGTATGTTTTTGCTTGTATCTTTTCTTTAAGTACCAGGTGTAGCTAAAGTTTGAAATTAGCCTCTCCCGCTCTTGACCATCTCGTCCTGGAGAATGAGACCGGGCTTCCCCCCTCGACTTCCATCTTCTGTTGCGACAATATGTTCAAGAGCCAGATCCTCTTTAATGTTTTCTGCCTGTTCTTGTGTATATCCTCCATCGTTCTTTGTCCCCCTCTTGCTGTTTGCTGTAGCTACATCGCTACTAATATCGGCACTGCCTTTCCATTTCCATTTCTCTCGAAACTCTTCTGGGCATCTGCCTAGTAGGCAATCCACCACTTTCTCGCCTATTATGGGGAGGAACTTGAATGCGTGGCCGCTGCCTCCGGTGGCTATAAAGAGGTTCCTGTGGGAAGGGTGGTAGTCTATTATCCAGTCCCCTGTTGCCGTATCCGTGTACCAGCACAATCGTGTCTTGAAAAATGGGCGCTCGGCTATCTCTGGCCACGGAATCATGCGCCGTAGAGCGCGGCGGAGGTCGGAGGCGCCTTCGGCTGGTATAGAGATAGACGGGTCTGTGATGTGTGTTCGGGGCTGGGAGATTGTCTTCGCAGCGGGATTATCCTTGTCGAGCCCCCCTTTTCCGCTGTCGTCCCTCGGGCTTGTTGAGGACTCGAGCGGTGCATGGGACACGGGTTGCGGGTTCAGGTATCCGTAGGCATGTCGCGCAATCTTTAGGACATTATTCCGTGGTGGAATTGCAAAGCATCCGTCTGTCAGATTTAGACATATGGGCATGTTTGCTAGCTTCGCCTGCTCGTCGTCTGTGAGCTGGAGGTATGCGAGACACTGCCCCGTCGCCACGGCCTGACCAGCTAGGTCCACAAGTGACGGTGTCCAGGCGCCCGTCGCGACAATAACCAGATCGGCGGAGAAGCTGCGGCCGTCAGAGAGACGGGCGCCGGTGACACGCTGCTCTCTTGCTGGTGGTTCCCCTGTCTGTGTCTCGAGTTTTTCTACGATTCCGTTCACGAACGTCACGCGGCCCGTCTTGACAACTTTGTCATATAACCACTCCATACTCTTCTCCGCATCCGCCCACCCGGCCGTAGTGTTTAGATATCCCCAGTCAGCCCACTCGCCCTCGGTGCGTATGAACTTGCTCACAGCGAAGGCTGAAGGCAGGAGTCGGACAGATGATAGGGGACGGCCCTCGCTGTGCGCCAGCGCCAATGCGTTTACCCAGCTACGCTTCGCGTAGCCCAGACCGGTGGGATGCCCATCGGGACGTGTGGTAGCGCCATCACTGCCCGAGTCGGCGGCGAGTAGTAGTCCGGACTCGTGATAGCGCCCACCGCCGCCGAGGGACTCTGGATTATCGAGGTCGCGTCGCCAGTGCGCCTGCGCCTCGCCTGCGAGTTTTGTGTATGCGGGGTCAGAATAGTCGGAGCGGATGATTCGAGATGAATCAATGGATGCGGCATCGCGAGCGGGGAATACGCCGGGTTCGGGCGAGCGATCGATGACTGTGATAGCCGTGCTGGAGGGGATCTCGGGACGGCGGGCCAGCGATAGTGCTGTACTGAGGCCGAAGACGCCCGACCCGATTATAAGGATGCTGTTGCGTCGTTCCTCGGTCAGCCTGTCAAGATATCCCGAATGGACAGTAAGAGGAACATATCCTCACCTCCCGGGCGGCTCATACCTGCCTGCCTCTCCATCTGCAGTCGCTTTCTTATCTTTGGGGAGGTCAGGTAGATCGGGAGCCTTTTCGACGCCGGGAACAGCTGGGATAGGACAAACAAAGTGAGCCATAGGTTATTTATTCTTATTCTCTTGTCTTCGGGTTAAACCATAGCGAGCATACTACTCTCAGCTCGGGAATTAAGAACTAGGTAGTTATCAAGATGAAAGTTATGTTTATATAGAGTAAGTACTTGGATTAGGTAGACAGACTTATCTTAGACCCCTCCGTTTACCGGCCCTTTAAGCACCATTGAGTTTCCTAAAGATAGACTAAGTAGCCAGAGTTCGAGACCACGAGTTGCTTGACCAAAATCGTCAGATGAAAAGGTTTACCCCGCTGCGGCGGAAGCGATGATAACCGGCATCTTCCAGGTTGATCCCTTGTGCACTATATCTACAGGTTAATGCATGCAAGTGCCGGATAACTCCAGTTGCTGTAAAAACACATGACCAAAGGGCGCAATATTACATGCATGCATGCTAACTTGGGACGGCCACGGTAACATACAATGATATATGCGGGCTTCAGGGTTCCAAGCACTCGTGTAAGTGAGGTACCTAGGTACATATCTAAGTTATTACCTAGGTAAGTAAATAAAAGGTGTACCTATATGTACATAGTATGGGTGGGCGGAATAAGCGATAACGATAACGATAAGTGGTTGACGTACCCAAGTCGCGACTTCAGCCTGGTTGTCAGGCAGGTATAATCAATTGCCAGTCGCGCACAACAACTAGCATGATACTCAATTCAACAACCATTGTAAATCGATGGTGGTTGTCTGTCTAGCTACCGAGTTAGGAGTTGCGTCCTCAACAACAACTACTACAAAACAATACGAGCCCGAAACGCAATAACGCTCCAGCACGCGCCGACTCCATTGGCTCGATCCGCCATGTCGACCAATAATAAACTTGATGACTTCCCCGATGTCGAAGCTAAGCTTCAGAAACCCTCGAAACAATCTGCTTTCGAGAAGCAAAAAGCAGAAGCGGAGGCGAAGCGCAAAAGAGAGGCTGCCGAGACAGCTGCCGTTTACGAGAGCTTCGTAAAGAGCTTCGACAACGATGAGGACGACGATGATGGTGCCGGTGTATTCGACCGCGGGAGGAGTCAGCATAACGCCTCGTATGGCCGCGCAGGTGGGAATCCTCCGCAGTTTGGCACTGGAGGGGGACTTGGAAAGAGACATTTCGGCGCAACAAGCTTGAAGAGCGGACCGGGGTCTCTTGGCCCCGTACCTACGTCTTTTGGCAAGAAGAGGCACGACGCCTTCCCGCAAACATCTACCAGGAAAGGATACGAAGAAGGAAGAGGCAGGCTGGGGTTTTACGACGATGGCGATGACGGTGGAGTCGTGTCAAAGCCAAAGGGCGTAACGAAAGCATTTGACACAAGCGACGACGAGGCTGATGTGCGTTCCCGGGACCTGGCGGAAGAGAAGGCTGTCGCAAGACCAACTTTGAGACTGTCGAATCTACCACCTGGGACATCACCGGCCGTCGTGAAGGCTCTGATACCTACGAATCTAGTCGTGGAGAGTGTTAAAATCCAACCTTCAATAAATGCTGGAGGAGGCGAAAGAAAGTCTATGGCAGCGATCGTCACTCTATCTACAGAGACGCCAGCCGCCGATATTGATGCCGCTGTCAGTTCATTACAGAATAGCTATCTGGGTTACGGCTTCTACCTATCTCTACACAGACACTTATCCTCTGCCGTTTCATCTGCTGCAGCAGCGACTCTTACATCTACATCAACGTCACATGCGTTTGGGGCTAAACCAGTTCCCCAAGCCAACGATGGCGATCCTTATCAACCGGGTGGTTTCAATCGAGGATTCGCTCCCCCGTCTTCGTATAGCATAGGCGGTGGTCCGATATCGAGGACGATTCTGCATGTTCCAGTCCGAGCCCCTGGCGATATCAAACAAATCCAGTTGATCCATAAGGTAGTCGAGTCTGTTCTAGAACATGGCCCAGAGTTCGAGGCTCTGCTTATGTCGCGGCCCGACGTGCAAAAGGAAGAGAGATGGGCATGGATATGGGACGCAAGGAGCGAAGGGGGCGTATGGTATCGTTGGCGATTGTGGGAGGTCGTCACTGGAGGTCAAGAGAGCGATAGGCGGCAAGCGAAATACCTACCGCTCTTCGAAAATAGTCATGCGTGGAAAATGCCCGAGAAGCCGCTTGCTTACGAATATGCAACCGGTGTAGATGAATTTGTATCAGACCCAGAATACAACTCGTCTGATGATGAAGACTTCGAAGACGAAGGACACAAACCTGCGGATAGCGAAGACAACGGAAAGGCGTATCTCAACCCTATCGAAAAGGCAAAACTTACTCATTTGCTGGCACGGCTCCCCACAGCTTTGACGAAGATACGAAAGGGTGATATTGCCCGCATAACGGCTTTCGCAATCATGCATTCAAGCCGGGGAGCAGATGAGGTCGTCGAAACGATTGTCTCAAACATCGTGAAGCCATTTGCGCTGACATCCGCGAACCCGGAGCACAGGAAAATAGTTGGTGATGATGATCCTGGCAACGGGTCGTTAGAATCGACACCTTTACCGGAGGATGCTGTCAACAAAAACACAGAGGCACAGGATACAAGTGGCGCCAACTTGATTGGCCTTTACGTAGTAAGCGATATACTTTCGTCTTCGGCCACCAGCGGTGTCCGACATGCTTGGCGCTATCGTCAGCTTTTTGAAACTTCGCTCAAGCATGCCAAAGTTTTCGAGATCATTGGCCTCCTTGCTGAACGCCTGAAATGGGGTCGCCTCCGAGCAGAGAAATGGAAGCGCAGCGTGGGTCTCGTACTCAGCCTTTGGGAAGGCTGGTGTGCATTCCCCACTGATGCCCAGCAATTCTTCACTCGGACCTTCGAAAATCCACCGAGCGCTAAGAAAGAAGAGTTGCCCGAGGGTCCAAAGAAGGGCGGGAGATGGAAGACTGTCGAAGCAGGCTCAACTCTCGCGAATGATAGCAAAGGCTTTCTGCCCGTGTCAACCGATTCGGGCGCTGAACCCAGAGATGGGGAGGCTGGCGATGTTGATGATATAGACGGCGAGGCGATAGACGAAGATATGGACATAGACGTGGAGCTCGACAGCGATATAGATGGGGTGCCTATGGATGATGATGACGACATTTCAGCATTAGAACAGGAGTCTGGCACCAATGTCGGCATAGACGGAACAGATTCCGTGAAGCATGCTATTACGCCAGCGAACGATGAGGTCTCGCCTTCTAAGCAGCCACAGCAGCCAAGGAGGCGCATGAGAGCTGTGGATATGTTTGCCGACTCTGATGCCTCAGATGAGGGCAAGTGAACGGTTGTTTCCCTAAATCTTTCGATACCAATAAACTCACCTCGATTCTCGCTACCTACCCCGAAAATTAGCTCAACCCTGCGTGCTCTTGCACCAATAGGTCTTGTGGATTACATAGAACTGGTCTACCATGCTGTTAGCATTTCGGTGGCGCGATCTGGTCCTGCTGAGTATCAAGTAACAACACTCGGCTTGACCAGGCTTCCTTAACCGCGCGCTGGGATACCAGAGCTAATTTTGGCTGATCGCTTTTGCTAACATGGCATCTTACAACAAAAAGCATTAACTGCGGTGACGTACCATTGCCACATAGATGTCGGTCGCGGCTTCGTTAGCGAATTACCTAATGGTGAGCTCCGCAATCTCAGAGCATCCTTTGCATTAATACCATGGCGGTGGCCTGAACCAGATGGTCTGAACTAGAATACTAGCGCTTGAGGACTGGGCGTTTGCTTCGCCTTTCTTTTGGTTCTACGGCCATCAATTACCAGATCATTAGTGGATCAGAGACGACAGCTGTCTGTGGTCTCTAAACAGCGGTGCTACCGGACACACGTAGCATCCGGTCGACCCATACACGGATAGTGGCCCCAGCTACGCGGATAATAGACCTGGCTGTGTTGCCAGAGGGAAATTGTCTGTTCCTGATAACGTCAATGCCAAGATTCTGCCCTATTTATCGAAAGCTATTAGAGCCTCCTCAGTAGACGCCCCAACTGAATAGGATGGAGAAAATGGGATTGTGGATAGGGATGTTGTTGTATTGGAAAGGATGTTCAAAGACCATTCGGTTGCCAGCTAAATACAGTGGAAACTTGATTGTGCTCTCCCTCAACTAACGCCTTAGCACTTGCCCACTGATGGTAATATTTTGCGTGTCTTTTAAGCTCTTCTCGCCTGCGCCCCTAGCATTAATGACTTTAATCTTCTGCCATTTCTGCTTCCTCTATCATCAGGCACAACGAGCTATTACCGAATATTCATTCACTACCATCATAAGCCAACCAGTACATATTGCCGAGCACCCTTATATTGGAATTGTCTATATGGATAGCCCGCATGTTTCGTTGTGAACGTGGTGACGCGTACAGGACTGATTAGCTGATTCTGACTGTAATAAGTATGTCGACATTGTTAATACAGCAGCTGCTCTACATTCTACATGACAAGATTGTAGTTGGATATCACTCAGGGATGCTCTAACACATCTCATAATTTCTATCTGTTTTTACATGTGTATTAGACACGTAAGCACACCACCGAGTTTCCGTTCTCCTCTCTGTCGACCAGGTTTGACAACCCAGGTAGGCAGGTAGATATTGCCACGCCCTAAGTTCATATACGATGTCTCAATCAGGTAATCACTCGGCATATATAGAATCGGAGATAATGAGGCAGGACTCAAAAATAAATACTTTCTTAGACGAATGGGCTCTTGGCAGTCCGTCGCTAGTGTCAGGCGACGACGGGATGGTTCGTTGTCTCAATGTCAATCTGCAAAGCAACTGCAAAGAACACTGCAGTCAAGCGAATTAAGAGCCGCCACCCCCACGTTTTGGCTGTGCTCTTGTTTTGCCCAGTCTGATGTACAAACGTAATAATCAGTCGGAGTATTGTCTCGGCACACGATACACAGATAACATGAAGCACATAAGCAGAGACGAACGTGGGAGGCGCTTAATGTTGGTAAGCTGTGCCCCAAATGCTACAGGTATAGGTATAGGTAGGTACTGAGAAGAAATAACCCCTCTTTTGATAGCTTCCCTAGGTATACATAGGTTTCTGGACGCCGCAATGAGCTTCGTTACGGTTAAAGAAAGCCAACCCATTGATAGGAGCCCGGAAGTACCTGTATGAGCAGGGGTACGGACCTCGTGGTAGGGGCTAACGCTGCTAGGGCCGCCAATGAGACCCCCCTGTCGTTACCCAAAGCATTCATTCTCTGCAAAGCCTGTGAGGCCCTAAGCCAATCAAAACTTGCTCAAATAGTCGAGCTCCTCCACCTATGGCACGACTCCAGACAAACTACAGACACAAACACAGTCACAAACCACATAGGTATTCGAGAAGCCTGCAGTGACCAGTCTCAGTCACCCGTTGATATTCAAGCTTGATGTGACTTTGCTGGAGTTAAAACGGCCGCGGCGTCGATTCACTGAATGGCTAGGAGCTTGCTCAGATCTGCCAGCACCACACGACAGGGAATCAGCTGATCACCACCTGAAGTGACCGAGTGGATGAGCCCCCAACTGTCTGCTCTACCTGGGTAGTAGTAGTCGTCAGTCACTCGCTCGACGGCCAGTCAGTTCGGCGCCTGTCAATCGAGGAAAGGCCTTGTTCCGAGCCAGGTCCCGCTACAACCGGTAGTTCTGCGCTTCCTGTGGGCATTGATCGCACCTATTCTTTCCATCTATCTGCCATCTGCATATCATAAGACGGGAGCTTGCTCAGTTGATTCTAAGGATTCTCCATCTGGATTCTCAGCACGTTGCTTAGGGGTCTGCCAACTCAACCCTCGACAACGGCTGGTCACTACCACTCGTTCCTGTAATCAGCCTTGTTCGTCACTGCATAAGCTGATCGTCTCACCACAGCCATCATCACTAGATATTTTGCTTAGGACGAATCGACCGTTAGATCCCACCTCCATGCAATCATCTCTTGGCTTTCCTCGTCCACACTTTCTCCCTTTTATACTCTTTGTTCAGCTCTCAGGGGTAGCCGAATTCAAGACGCCCGATAACATGGTGGCCTAGTCGGAGCTGAGCTTACACCGACTTGCACACCTTGATGCTAGCCCCCTCACTTGACTACAGATAACTAACTAGCTTACCAAATCTACAAGACCTAGATTAAGAAGCCATAAGCGGGCTTCTGGTCCTGGCAGATCCAGTCAAAATCTCTAGTAACAGCCTGAGACATCTTGCCTGCCACTTGATTGGGTCTAGTGAATCACAGAGACTACTCCTTCATTTCCCATTATCGATAATTCCATGTTTCTTACGAACATCCGAGTTCCTCGGCTATTTTGGGCCTCGTCTTTGTGTTCCAATCGCCGCCATACGGTTGAACCTACATCACAGTGCATAGTATATTTCTGCCAGTCGTCGACACTTTACGATAGGAAAGTACACTTCTGAACGAGTTCCTGATACATTTCCTTTCTGAGACCATCTGTCTCTGTGCTCCCAAACTGAGGGAGGGAGTTAACAGTCGGCCTTTCGAAACTTGAGAACCTTGTCGGCTACTACCTTTTTCCGAGACGCCGTCTCTTTCTCTCAGCCCTTCTCCACATCACCCCTCTTTACACTAGCACCCGGAGTTGCTTTTCACGTTATTTGTACTCAGCCACGTCCTACAACGTCATCTCTCGATATGCCTATTATAGATGGAGTTAAGGTAGCATGGTAAGTGTTCAGTTCTGTGGTTATGTTACTCAATTGTTAGGAAAACGTGGCTGCAGTCTTCCGATGCCCGGTTCTGGATTCGGCGGGAGCTAACGTTGCACCCCTTTATTACATTCCCTAATTATTATCATGAAATGATTCAAAACTCTGACTGATATTGCGTCAACTTTTAGCATACCATGCATACGAGGACATCGGTCGACGAAATGCACACATCAAGCAGAGCGCATAATGATCCCTGTGCGGAAGCCAGGTCGACCACTGAGCTCATGCCCTCACCAGAAGGGAAAGCCTTGCAGTTGTAATAATATCACAGCTGCCATACCACGAAATGGGAAATGCGGATGCGGAACTTCAGAGGCGATCATTACCAACGCAAAAGAGGTTTTAAAGACAGAGCCTTCGGCATCCGACATCTCCCCTATGTCGCCTACCAAAATCGCGTCGTTTAGGGTCCAAAAACACACGACACCCAAATCCCCCAGCCGTAAACAATCGTACGATATTTCCCTTATAAGTCAAATGGATCCCAGCGTCATCAATGTGATACCGAGCCATAGTCTAACGCTTGGCACCAACGGCAATACAAATCACAGCTTAATGCCGTCACTGGGTCTCATGCCCAATCTTCAACCACATGTCAATTCAGAAGGACCTTTAGGATCTCATCTCGAATACACACAATTGTTGGGGAGACTCAATGGCACGGCTCTTAACACATTTTTCGACAACACACACAGGGCTGTTCCGGACCCATCAGCAAACGGGCCATCAAGCAACGGGGCGACCAGTGATTCCAGCCTTGGCGCATCAGACATATCACATTACACCCCGACATCGAAGTCGTCGAATTCCGGTTCCTGTACGAAGGGGGCACCCACAGGAGATACTGGTTGCTGTGCGAAAGGTACGGTAGCGATATCGCCAGCGCACGGGCAATTAGAAGAACGGAAACAACCACAGGCGGGCTTACTCAGATACGGAAACCCCATTCCAACCAATAATCCCGACATGTCGGCACTAGAGTTCCATGGTAATATAAACACTAGGCCTGTTATGCAGCATACTCAACAAAGTACAGTCTATACCTACCCGTCACAACATGGATCCTCGTTTTTCGAACCGTTGCAATACGCCCAGTGGCAGCAAATGAGCCAGTCGCAAAGCATACCACCACAGAGTACTTATACGACCCCACCCTCTGGAATGGAGACAACTGCAGCTGTGCCAGATTCGTACACGGCTCACCAATGTGGTTGCGGGGAGGGTTGCCAATGCCTAGGCTGTGCGACACATCCATTCAACTCAGCAATGCAGGAATATATTCTTTCTGCGATGCAAGACGAGCAATCGATTTCGCCGAGTCTGTCCAACGGCGATAACAATGGTGTGTCCAGTATGACTAATGAGGTCTCGCCGAGTATCCTGCCGTCGCCCATTGCAGAACCATCACCGGTCTCAGAGACGGGATCAACAGGTATGAACGATTATTTGTTTGTAGCCTATTGTCCTGGGAATCCTCAGTCATGCCCCTGTGGTGACGAATGCGCGTGCGTCGGTTGCATGATCCACTGTCAGCCGGCACCCAGAACCCCAGTGACTCCTCCCTGAGCGGCGCCTTGGTTGAAGAGCAAGGTTTCACGGCAAATACTAGCCCACAAGAACCGCGGTGGTTGCTGTCGTAGAGGAATATAAGCACCTCGGCCGATTCATAAGCATAGCAAGTTTACATGCATAGAATACGATACCCCGATGGCAGGATTCATGATGTACTCCAGGCGTTCCAGGGCGTTGAAATTTGTTTGTAGCGATGATTGATGGATGGTTGGCGTGCCGTGTACCTACACACCCCTAATACTGCAAGTCGGTATGGAATATGCGATGGGATTGGCAAATGACGCATCAATAACCAGCGACTTGTAACAGCATAACAACGTGATGATGGCCTTCCAAGTTGAGTCGTATGCATTAGCGGCGGGAATACCAGTACGATTAACAACAGGGCGGGTCGGTTCCTGAGATCTACAGTACCGTGATCCGTAATGCAGAACGAAAGACCCACCAAAGCAACAAGTCCCTGGTGAGCCTGGCACAACTTGTTACTAGTACATCTTGTTGTGCACTCATTCGCCTTGGCTGTGCGCACTACTACTGCACAGTTTAATGCTCACATCAGGGTTAAATGGGTAGATAACACTAAGCCTACATAAGCATGTGTCTGCAATGTCGTGTCACGGTGGGAGTGACGGCTGTGACTCTTCTCCCATCAATTAAACACAAGTCAACATTAGCCGGTACCAAACCCTCGGGGCGTTTGTGTCACAACTCCAATTCGAGGCAACGGATAGAGTGATTTCTGCCCGCCGATTGGCTAAAGAGTAAGCTTAAACTTAAAACCCCAACCCAAACCGTAATTGGCATCGACCCGCTGCCTAAGGTACTCATTCTGTCCTTGTCCATCTCCCATTTACTACAATGTACCAGATCCGAAGCAGGTTACGTGCATGGGCCGGGAATAGAAGCTATGAGCGACTTGATTCGTACATACGGCCGAGGCTCTTCTCCTCGCTCTGAACGCAAGCGATCGCACGAACACGACGACGAGGACGAACGACGCGTGAGGAGACGTAGCGATGCGCACGGCCGTAGTAAACACAGACATAAGAGAAGGTCGCGATCTCCAAGCCGATTAGGGCACACAGACCGTTGCGAGTATGGACCCCGCGGAGATGCTGGCAATCTGAGCCACGACGGGAAAAGCTCACACCGGCCTACACGTTCACAGTCGAGATCGCCTGCTCGCCATCACCGCCGCGATGGCCATCCGAATTCTTCACGCCACGACTCGACGGTTCCCAATCAGCGTCACGCTCCAAAACTTCCCTATAATGCGAGGTCGCTGTCGCGATCAATCGATCTTGATGCCTTTCGACCATTCTTCGCCCGTTACCTCGACGTCCAGAAGCAAATCGATATAAAACGGCTCGACGAACGTGAGGTTCGAGGGCGCTGGAAGAGCTTTGTCAGCAAGTGGAATAACGGCGAGCTGGCCGAGGGGTGGTACCGACCCGAGACGTTCGAGGACATTATGCTTGATACACAGGGAGCAAGGAGGCGAGAATCAACGGGAGCACGGTCCACCTCTCAAGAGCGCCGGCGTGATCATTCGCTGGGACCCATTCGAGACATGCATACGTCTCAGAGCGAGGATCAAGATGGAGCGCGCGATCGAGCAGGTGCTGACTTGCGATCGCATGATACGGAGGAGGGGGGAGAAGACGATGATGACTACGGGCCTACACTACCTCCACAGGGCGATCTAGGCCATGCCATGAGTAATTCGAATTCGCTGTCGCGGACCGGGCACGGCCCCGGCATCCCGACACTGTCGGACCTAACGCTACGCCGCGAGCTTGAAGCCTCAGATCGCGACGACGCGCGTGCGCTCCTCCGCCAAGAGCGTAAGGCAGACAGAACGCTGCAGAAAGAACGACTGGACGAGCTCGCGCCACGCGCGGATCCTGGCTCACAGGCGCGCAGGCTCGAGAAGAGGCGCGAGGTCCGCGATGCAAATGCCTCGTTCGCGAACGCGAAATCGTCCAACGAGATGCCAGACCTCCCCGATGCAGACCTCATGGGCGCCGACGGTGGTGGGATAGAGGAGTTCAAGAGGCTCAGACGCGAAGCCGAGCGCCAGAAGACGGAGCGCGAGGTTAGGCGGGAGGAGATCCTGCGCGCCAAGAGAGAGGAGAGGGAAGACCGCATCAAAGAGTACAGGGAACGCGAGGCACATACTGTTGATATGCTGCGGGAGATCGCCAAGTCGCGATTTGGATGATGAGTAGTATTTTGTTACGACTCTATATAAAGCTTGGTTTTCTACGCAACTGAGATGCCTTGATTCTCCCTGTATGAGTTGCTTCACTTGGAGATTACAACCACCGTCGATACCCCCCATATTTATGGGGAGAGAATAAAAAACAACAACTACTTAAGTGCCTGCCTGGTAGTACTACAAGCCAAAGATGGATGCCTACAAATTGAACATAATCTGTGGATCAAGCTGCGCATGCAAATGACGTCTCCAAGGCATGATTTGGCCCCACCAACGCGCTCTACCAGTGGCAGGTAATATAGATGCCCTTACGACAATTTGACTCGTGTGAACTTACAGCCAGAGCGACCTATAATACAACGGATTCTGACTGGGATTGCGCGTTACGGCATTTACGGCATTTACAGCATTTACAGCATGTCAACACTGAAAAAGGAGATCGTCATTGTTGGCGGGGGAATCATCGGATGCAGCACGGCATATTATCTCTCTCGCCATCCGTCCTACTCACCAGACTCACATCGCATCACGCTTCTCGAAGCATCCTCAACAAGTTCGGGCGGGCGCACGCCGGAGAGCATACAAGACCCGGCCACGCTCGCAGACCTGACAACCGCCGCCAAGAAGAACCCCGCGCACGACGGCATCGCGGGCGGCGCAAGCGGTAAGGCAGGCGGTCTGCTCGCGCTGTGGGCCTTCCCGCAGAGCATCGTCCCGCTGAGCTTCAGGCTGCACGATGAGCTAGCGCGCGAGCACGGCGGCGAGAAGCTATGGGGCTACCGCCGTTGCTGGGCGAGCCAGGTGGATTGCAGGGCACGTCTACCCCCAGGTCTAAGTAGCACGTCTACCACTAAATCACCACCTGCGGAGGCGGGTGCTTCGAAGGGTCTTCATAAGGAGCATAAGAAGAACCCGGCGGCACTGCGCAAGCTCGGCGTGCCCGACGACCTCGACTGGGTTGAAACGCTGGGCGCGTATGATAACATCGGGACGCCCGAGAACACGGCGCAGGTGCATCCCGAGCTATTCACAAGGGCCATAGCGAAACTCGCCGAAGACGCCGGCGTGCGCATAGTGACGGGTGCCCGTGTCATCTCCATCAGTCGCAGTGCGGACGAGTCGCGCGTGGAGAGCGTGACGTACGAGAAGGACGGCGAACAGACGACCCATCCGACGACGGACTGCGTCGTCGCCGCTGGCCCCTGGACGCGCCGATTACTCCCGGAAATCCCGGTCAGTGCCTCGCGCGCGCACAGCGTCGTAATCAGGACGCCGCGCCCGGTGTCAGCGTACGCCCTCTTCACCGCGATCAAGCTGCCGGCTGGGTTCCGCGCGCCTGTGTTGAAGACGGCGGAGCATGGGGCCGTACAGACGACGCCGCTTCGTGGGGAGCAGATTGTTGAACCTGAAATATAGTACGTAATTCTTGGACTCTTTCATTTAGCGACTGAGGTTCTGTTCATGTCATGATCGTGCTATTCTCAGAAACTCAATATAGCTTCAAAACACCTTATCAAATTAGGCAAAAGCTACGTGACTGACTCTAACTTTATAGTGCACGACCAGACGGGACAGCCTATGCCTGCGGTCCAACAGACGAAGTGGCACCGCTACCGCTGACCACAGCAGAGGTCGAGGTCGATATAGCGCGGTGCGAGGATATCATAGCTCAGGTTGGCGGCATCAGCGACGAGCTGGGGCGAGACGGCGAAGTGCTCGCGCGACAAGCGTGCTATTTGCCTCAGGGCGGCCCATATATCGGACAAGTTGGGAACACGAAAGGGCTCATTGTTGCTGCTGGTCATACCTGCTGGGGCATACAGAATGCGCCTGGGACGGGCAAGCTCGTTAGCGAGATTGTTTTTGATGGAAAGGCGAAGAGCGCGAGGCTTGGTGGTTGTGATCCTGCGAATGTGCTGTGATGCGTCCTCTTAAGACTATGAGCTAAATGGTTGACTTTCGATTTGCTGGGTTGAAGTAGCAAACCCGCAATATAAAAGACCTGTAGGATAAAGGTTATAATAGATAACATTAGAGTCTGCTCTTTACTTTAATATTCGTCTATTGATGCACTAAACTTTTGTCTCATATGGTATTCTAGAGCCCATCACCTAGAATACAAGTGTCTAATCCCTTCGCAGTCAAGTCCTGCAGAATCAAAGACTCGATGACCCGACTTCTCTGCCTAGCCCACCAAGTTCTCGGACCAGTGAGGAGGATACGCGCGGCGCGGTAGAAGTGACAGAGCATTATCAGCGCCCTCGGGTCTCCCTGTAGAGCGAGTTCGCGGAAGGCCTCGCTGTAGTGGACGGGGAAAGAGAAGAAACAACGCTCGATGTCCAATTGTAGGTGTACCAACGTTTGTGACGCGGAAGGACTGGCGGAGGCGGACATCGAGACTAGGCAGAAGAGGAGCGATAGCCTTTTGGCAATGGCTTCGTCTTGATTTTTGGGAGTGCACCGAGGTGATGCTGATGCCGTCTCAGTATTGCGTCTGTTTGCGTATAGGAAGCCGGGAGCTGCTCTCTGGCGTGGTGGCAAAGATTCATCCGAGATACCCATGAAGTGGTAGACGAATCTCCAAGGGTCTTCTCCTTGCTGAGAAATGGCTTCTTCTATCGCATATATCGGGCTATAAAGCCCCGTGGTAAGAAATACGCTATCACTACCCCCGAGTATACTGTATGCCTCGCATAATATTGCTTGTACCCCGAAGCTTAACTGGAGAAGGGGGTCATTTGAAAGATACAAAGTTAGGAGGTTGCTACCCTTACGGCATGGATGCTTCTCGTGTTTCTCGACGAACTCGATACGGCTCCACGATATATAGTGCATGAGAATACATACTGATACTAGGGGTTCGCTATTCCGGACCGTAATGGGGCCAGATAACTTTTCGTTAAACAAAGATACTGACTTGCCTAACAGCTGGGTAGCGGCATTAGAGTAGCGAGGATCTTGGGGTCGTAGAGTGGAAAGATGTGTCGCTGCAAGGCAAAGAATTGTACACATGATGTAAGGTTCCTGTTGTGCACATTCAAGTCAGAGCGATGTTCTTGTTTCGACGTCTCTTATCCGGGCCTCCTCCATCACGGGGAGGGTAGGTCACACCTGAAACGACCATGGCAGGACCTGTTCCCAAATTTCAGAAAATGCGAGAGTATTGACAAGGTCCCTCTGAAAATGGGAGAATAACTCCAGGTGAAGGAGATTGATACTGCCACACGCCGCCAACTCATTGGGAGGATGCGTAATGTGTGGGCCTGACTCAATGCTACTACCTCCCGTCCCTTTCGAGTGAATGCATCTTTCATGTCTCTTCAAGCAGTTGGAGCAAGGAGACTTCTCGTCACACTATGGGAGATATTAGTCGGTGAGCTTACAGAACCGTATGCATGCTCTCTTAATACTCGCGTAACTAAGTAGGCATGGAAGGAAGAGTGGCAAATATTTCAAGTCCCACTGACCTTCACTCTGCGCCGCTTGCAAGCAAGACAACCACGTCGACTCTTGAAGTGCGGTCGCTTCCTCGCAGGGCCCTCTACGCGGCAAACCGGATCTAAGTCCGGTCCGGCGGCCTCCACTGGGGCTTCACCATTGACGATGAAGAGATAAGTTCCCTGAGGCATCTGGACTAGGCGCTACTATGTGGTATATGATAGGACGTGCAGCTTAAACCACGTCGAGACAACACGAAAAGGGGGTCAATGGACAACTGATGATGTAACCCTGAAGCTTAGCTGTGTCGAAGGTGTCACTGCCGAGGAGATCCCTGATGGTCAGTCAGCTTACCTTAAACTGCAACTAGATAAGTATGGGACGCGACGATTGTGATTGGGTAGCAAGGACGGGTACATGCCAATTTCCAATCGGAGACAATGGGTGAGATCCCAATTCGGTTCCCGTTTTGGAAATAAACGAAGTGCGAGACTAGATTAATGTCGTGGTCGTCTTCGGCTCTAGGTCTCTTCCAATCACAGCCATTACCCGGATACCGACCACCGCATTAGCTTCACCGAGCACCACGCAAACCAAATTTTAAGGAGGATGACGACCACAACAGAGCCGCGAGCTTCATATTCCTCGCACATTTCTAAGTTAGGCAGGATGGCATGATGGCCGTCCGCATCATGCGAACATAGGAGGGGAGAGGCAGGCCAGTTCTAGCCTCTTAATATCAGACGTATAATTTGTATAAATGAGCACGACAGCTCTTGCTTCCTAAAGACCCTAAACTCTACCTGCTCTAAACAGTATCTACAGCTAACCTGAATGAATCCTTTGCTATTTTCCCAATCTGATAGATTCCAGCGAACCACACATAGGTCAATATGTCGCAGGAGGACCAATCGGATAACTACAAGCAGGGGTATTCTAATTACACCACTGCGACGCACGAGAAACGAACAGTAGAGACCAGTGCAGCCTTTCTAATCCCACACATCAAGACAACTGATCATATTCTCGATGTCGGCTGTGGACCGGGAACCATTACGACGGGCTTCATCAAGCACGCCCGTGAGGGCGTGGTGATTGGCCTCGACCACTCAGCTGAGGTCCTGGAGAAAGCAAGGAGATTGGCAGACGAAGCCGCTGTGCCTAAGGACGGACCAGGCTCTGTCCGTTTCAAGCAAGGCAACGTCCTCAAGGGACTTCCTTATCCCGATAACACGTTCGACATTGTCTATTGCTCCCAGGTCCTCGGGCACATACCGCCGCCGGATCTACCGCGTCAGGCGTTGATCGAGATGCGCCGTGTCCTCAAGCCAGGAGGAATACTAGCTTCGCGCGAAGCACTATCCAGCTTCTTCTATCCGACGAAGCTGCATCTCGACCGCTTGTGGTCGCAGAATATAAGAAAGGTATTTCGCCAGGGAGCGCCAGCTGACGTAGAAGACACGTCGGCGAGTCTTCCCGCATTATACCGCAGCGCTGGATTCGACGCCGACGGTGGGAAGGTTAAGATCGGCGCTGGGACGATGGTGGCCTCGGACCCGGAAACCCGGCGGTTCTTTGCCTGGCGCACCGCCGGCCAGCTTAAGCCGGGAGATTCCTTCTATCAGAATTGGCTGGACGCTGGCATTTCCGAAGACGAGATCCAGGAGACGCTGCAAGCAGTGAATAAATGGGCCGAGACGGAAGATGCCTGGTTCGCGGCACTGCAGTCTGAGATGCTCGCGTGGAAATAAGTAGTTGGAGGAGTTTGACTTGAAAATAGGAGTATAGTCAAAGCATCACGATTATTGCTGGAACAATCCATCGTCATTATTTATTTTCTATCATATATAAGCCTTAACTCAGACTTCTCCAGGTGTGGCATTATGATTCACATGCGCGACTTATCCTCGTGTTCAAGCTACTTTTATATGCGATCCAGTAGGATGTAGACATCATCGCGATTGATTTCAGGCCAGAATGAATGTCAGCGCTACGCTTGTGAGTCGTGCTGTAATATATATTAGGTTCTGGTCGTTCCGAAAGCTCGTAACTAGGACATCGACCTGAGAAGTTGTTCCGACTTGTATCATGGACAAGCAAGAGCAAAGTCAAGACATATTTGAGATATAGCCCGATAGGATGAGATATTAATTGAGATATATATAGTTAACTATGTTATTATGCCATCCCTCCGACCTAGCCTTTCCTCTATATTTCTACCAAGCGTAACGTGAGAAGAGTAGATAAGAGATCAAATTAACGTCCACGTCATATCGAGTCGCACCATTAATAAGCTTCGATGGCACCAAGTACCAGGTCACTCCCTTCCAGCCCAAGCATATGGTTCATATGGACCTCTGCCGAATGAGGCTTTTCCCTTGTTTCGTTTGGTGTATACTCAGGAAGTTGCATTTTTAGTCCACCGTGAGACTGATCAATGCTAAGTTCTTGTGACAACGGCTGAACCCCAGTGGTGAATCCAGCCAACTTCCCACGACCTAGGAGGGCCTCCGCCCTCTCAGCTTGCCTCCAGTGGAAAGATAGTTCGGATTTGAATCCTTCAAGCTGCCCTTTTCTCTCGTCGGGAGAATCGATTTCCATCGGATCAAGGTCTTTAGTCTTAGGTGCACTAGGATCGTCGAACAAATCATCGTCATCCGTAATGTCACCCAGATCTTGCCAGTCACGTATCGTTGCTAATTTATCGTTGTCTCTTTGTTCAATTTCCTGTTGCATGGCCCGATGTATGAAGGCGGCGTCGTTTTTGTCATTGAATTCAGCGATATGTTCCACACAGAACAAGTCCTTACCCTTCCTCGCATCTGTTGAGACCGTTAGCTGTCTAGGTGTCTAACGTTGATGAGGTATGGCTTGATGAGACAGCCGCAAGAGAGACGGGATACTTCGGTGTTACTCACAGAATTTCTTCTTTAATTGGCGTCGACGAAGTGCCCTACTATGGAAGAAACCAATATCGTCAAAGTCATCCGAAAGACTTGCTTGGTTTCCCGTATGGGGGCCGCCTCCTCCTTGACCTCCTCCATTATATCCGCCTCCTCCACTATACCCCCCTCCAGTGTTTCCTCCTCCACTATACCCCCCTCTAGTGTTTCCTCCTCCACTATATCCAATGTTTCCTCCTTGCCCTCCTGGTCCTCCTCCTCTTCCTCCTCTTCCTCCTCTTCCTCCCCTTCCTCCTCTTGGACCTCCCCCTCGACCCCCTCTCCATTCACTGCCTGGTCCGCCGCTCGGTCCGCTGCCAGATGCATTGCCCGATGCGGTACCGTTATCCTCTAGTTCGCTGTATGCTTGAGTTAGAGTTCTTATTCTAAGGGATAACCGAAAAACACGAGGAGTATAATAGATTAAATTAAGAAATTCTGAAACGTTTAGCAATAATCTAATGAAGTCATACCTGTCAGGCGTGTTGAGATCATAATAATCTTGGGGTAGTGGTATGCCAATACTAGATAATTCGCATTTAGCTACCTGCATCAGAACCGAATGTTTGAGTGCTTTTCGATGTTAGGGTACTTTTAGATGCTGGTTCTGGACAGGTGGGAAGCTTCGCACTCTAAAAGCTTCCAAACAAGACAATGTGAAAATTTGAGAATTGCTCACCCAAGCCCGCCCGGTCCGCCCAGTCCGCCTTGTCCCCCAGGCCCTCCTTTGAAGTTCGTTAGTTTTTTCTCATTAATATTCATATATTTTTACTGGTCCTAAAAAGCTTCTGGCTAAGATCTTGGCTCAAGAGAGAAATCGGTACGTTGAAGTGGCCAGAACCTTTGGTGACTGCCGTGGGCCGGAGATTTTGAATTCACTTCACCTCTACTCGCATATTCCATGATACAGGCACCATTTTTTTTTTTTTCCCCCACGGACAAACAGATTGTGATAGGGAATGATTCCATGAAGCACTCACCAGGACCTCCCAGTCCCCCCGGTCGTCCTGGATTTGGCCCGGCACCTTGTGGGGCACTAGGGGGAGCATTCGATTCACTACAAGTAGAATCAGCATCACCACATTCATGGATACAATCATCGACTAATACATCAGGCTGTACAGAAAGAACATGAACATCTAGGGTATTGCATTCAGGCTCTTTGACAAATGGTTGAAGAAGGTAAATTAGTATAGAAATAACCTACATGTCAGGACTAAAATCCGGTAAAGACTGAGGAACTACACAGGGAAAATTCATAACCAGCCCGTATGCGTCAGTATACCTGTTCATTCAGTGTTAGTTATTTTCATGTATACTGCCTCGTAACTACTTACGAACTCGACTCTCTCTCCAGAATCTTATTGAATTTATTCTGCAACATTAAGTCAGCTACTACTATTTTAAATACGATACATAGCCGTTTCATAATTGAAAAGCATATGTAAAAGCTAAGAAAGAGTCTTAATGTCAATATATCAATACACGACGCCAAAAATTACATACAAATTTCACAAGGGCTGTCAATCCATCAAAGCAGTATTTAAGGTTTCTGCGAGGTATTAGCCATTAGCAAATCAATCTTGTTCTTCCGTAACATCCAAGGATAATCATAGGAATCTGATGTTATACCTCCACGCAGTGCGCCTAATTTTTCCGGATTGATGGTAGACTTCCTGGTTTAGCTCCTCGAAATATCGTGTCGTTTCAAGGTAGGCATCATGAGCCTTGCGCACTACAATAATCAAGTGTTAAGAATCATTGCTCATAGCGAATCCCATGATATGCGGCTTACCCCATCTTCTTGTCCTCGGAGTAGCATACGGTCTGGTGCTCTTCAACAATGCCATTGTGACATCACGCCAGAGAACGAATTGGTCTATATATTTCGTAACCCATTCATATATCTTCTTGATATCTTGATGTACCACCTTCTTTCCATCGAGTATGTCCCCTGAATCGTGATCAGTTTCTAACTGGAATTAGACGTTTCCTTCGGGACGGTACTTATTTGTATTGTAACACGCCACTTGACGTTATACGTTGATGCATGCATAGATTCGTAATCACGGGGTCGCCCAGCACCGTCATCGAAAAAATTCCCATCCGCCTCGGCGAGGACTGAGTCGGGAATATATTCAGCTCGATGTACTATGTTGTTGACCGTTTTCGCCCTGGCCGTAGCACTGTGGTACCAAGGTCCTTGATCATCAAACAATACCCTTTTAGTGAGAATATGCCGGGACATAAAGCCTTGACATCGTGTAAATTAGTGAAAGAACCCATGGATACCTGTATCGACTTGTGGTTGTAGAAGTACTCACGCCACTACCAAAGTCAATTAAAACCGATCACGATACGTTAGCCACTACCTAATAGTAGCAGACGCGGAGAAACTCACCCTCACTTTCCACGCCATCACTGCAAGATCCATAGCTCGACGGAACTGTTCTTTTTTTCTTCTGTGTGTAAAATCTGTCCTAAAAGGTCCCTCAACAAGACCGCTCCATCCGGTACCGAAGCTGGCTAACAAACCATCCCCGACCCAATTCATGTCCGGCGAAGCTCCGTAAGGCTCATCGATTTCGAAATTATTCACCAATGTGCGGCCAAGCGAGATGGCACAGTCGAAGTCATACATGAGCTGAGCGGCAGCGTTGTTGCCTCTCATCTGGGTTGACTGAAATTGGTCATCGATGTCCCGACAGATTTCTTGATAAGCAAAATAGTTGAGCTCATTTTGTACCGCCTCTTGGAAAGTGTAGTTGGTAACATTTGGTATGTAAAGGAGCAGGTTCCACGTGCCACTATCCGGCTGCCCCGTAGGGGCGTATGGGACTGGTCTCGTTCTCCAACGAGAGAACTCAGTAATTAGCTCCATCTTTGCTCAATTTTGCTACTATATGTGTAGTTCGTGCTTCGACGTGGTATTACGAGTATGTGTAAGGTGTATTACTGACTATTCTTCGTATGCCTTACAAGTGTTTCCGTTTTCGGTTCGCATAAAGAAAAAGGTAATTGGTAAAGTAAGGCTTTAGCAAAGTTCTATGATAGACACCTAACTAAGACATTTGCGGGCTGGGATAGGCTCAAAGGCTCCGTGCTTTGTATAACTATGATTCAAAGAAAAGGTACGCGTGTTACATGCCATGTTTTTGCGGCGCGGACTTGCCATATGAGCGGTAAGACGTGCACGAGGCCTCAGCTCTTAATATGACTGATCAGATGAAACGGACTATACGCGAGCGAAGCTTTCGCATATATAGACACCAGGTCGGCGCCTGGCTGGAGGCACCATCTCATAACCATAGAGAATCATCAGAAATTGAACACTCTTCCAAACCCTTGTTGCATATTTTCATGATACTATTTCAGCATTTACGGCGGTGATTCTTCCTCTATGCTAGATAGACAATATCGTTGAACAGTTGACATCAGTATGAGTTGACCAGCGCCAAGTGACTATCTCTTGAAGACACCATTATCCGTATCTAATAAGACCAAGGCAGAGAATATATATGTAAAGCATACTGTAGATATCGAGCGTATTCTAAAATCATCCAGCGAGCGAATATCCCACATCACCACTCTCTCTACCAAGCTTCACAAGACGAGTGCGCATGTCCTCAGCTCTTCGCCTCATCGTCTCGCCGCCGGGACCTTTCGCCAGAGCGCTAAAATCGCATTGATCAACCCACTTGCCGATGCCATGCTGCAGGACATTCGTGGCGCGGAACCGGCCACCCCGGGCATGACCAACAGACCCATGCAGACTCATACGCTCTTTGTCAGCACTATAGACACCACGATGCAGGATATTATTATCGTAAAATACGATATCTCCGGGATCAAGGTGCACAACTAGCTGTCCGGGCATATTCGGTTCACGGGGCGACGCGGCGCGCTCTTGGGGAGTGCGCACGCGAACGTGGGAGCCGGGGACGACGATAAGTGAGTCGTCGGGATAAAGCGGGAGGTTCCACTGCGTGTTCCAATATCTCTTCGCCTTCTTGATCCCCGACTCGTGGGAACCGTTCGTCTTGACCTGCTCATCCGAATTCTGCAACGCTATACCCAGCTTCACCGCCTCCTCTTCTTCAGTCGCCGTGCGCGGGACGTCGTCGCGATGCCATTCGAGTTCAAAGTCAGACTCGGGGCGGACAAGCATGTTGTACAACTCAAGGACTAAATCCTCATCTGTGCACTCGCTTATCTCGCCATCCGCCTCGAATGTCAGAAGCGTCTTCGCGACGTCCAGGACTTTGCCATTAAAGTATGATGCCGCGAAGATGTCGGCGTCCTTTCCGAGCTCCGGGTTGAGAAGCCCTTGCACACCCCAGATACCCTCCTTCGGGGGCTGGCCTGGCGCCGGCTTCTCCCAAGGGGGGAATTGTTTGCCGACGGTGCGGATGTCGGGCCAGTTCCCCGACCGCGCCCGCTCCGTCGTCCGGGATGCAGCGCTCCGGAGAAGGTCGAGTTCTTCGGCACTGAGGATCTGGCGCTGTATCACAAAGCCGTTCTCGGCTAGCGCTGTCCGGAGTGACGCCATTGGCTTCTTCGCGTGGGTACGAGATTGAAGTGGTTTTAAGTAATCAGTAGAAGAGATCGTGTTAGGGATTCATTCAAGTCGAGGCCGTAGTGATAATAATGACGAGCAAGAATAGTCTACGTAGTCTACCACATGGTATATTTACGTACGAATAGAAGTCTGAGATTCCCCATTTAGCAGGGGATTTACTTCCATTTCGAGAGAAGCCTCCACAGTATCGGATGATCGAAAGTTATGAGGGGTAAAGAGGTACGAATTATTAGGTTGTCCAGTTACAATTGATTAGTACGGGTTATGAAACGTTGTAGTTCAGAGAATCTCGAGCACAGATGTCTTTACATAATGGATACATAGTGTTGAGAGTAAAAACTGTCCCGAATTAATACCCACGGCAGTTCCAATAAATACGGCTGTGCAAAATTTGGAATGAACGATGAGATGAACGAAGCCTACGATGAAGGCCCCAGATAATCAATTAAGGAGTGTCACATAAGCAGCACGAAGTTAAATATTTCTGGGAAGTTCTTGTTGAAACAGGCGTCTATCTACACGAGACCTCCGTCGGACCTCGCGGTTCTCAAAGTAAAACATTATAAACCCGAACAATTCACATGCTAAAATTGATGTTGTTTATTTAACCCGGTTACGGAATAAGACGGATAGACTTGACTCGTGGGGTGAGTAACGTTATGTCTCATTGTGATGGCATTGTACATTACACCTGACTATGTGGGGTTGAGCTTTGAATCCAATGATCAAATACTACGTTGCTTTAAGTAAGGTCAAGTCAGATGCTTCGCTACACATCATCTGCGGCCGTCGATCAGCAACGCGGATTTTACACTTGCTTTTGGTTTTTTTATTGATCGACCTTGCTGAATGGGACATTAGCACATACGGGTTACTCTGATACCTAACCCATATATGAGATCTTAGGCGATGGTCTCTTTTCATACGCCGGCCTAATACCTTTTTCCAGTCCTGCGATGAAAGAGCAAATAATAGAAGCATAGAAAATACGTGTTCAGATCTAAATTTGGGAATAATAATTCAATTCGTGTTAGGTGAATTGGTATCATCCTGAAATGAGGGGCCATAACAGGCTGCCCTCTTTATATACTTAAAAAAGAGATATATACATTGAATGTACGGGTGGGGGGAAACCACCCCAGAGCCCCAATCCTGTTGTAGGGCATCAAATTCTGCTCACCAATGGCAGGAACTAACCACTTCTGTACAGAATGATGTTGGAGGGGAAGACATTGACGTTGTCCTTCCAGCTAGCAACGCTCACGCCATCCCTGTCAAGCATGCTCAAAGAGCCGATCGTGTTGAGGCCGTAGATGTTGATGTTGCTGACCTTCTCGAGTGAGACGATGCGTGACTGGCAGTTCTCACCGGCTGAGACGGTTGAGCAGGCTACGTTTAATGTTAGCGCAAATTGTTCATCTTCATGTTTGACTATTGATAGAAACTTACTAGTAGAGTAGTTGTTGAAGAATGAGTAGAAGCCTGCACCGTAGACGTAGAAGGCTGAAGAGTTGATGATACGCAGACCCCAAGACTCAGCGCAGTTGCCCGAAATACCGCTGCAAGATGTAGCGTAGTTGGGGTCGTTGAGCGACGAGATAATGGGGAAGACCTTGGTGGCATCGGGCAGTGGCATGTAGTAGGGAGTCTCAGTCTGGAACATGCTCACGAAGATGTTCTTGGTGTTGGCAAACTGGTAGTTGTAGAGATGGTTATGCTCCACAGCCGTTCCTACAAGCCAGAAGTTTCCGACGGTACTCTCGATGTAAAGACCACGGCCGGAGTAGACGGTGATCTGCGTGTTAGAGCTGTCCTCAATGTCATGGTCGGCGGTCCAGAGCCAAGTGTTTTCCATGTACAGGCCAGTTGCCTTGGAAGTGACATGCATGAGCATGCCAGCACCAATGCAGTTGGTGTTAACATTGGCGCTGCCGGGCTGCTTTTGGCACTGGGCAACCTGCATGTTAGAACCGCGGAAGCCACCAACTCTGGCGTGAACGTCCCACATTCCACTGGGGTTTGACGTATCGGAGGCCAGGTTCCATTCAATGAGCACGGCACCAGGGGCAGGGCCAGAGTTGCCGACTACGAAATCGGACAGCTCGACTTGACCAGCATCGCCAGAGTTGGTACCAACCTTGAGCATGGGCTTAGGGTTGTTGATGTCGCTGAAGAAGCTACCAGAAGCCATGATGATGGGGTAGCCTTCACCGACAATCTTGGTACCAGCAGGGATCGTAATAGTTCCAGTAACCTTGTAAAGACCGTAGTCAAGGTACACAACCTTGCCGCCAGTGGCGCTGTTAATGGCATTTTGCAGAGCAGCAGTGTCATCAGTAGTGCCATCGCCCTTAGCTCCAGACGAACGAGCGCTGACGAAGCTGGATGCCGCGAGGGTCTGGTACTGAGGCTTGGATCGAGAGTAATAGCCGTTGGAGCCTGTCAAGGAAGATGGGCGGCTGTTGGGAGTGATTCCGCCGTTGAGCTCTCGGTTAGCGCCAGAAACGTATTGGTGACCTTGACCCCAAGCAGCAATGGTAGTCGAACCACCCGCAAGGAGGGTGCCACTTTGACCCTGAACGGCGGTGGGAACGTTGGTGAGCGAGACGTTCTCGAGGATAACGCTGCCGGCAGTATCGGGGCTGGTGCCGGTGCTGGTATAACGAGTCTTGATAGCCACTTGAGAGTTCTTGAAGGAGCTGTCCATGACAATTGCCGAACCAACATTCAGAGTTTGAGGTTGGCCATTTGGAGTAGCGGTAATATCAATACCAGTGCCAACGTTGTTGAACTGCAGGTTGATGTAAGTCCAGCCCCAGTTCCAAAGCTGAATAATACCAGTCTTGCAGTTGTTGAAAACCAAGTTGCGCATGGTGTACTGCTGGTTACCCAGCGAAGCACCAGTAGCACCACCATTGAATGTCAAGTCGCTCATGAAACCACCCGAGCCTAGTCAAAATTAGCATCTCTAAAGATCGTCACATAGAAGAAGTGTAGCTTACCACTCTCACAGAAGAGACCGACGTGGACAGTGCTAGCATCAGTGGGCATGTTAAATTGAATGTTAATGAGGGAAGTCGCCTGAGAAGTTGGCCAATGAATACCAGTAGCAGCATTGGCAGGGGGGATAGCAGTGGTATCAATGACGAAGTTTCGCATCTGACGGTAGAAAACGTTGGTCGAAACCCAGTTCAAGGGCTCTCCGAAGTATGGGTTGCCATCAACCAAGCCAAAACCCTGGAAGTTGGAAGTAGCCTTCAGGACGGGGCGGTTGGTTGGGTCACCGATCAGCTGGGTGAAGTAAGGGGGCATAATCGACTTCGAGAGGATATAAGTTCCGGCAGGAAAGTAAACAACGGCCGGCGTCGTGGTAGTAGAGGCCTACAAAAAAAAAATCAGTACACGGTTTCTTGTGCGGACTTCCTCGCTCGACCAATACTCACACAGCCTTGCAAGCAGCGGTTGCCGCCGTCGTTCATTGCTGCAGCAATAGCAGCAGTGTCGTCGGTGACACCGTCACCCTTCGCACCATAGTCCTTGACGTTGCGGAAGACCTTGTACCCATTGCCGGCAAAAGGAGCCAAACCTTGATGTTGTATATCTTGGAGCCAGTAGGCGTTGACGCCTGCGGCTAGGCCGGCCACAGCCGTTAGAAAGGTCGAGAAACGCATGCTGGATTCTGAAGCTCGAAGACGGCAGACTAGCTGGCTGGCTTGAAGAACGAAAAGAGAGACATTGAAGCTGGGGGCTCGTTTACTTATAAGTAGGAGATCGACCAGCAAGATCCCGTGCCAGTACCGAGTGAACGTGGACAGAGGCGGATGTCAGGCCCAGTGTGGGGTGACCAACAATGGAATAGCTCCGTCCAAGGATGCCCGATATTTGTGAGCAGGAATAAGCGCGCGACGGGAGCCAAGTGATCAATGTCGATGCAAGCCCTTGGCTCTCGGTCGTTCTGGCGCGGTGTGTTGTCGAATACGGCCGAAGGGACTAAGAACTACGCCGGGCTGCAGCCGTGACGGCAAGGCACCCTATCTGGGCCATAGCATAAACTCTAGCATGGCTGTATAGAGATGCGCTAGGATATTTTGCTGGTTGGTAGCAAATTCTGCAGGCGCCAACCTTGACAGATCATCATCCTCGTCGGTACTACATAATATGTAGCATATAGATCGAAAGCTCTCGATTCTGCCCATCATAGCGGGCTAGCATAGACAGACATTCGGGACCTGAAACGGTCGAGGACATGGGGCTGATGGGTCCGATGGGGCCGAAGCGTGTGCGCGTAGTCATCCTTCAGTCTTCTCCAGTTATGGTGCTCGCCGCTTTGCTTGGGGGACGCTTAATATGGCCAGGTGACGACTAAGGATTGTTAGGACGAATAGACGCCTCCTGCTGAAACAGGAAACGTCCTCTCCAGCACCATGTGGATGGCGACGATCCCCTCACCGAGATTGGCCGGTTAGCCTCCCCTCTGCTCTAATTCGTGATAATCCATCAGCCAGTTCAGTGGTCCGGTAGTCCAGCAGTTCAGCAGGTCATCAGAATTAGTCATTAAGCGGCCGAAGTCTTCTATGCACGTGATGCTTGGGACGCAGGATATGGCCGAGAAAGAGCCCAATGTCGCGAACGTGGTTAGCCAACATTGCCAACGCGTTCAGTGTGGTGCGTCATGAATGGCCCCGACTACCCAGCCTGCCAGGGTCTTTGTCGTCGGCAGTATTAGTGTATTAGTGGTGTTAGTGTGATTTGGGGGAGGGGCGAAGTTGGATGGCGTGTCTCGCTATAACTAGACTCATATCACCGTTTCATGCATCACGTTGCCTTGGCCCCGGATAGGGGGTTAGGTAAAGAAAGGCAGGAAGCAGGAAGGCGTGGAAAGAAGCGCCGCACCAAACCAAGTCCACTCGGCCCATACCCCACGATGCTCAACCCAGGCCTAGTGTGCGAGCTTGACGAGCTCATTCGGCGCGGCAGTACTGCTGTAGGCAAGCGTAGCCATGTACCCCAGAATGAGTGGGACGAGGCATGGCCATATATGGTAGGTATTCTTAACCTTCTGCAGTAGGTGCTTACTCCTAGCGTACTAGGTTCTCTCATGGGCGTCTAGTGCCGAGAGATATTCAGGGGGACGGACACCTTACCCTGGTAGTTGTCCCGACGATCTTGAGATCGTTTGCCCCGAATAGTCCATCTTGGACGGCCCGATTGAGATTGGGCTCTATGATGCGTTTGCTATCAAATAGTTTTAGTCTTCCCCAGTTCTGCCCAGTCTCTCCTTAGTTTAACAAGTGCCCCGAGTCCGCCCCGAGATGGTTGATTGCGAGGGGCCAAGTTGGGGAGCAGACTGGGGCGAATGGGGCGTTTGATCTGGCAGGTCTTGTCAACTAGTGTTAGTCGACGATTCGTTGGAGACAAACCCCCGGACTCTGGTAAGCTTGCTGAGCTAGTTGAGCTTGTTTCCCTTACTAATTTAAAAAAAAAACCACTTTCCTCATTGGGAATGTTTCAACATGTTTCATGGTGGTATATAGCGCCCTATAGCCGTTAAGCCGTTGGCGGTGGGTACCGTACCGCTGCCATTACCGAGTAAGCCAAATTTATCGCCGCTCGTTAAATAATGTAGGCAGGTAGGTACACTAGAAGAGGCATATAGTTACAGAAAATAGTCCTATCGATCTTCATCTAGTTCATCGCTATTATGCCATGGTATACTAAGATATAGAAGTTATATCAGATGCATTATCATGACCGATCGTCATTTCGGCCAGGGGTGGTGGGAGCGATGGAAGGATCTAGTGGAACTGAGGCTCTATTCATGCGACACTCTCATTCCACTCAGGGTTATACACAATGCCCTATCATGTCGTCTGTACCCTCCTTTAAATCAGCTTATCTGATGTCTGTTCCCATGCTAGTTATGTGTGGCGAAGAATATTAAAAGACATGGCCAAGCTCCCCATTCTTAAAAAACGACGCTCGAGTGATTATTCCTATTTCTTCCATGCTTAGGCCTGAGCGAGGTTTGGTATCGGAGTTGGAGGGAATCGATTCACACCTGCTTTGTCTTTGTGGACACGGGAAACTGCGAGAGCACCCACGAAACGATTAACCACGTTCGATTTCCCATCACTTGAATGTGCCTGCCGGTCGTTGTAAGTAGGAGAGAACCCGAAATATTGGTAGCACAGACCGGCTAGCTCGTCCGACACTGTCACCACCACTACTCTGTCCACTCAATTCCGTCTTGTCCCTGAATGGGACAAGGCTGCTGTGCCGTCATCAAAGTTACTCGGGTTACGGCTTGGGAAATTTATATGGTTCGAGAACAAGTATTAAGGCGAAGGACACTTGACAATGACCTATCAGGTCCCGTAATGATTCGATCTTGTATTTTGATCATACTCTCGAATAACCAGGCCTGGAAGTTGGAGTAGAGCGTTTTATCTCGCAAAGACTGAATTCATCCGTCTCGGCGCCCCATACAGGCCTCATATTACAACACTACCTAGTTGTTCCACCACGCACATATTATCAGATCGCCACAGAGGTATTACGAAAAGCTTATACATTCGTTGCGGTCAGAACTCCATGCCGTGTGCGGCGATATTTCTTTGACCACTGCCTGGGAAACAGGTATTGATCAGATCTACCCAGTAATATAGTCTTGTGTACATTGCGGATTATATACCAAGAGAGCTAGCCACCTTTCGTCTTGATTTATCCGTGCCGACGTAAGACAGGGGGAGGATACCTCCCGAGATGTTGTATATTGTATTTTGCCTTGCGTCTAGATGCCAAGAGGCCTGTCAGGTGCATGCAGACGCATTCAAAAGACGGAACGTGACCGAGTGCTCAACACGTCATCTTCGCGCCATTAAACAAACGACCCAACGTATGTAAGATGTAAGGTTAGGTGCTCAGGCCTCGTTACAATACGGAATTATGCTTCGCATACCTCAACATGTACCCCGCAAACTCCAACCTCGACATATACTCCAACTATCTTGTATATATTCCATATAGATAGTTGTGTGGTTGCTACAGAAGGTGGACCTATACCTAGACATGAGAATCTTGGTCTTATTTTCGAATCCTGTGTTTTTCTACATCTTCCGTCCCCATTTACAGTCCTACGATCTTTGAGAATATGGCTTTATAATAATTTATTAAGAATTACCTTCCAGTGACTTATCGTCCCACAGCCACTGTGAACTACCTACTGTATATCGCACCCCTCAACCTGGAACAAAAGATACAAAACACATTAACTAAATTATCACCATCTTATACATGTTGTAGTTTTCTCCCGGTGATATGGTGGTAGGGGTGGAGGGTTACGTGGTATAAATAGGCCTGGCCTGGATACTGCCAAGACTTCATTGGATTAGTACGACCTATAACATTGCTTCGTGTGGCTGGTTCTATCGCAAGCCATACCTACTTCCCATTTAAATAGTTACTGTAGGGCGCATTGACCGCTCCAGGTAACTCAATACCGAGCGAAATTGCCCTCGGGTTATCTTTAGTTGACTACAACGTCCGGTTGGAATTTATTACTGGGTGCATACTGCACCACGATCACTATTTAATCACAACTTGGTGGTCCTGCAGCTGATTGATGTCACTCTCGCGGTGAAGCAAGCTACCCCCCTTTGGGATCAGGCATAATGCCTGGTTAATTTTTTTTTCTTTTTCTTCGATTGATGATAACCCAAGTATCTACCTGCGTCCTTATGGTTTATTAGCTCGTATAATCAGTACACAGATGGCGTTGCAAATCTCTCTACCTTATCCGCATTATACTAATAGGGCGTCTGTATACGAAAAAAAATTTGACAATTTTGCTGGGCCGAAGAAGGCAGTAGATCAATAAAGACGACATCTGGACAATTGTCTTCTCGCACGACTTATGCATATTCCCGAAAGATATGATTGGTTGTCCCCGCATGAAACCTTAGGTACCTCCCTAGCGTACCTTGTCAAGTTGCGGGGGGGTGCGGAGAACCCCTCTTCACACGTAGTAGTAGTTGCAGGAGAGGTAGCATTCGACAATGTCTCTCTCGTTGTCTCCTGGCGGAGACGTACCAACCTTGCCAACGGTGTTTAAACATAATCATGTACGACTTATATAACGTAGACCGAGGTTCCTTCCGCAGTAATTGGGGCGTTCCGGCAGGTATATCTTATTCCCCAGATACGCTCCCTGCCCTAGGTAGCCCCAGATCCCGGACCCCAAAACTGGGCAGACTGGGCGGCATTCTGATTGGGCGCCCGTTTCTCTACCCCAGTAGAAAGACAGGTGGAGTACTCCCCAACCCCCCTCACTCCTCCAACATATCGTCCTCGGGTTCATTCTTTCCAGGCTCCTTGCGAGCGACGAGCATTACCTTTTTTTTCACGCTGCGCAATTCTCAACCTCGCTCAACCTGCACACAGATAACTCTCAGGCCTGTTTTGATCTGCGCTGGCCAGGTGTAACAAACAGGTCGGAGCAGTCGCATTCTTGTTTGCGATCTAATCTCCACACGTCTTGCGTCGCTTCTGTCTGTTACTTACGTTTATACCCACTAATAAACCGCCCATTCGCACGACATCTTACCGGATAATCACCATTCCTCGTCTTGTGCTACACTCGGAACGTGTTCATCGGTCGTCTTCTCCTGCCGCCGTAGCCTTGTCGCTGTCGTTGTTAAGAGCCGTTGGAGGGTCCCCCAGTCCCCCAGCCTTCGGCCTTACTACTACTGTATCTGCCCACCAGTGGTTGGTCCGCCGTTTGACTTTGTCTTGTATGGTCACTGAACCCCGGTGCCCTTTTCATCAAGAAACAGAGCTTCTCGCCTCGTTGAGAGGTGTGCAGGCGCTTTGATGTGGTGGGCAACGGGATTGTTGTGTCAGTTGCCGGACAAGCTCACAGCCGACTACCTAATACAACATCCTCCTCCATCTCACTCCACTGCCCACCACCCTCATGAATTCATCCATCAATCGCTCACCCCCGCAAGGCATTTCTCTTTCCGGCATAACGTCTTGGCCTTTGGTCGTTGATCCGACCCTTCTCACCCCACTTCCAGGTGCTGCGTGACTCCCTTCTGCATTACAGCCATAGTCGTATACAGGGTCTTCAACCCTTAGAGCCAATCTTGACTGCTCTGTCGCTTCTCCAATGCAGTCCCGGCCGTCCATAGAGGGCACGGTTGTCCCCGGCACTACCGACGAGAATGTCGAGGGGAAGCAGCAGAAGCCCAAGACCCTGCCATGCAAGTTTTGCGACAAACGCTTCAGGTAGGATGACCACAGTCTTCATCTCCAACTCCCGTTCATAATATAGCTCACACGGCAATCCCCTATTTAGGCGTGTGGAGCATGTCCAACGACACGAGAGGACTCATACTAAAGAAAAACCATTCTCCTGTGGTTGGGCTCGATGTGGGAAGACATTTGGTCGTAGGTCAGTAATCTTCGCCTGTCGCCGTTATCTCCATTCTTCCTCAGCTGGCTCCTACTGGTCTACGCCACAAGAACCTCCGAGCTCCGCAACACGTCTCCCTTGCACTCGAGTCTTAGCATACGGAGATGACTCCTAGCCCTATCCATTTTCTTTCAACACTGTCTCAACTATAACGTCCCTCATCGCCAAAGGTGATAATGCTTATATGGACATCAGAGATCTCTTAGTTCGCCACGAAAAGCTCGTTCACTTGAATGAAGGCTCCAACAAAGATGGCAACCGGCCGAGGAAACTATCCACGGCCGGTGCCGTTACCCAACAACCATCACTACCGAGTGAGAACCATGTCGACTCAGAGATGATGGGCATGCCACGGCCCCATCCCCAACATTATCATTCTGATTCCATACCATCGTCAATGGCTGTGCCCGCTCTCCAGCCAGATCCGCGTATGTCGAACAGAGCCGGCGCATGCAATCTAGATCTCCTGTCGGATGCGGCCACTCAAATAGCCTCAGCCAACGAAGTGAATTCTTTACAACCTATGATGTCGGACCTACCCCAGTCATCAAATTCTATGCCACGGATTAAGTCCTATGATGAGGGTATACCATATAGTGATCGTGGGCGTGAACCAGAAACTGGACCCATGCCGATGGGCCTCGGTCAGAGCGGACCCTCTTCTGCTTTTGACGATTACAATCTATTCATGGACGAGTTTGCAACATCTTCTCATTTCCTTCCACAAGCATTCGAAGCTGATCAAGGCGTTGGTCTGTGGCCCCGTGGCGCCTTGTCGAAACCGTCCTCGCAATTCCCGTCTAGGTTTCCTTCGCTCGCGCCTGATCCTCGCGAACCAGCTGATGGTGCGCACAAGATGCATGATGAACCCAGCAAGATGGCTCCTATGAGGGTATCTGCAATGGACCATACTGTTATCAAGAACAGGCTGGACGAGTTTTCTACCGTTCTTCCGAATGATTTTGTATTCCCTTCGCGCCATACCCTGACCCGGTTTCTCGAAGGTTATGTTAGTGGCTTCCACGATCATCTCCCCATCCTACACCTCCCTACAATCACGCCAGCCGATATCGCACCGGAGTTGTTGCTAGCAATTTTGGCGGTAGGTGCTCAATACAGATTCGAAAGTCATAGGTCAAACGCCCTGTGGTACGCAGCCAGGGCAGTGGCACTTGAGCAAATCCGCCGCCGCCACAGCCACGAGATTCACGGTTTGTTACCGACAGCGGCGGCCTACAGTCCACATTCCACAAGGCCATCTCCAAGTCATGGGTTCAGGCATTCATTCAGTTCTATGCAGCAGGAGCGGCCCATGACTCAAGATACACACCGAGAACCCTAGTAAGTGCTGCTTAAGGACCATGAACTTACATATAAAAATGTTGTCTCTAAATCTTAGTGCAGTTCTCCTAATACCCCCCAATCCCGTATGGAGACGATCCAAGCACTTCTGTTGCTTTTCGCTGTTGGTCTATGGGGCGCAAAGGCTATTCTTCACGAGGCCATGTCTTTACAAAGTCTCCTTGCGCTTTTAGTGCGCGAGGAGGGATTTCTCTCCGAATCGACACAGACAGCCGATTGGGAAGCTTGGATTCGTATAGAAGGCGGAAATCGTACCAAGCTTATTACTTATTGTTTCTTCAATCTATGCAGTATCGCCTACAATATGCCCCCTCTGCTGCTCACTTCGGAACTTAACCTATATCTACCCCACTCGTCCAAACTATGGAGGGCTGAAACAGCGTGGCAGTGGCAAGAGGCCCGCCATTCATTCCCCAGCATGGATATATTGCTCCAGGATGCCTTCGCTCGATTGTTCAGTCGCCCTCCCCAAGGGCCACCAGCGTATATGTCGTCTCTTGGCAATTATGTTCTTATACATGCATTATTGCAACACATCTTCTTGCTCAAGCAGACTTCCTTTACGTCTGTGCCATCCTTTGAAGCGCCTCGTGGGTTACGACCAGATGACGTTGAGGAGTGCTTACAAGCCTTACGTATTTGGCAGATGAGCTTCGAACAGCACCAAGCGCGGGTTGCGGAAGTCAATCCGCAAGGTGCGCCGGACTCTTTCCCTGGGGGACCGGTTGCTTACAACTCAACAGCGCTATGGAGATTAGCCTCTATTCGATTGTACACTGAGTTGAGTCCTAGTAGGACTCTAGAGACTCGGGATGCTGGCCAAATAGCTCAGGCGTTCCACGATGCACCATACCTAGTCCGAAGCGCGCGCTCAAATAGAGCTGTCCTTCAGGCAATTCACGCACTATCGATGCTTGTCAAGCTGGGTGTCAACTATGTAGCAAGAAGAAAGTCATCGGAATGGAGTATGCAACACTCCCGTGAGTTTCATATATTTCCCCTATCACGACAGTCTAATAATAATATGTTTCTAGTATGTAACCTCGAATGTGCTATCCTTCTTTCGAAATGGCTCCTCACCCTATCCTCGATTGGCCCAACTGATGCTCCTCCATCGCCTGACGAAAGGAGCCTGCTCGAAATGTTACGTCATATGTTGGACGAGACTGAATTCGCGGTACCAATCGATCCTTCGCTCTCTGCGAGCGGACCGGGCCATCCATCCTCAAACATGGATATGACGATAAATGACAGCAATAAGCTGCGCCAGTTGGCCGCTGCCGTGATACGACTATGGGCCGAAACGTTCAAAGGATCACACATTTTTGACATTGTCAAAGTAATTGGTATCGGCTTAGAGGGGTACGCTGACCTACTGGAGAAACCACGAGACAGGACGCCATTAGGCAGGATAGGAACTAATCCTCGGCTTGGCTTAGGCTGAGAGAACCTGGTAAAACCTCTGAATCCGAATTTTATTGTGGCTTAATCTATTAGCGAGGTGTTGAGGCCAATTCCCAAAAATCTTAAAGATTCTTCCACAGCTGGACGTAGTGAGCGATATATGAGATGCTTGGGTTTTTGAGAATTTCTATAAAGACAAGGACCCTATGACAGACTTGTACACTGTGAATTCCTGTGCTGTGACAGCTCATGTGAGTGATCTCTCTCTGCTTGGTCAAGCTGTGACATTGGGGTCACCTTCGCTCAGTACCTATACAGATCAGATTGCGTTACGGTATTACTTATCATAGGTGTGGTCTATACTATGTGTTTGGGACATGTGTTACCCCCATTGGGTCATGCATGCATGTTTTTCGTTACGTATATGTTATTGTGCCTTGCGGGGTAGTCAGTATTGTATGTTGTCTCCCATTGACTGTTACTCCAACTTCTAGATTAGCCTAAATTTAATGGTAGACTACCTAGCCAGGTACCATAGTGCCGGGGTAAGGCTAACGTACTTGTACGTTATTCCACTCTTGTTTTACCTAATCAATGACGGTCTCTGCTGATGAGATAGAGCAAGCCTGGGTAAGGTCCTGCTCGCCGTAACACCAATATGATACTACCTAAATACCTGAATGGACTATTTATATATCATACTTTGGGTCATGGCCTTTCGGTACAGTAGTTTGGCAATGCTCACAGTATCAAAATACACGTTAAGTATCACAGAGACTGAAACAATTCTTTGATAACAACTATGTCATGATCTAAATAACAACAATCGAGTTTATTTTAATTTTTGAGATTTTCCTGAACCCCAGCGCCCGATCTCATCAAAATTACATAGTACATCTCCTCCAGGATTTTAATAGTTCAGTTGCTTGCCCCATGTCTGCCCCATATTCTACTAAATCAAGTAAAAATTTTGTAGCAGGCCCCCTAGACGGTTACCTATAACCTGAGACCCCGGTGAAATACCTTGAATTTAGTAGGTAACTGGTAGCTTTCTAAGTACCTACATACAAAGCATGGTGCTTTGTACTCGAATTAATCTTTGAAATCGGTTTACTGGATTGGATACGCTGGAACACGTGACAAGGCGTCATACTCCTGTCTTGCGCGATACGCAACCTACTCAACCCCGACGCGCCTCAGACCATTATCTCATCATTATCTCATTTCGCTTCTTAAAGCGTAGAAATGGCCCCGAAAAAGCGCGGTTTTGCAGAGGCGCAATCCGAGTCCCGTCGTCGGTCGACTCGCGTCAGTTCAATCAAGAGCTCATATTTTGAAGAAGATGAGGATGACGTAGATGACTCTGAATCCCCACCACGCAAAACGACAAAAACCACTGCGAGATCTCGGGTTGAGGTCTCAGATGACGAAGATCAATATGAGGAGGACGATGTAGATGATGATGATGATGATGATGATGATGATGAGGATAATGGGGATAGCGATGTTTCTGACGGAGATGAGTCCGCGACTCCACCGCCTAAATCTACTCCTGCGAAGCGTGGACGCGGCCGCCCGCCTAAAAATACAGGAAAATCGCAAGCGGCGATCCCCAATAGATCGAAGGCCGGTTCTGGTGTTACAAAGCGCGGGCAACCCGCAGATACGGCAAAAGCGTCTCCGAATGCTCAGCGAGGTGGCCAAAGGGTTCACGATGGCGATAAAGACGAAGATGACGAATCTGAAAACGACGATGGTAGTGATGGGCCCGATGTGACTTTCATCCCGCTGCCGAAGCTCCGCGACACCAACGGCGTCGATTACGAGGACACGAAAGTACATCCAAACACTCTGCTTTTCTTAGGTGATCTGAAGGCGAACAACAAGCGGAGCTGGCTGAAGAGTAGGTTGAGAAATAATTTCTATATCCTTATTGCGAGCTATTTATTGGTCTTAAGCATCGTACTACGTGATAATCAATAACGAGAACTGAACTGACCCGTTATAAAATTTAGTGCACGACCCGGAATATCGCCGGTCACTAAAGGACTGGGAGTCTTTTGTCGAGACTCTCACAGAGAAAATCATCGAAGCTGATGCGACAATACCAGAGCTACCGCTCAAGGATGTCATATTCCGCATCTACCGAGACATTCGTTTCTCTAAGGACCCAACCCCATATAAAGTAAGAGAAGCCCGCAGCTTAGCTTTGAAAGAAACGCGCTTTCGCGATCTGGGGATTGATACTAACTCGATGAGACGTTTAGCCTCATTATTCCGCAGCATGGTAAGCCCAGCATTTTCGCGGACCGTTATTTGAGTACTTCAAGCTTGCGAAACGAAGTGACGCTTGAATACCTCTCGAATAGGACTCAAATTCTTATCTTGTCAGCTAACCTTAGCCGCTTCGTTGCACATTAGGTCACGAACGGGTCGCAAGGGCCCCTACGCTGTAAGTAGCTCGTAGAGTCATTTTGTTCTGTTTTGGGCATTTTAAGAGCACATAGGCTTCTTCCCCGCTAAAAATATACCCAGCGAGCTTTCTCTCTTCTCGAGATACCCACACAACCCCCCTAACATGCGATAACTGACTCCCAGTCTCGCAGTGCTATTACGTCCATATAGAACCGGGTTACTGCCTTGTAGGTGGTGGAATTTGGCACCCTGGTAAGGAATTCACAGGATTTTCTCTTTTTCGTGCCAGCTCTCAAAGCACAAATAATTCGTTCTGATCAGAGTCCTGGAAACTTGCGAGATCCTCATTAACAATGCCCATAATGGCGATAACTAACTTCGAGTGTTCTAGAGGCGTCGGCTCTCGCCAGGCTGCGCGCCAGTGTTGACGAGCGACCGCACCGCATCCGACGCGTGCTGACTGACCCCGAGTTCGTCCGTGTTTTCCTCCCACACGTCGTCGGCAAGAAGGAGGATAAGATTCTTAAAGCTTTTGCCGATAAGAATAAGGAAAATGCGCTTAAGACTAAGCCCAAGGTACGTTGATCAATGCTCTACTTATATATCATGGATTATATTCGAATGGAGGATGCTGCCCGATGAGAAACTAATGGTCTTCTTCGAATAGGGGTTTCATCCAGATCATCGCGATATTCAATTGTTGAAGCTGCGCAATTATACCATCGGTCGCCAAATACCTGAGGAGGATATCCTTAGCGACAATGCGCAGGAAAAGATCATGGAAACCATTCAGGCTATGGTGCCCTTCGTTACATTCTTGTAAGGAACTCTCAGAATCATCTTTTTGATCGAGCCTTTTTCCTTCTCTGAAACCCTCACAGACAACTCTCTAACAATAACTAACTCCAAATGTTTAGGAATAATGTGGTTATGCCCGACCCGGATGTAGATAGCGATTCTGACGAGGATGATGGAGAAGAGCAAGATGTGGACGATGAAGGCGAGGAAGAGGAAGATGAAGAATGAGTTCCAATTCAGTTGGCTGCTGCGGATACCTTTGATGTTGCGATCGGATTAGTGTTATCTATTCTTATTGTTTGTATATCACGTTATTGTATGGTTGGTCGCTATGCAGATTATATATGTCACGATCAGGGGCTCTTTAGCAGAATGATCAGCAATGTAGGATAATTAAAATAGAGCACTGATGAAGCTTTGTGAGAAAGCGATGTTATAACACTATCCCAGGCACTTTAATTCAGCTCACGACGATGAAATTCAGGTTATATACTTCGTTTATATACAATATCTCTGTGACGCCTAAGAAAGACTCAAATGGTTCCCGTTGACAAACTAGGTGGGAGGTCCTCTTTCCCCGTTCCCCATTCACTCTCCTTTGGGCCTAGGACAAACTCCAAGACGCCCCCGTTAACGAAAAAGTCATGCGTGATCCAATTTCGAGTATACTGCTTCCCATTGAGCTTTGCGCTCTGGATATAGATGTTCGTATATTCGCTGTCGAAATTGGCATTGCGCAACGTGGCCCAGCCTTTCCCATCTGGCGTTCTTATGCTCACTTCGCGGAACATTGGCGGAGTCAGTAGGTATACGTTCTAGAGATCGAAGTTAGTAATTATTATAGAGTACTATTCAAGGGCCACGAAGCTTTTGAACATGACATTGGTCTAAAATGAATCTTTACACTTTACAAGCTGCGACGACAAGAAGAGAACGACTCCGAGAATTGCTTACCTGACCAGCAACGGGGAAGAACCCCATGAAAGCAAACGCGGAGAAAGCCCCCATCGCGCAGTCATCATTTCCAGGGATGCCGGCAACAGAGCTGTTGAATAATGACGGTATATACTGGTGAACCCAGTATGCGCTTCTCCCAGGGCGGCCAGCGTAGTGGAACTGGAAAGTGGGGAGGAAGTTCGGCTCGTTCCCCATGTAGTTGATCCCCGAGGAGTGGAAATAGTCGAGTCTCTCGACGAAGCTCGTCGGTCCACCCATTAGACTAATTATCGATGCCATATCCTGCGGCACATAAAAACTGTATAGCCAGGGACTGCCCTCGTATGTCGAGTGGCGTGTGTCGAAGTAACAGACGTGTTGCTCGTATACGGGACTGCACATTCGCGCCGTCTGTTCTGAGAATGTGCCGTTCCTCAAACGAGGTTGTAGAAAACCCTTCCACGTAGACCCTTGAATAGTACCCGTCGTCTTGTCCCGGTAGTGGTCGTCGTAATCGGGCTGCCACAGATTCTTCCAGTTGTGGCTTCGCTTGAGATACTTTGCCTCGTCGGCCTTGTGCCCGAGCTCGCGAGCCATCAAAGCGATCGTGAAGTCATCGTACGCGTACTCAACCGTTCGTGATATGGATCGGCTGAGCGGACCCGTGCCCTTTCTATCATCGTCGTCCACCGGGATGTAACCCAGTTTTTGCCAGCTCTCGATCCCACCACGGCCAGATACCGACCAGTCACTTGGCTCCTCCTCTGCATCTGATATCACGGCCTCATACCCTAACGTCCAGTCTATGCCTCTTGTCAAGTTTTTAATAAGTGCGTCGGCCAGCACCACGTCCGCATTAGACCCGCCTTGAGTGAAGCCTTTGCTGAAACTCATGCGGCAATCCGGCAGCTTTCCTTCGTTCTTATAGATATCGATTAGCGCACGCACCATATCCGTTTGCGTTTCGGGGTCAATGATAGTCAATAAGGGGTGCTGTGCCCGAAAGGAATCCCAGATGCAGTAGAAGCTATCGTAGTATGGCTCGCCCGATTCCCAAAGCGGGTTCTCGCCTGTGTAGTCCTGCGGAGATAGCATTGTACGGTACAAGCCCGACCAAAAAGTCTTCAATAGATCGACGTTAAGGCCCGTATGATCGGCTTTAATAACGGAAAGCTTGTCCTGCCATGCCACTTCGGCGGCTGTAACAACTCTCGAGAATTGAAAATCGGGGATTTCTCGTTCTGCGTTTAGGCATGCCTGGGCAGCCGATATAAAGGACACACCTACCCGCGCCAGGATCTGGTTATTGGGGGCAGAGACGAATTGCACCCATGTACCAGCCGATCCATGAGGAATTCGAACATCGCTGTATAGGTCCCCCATGGCCTGTACGCTGTCTGTTGCCTTTTCGTGCAGGAATGTGCCCGTCCGCCGGATTTCGGCGCCGCGGAAGTCAGCGCAGAAATAGGCCTCATACGAGCCCTGGCCGAATGATGCGCGGAACTTACCGCCTCCCTGCATACGGCCCGTAGTTGCGTTAACCTTGACGTCGCCGGTCGAGCGGCTGTTGCCGAGATCAATGATGTCCATGAGGATTAAGGGGCTGTTCGGTACTGTTTGTGGTATGCCCTTGTCGCCCGAAGCAGCATACGTATACGGTACCTCAGCCTCAGATGGAAAATTGAACCGAAAGAGACTCGCATGCGCTGTTGCTGTCATCTCTGCATATAGCGAATTGTTCAGTCCAATGGCGAAGTACCCTGGTCTCGCCGTTGCGGAGCCGTTGATGCGAGGAGTAGCTCGCTCGGCAGCTACGTAACTGCATCTAGTAAAGTTGTCTTCTGGGCAGCCTGGTTGAGGAAAGAGTTGGAAATTACCCATAGAAGGGTTCTGCAATATGTCAGTACATACTGAACCGTATAATGTGTCAACCCGATGACACTTACTCCTCCAGTTCCTGTTAAGCGTTAGCCAATAACATAATAAACATAATAAGGCACCGGCCGGCGATGAGAAGCTTACCAGAGTCATGAAGCTGAGAGAAGCCCTGGATCAGTGAGTCGTCGGACACGAATCCGGCAGCAGCCTCGCCATAATTGTTTGTGTCGGCCACAGGTTTGGCCATGCCTGTTTTCACGCGTCAGGGGCTTCCGCAGAGAACGTATCATATAAATAGTCTTTTACTCACCATAAGGCAGAGTTGCGCCTGGAAAGACATGACCTTCATAGACATTTTAGTCTCGTAATAGAATCCATGAGTATTGGCCATGCGAGAGCCGCAAACTCACCTCCATTCACCGTGCCGATGAGAGGATCAACGAACTGTAGGATGTCGCTGGTAGACTTGCCCGCCAACGCTGTGGTAATACTGAAGAGCATTCTCCGAGGCGGGTTGAAGCTCTCGATAGGGAGGAGTGCCCATATCAACAAGAAAATAACAGGCACCGCGAGCACCCTGCGTCGCCGAGGAAAAGTCGTCAGAAAAGGACCCGCCATGACGACGATCCAGAATCTATCCTCGCTCTACCAAACTTGACAGTCACTGCATGGGTGAAGAAATCTGAGCTTGTGGGAACTCAGCCATCCGCGACATGCATGGCTTGGCAGAGACCCCGAACTGAGCCAAGCACGCTGCAACGCTAAGACACCCTGAAACAGACAGAGCTTGAGAAGAAAAGAAGATTTGCCGTTGTCGAAAACAACCCGTGTGTTTCTCAGTATTATTAGTACCCGTTGTTATGGGCCATGTGTCTTCCCGCAGCCAGCCTTGGCAATTTATAAGCGTCGGCTGAAGTCGATCTTCTCGCTCTTAAAACGGTAGGCGGACCTGAAGTTCCTGGCTGGGCCGTTCTACGAGTGCTTGGCAGAAGAGGTACCTGCCTTACACCACATTAGGGACAGGAAGATGTCGCCAGTTGTGTCACCAAACAATCCCGACGATATAGACAAGGGCTTTACAGACGCAGGGTCGCCTTAGATAATGCCCGAAAAAAGGGCGCAGCCCGCCCACGAACGCGTCGCCAGATTTCATCACAACGCCTCAAGAGAACACACTTGGAGTATTCGGTGCCATGTCATTCCATATCCGAATCAGAAAACAATTAGATCGCGACCACAATTACCGATCTTGCCCCGAGGTTGAATCGATACGCCGCAAGATGTCATTCACAACACATGTCCAAAGGCCAAAGTTGGTCCTGGTCGCCATTGTGCATCCCGAAAGCACCTTTGGGGAAGAAGTTTTCATGAATATTGACGTTTGCAACGAAGAGTCCGGCAATAGACGTATGGGGCTGGAATATGATATTAGTCTGGCTAAGTCTCATAACAAACAATCTGATTAAGTTCGAGACAGAGGGCAGCGACGAAGCTGCCCACGTGCCTGATGGAAAGAAATAGTAGTAGTCGCAGGTCAATTTATACGATAACATCGAGGGCATTCGAATAAAAACATCAACTTACAGCCCTACCTAATTGTGGAGCATTCATTAGCGCCTTTTGCTTTTTTCTGTTTTCTTTCGTTTTTATTTCTACAATACCTGATGCTTTTCCCCCCAATGCAGACAAACCATTTCACAGGATCTTGGCCGTGCTTCCCCAGAATATAAACGGTTTCCGAGCAGCACTGTCACGAAACGGTCGCACATCAGATTCGTGTATGGAAGCCTGTTTCTTGGTGAGTGACCTGATATTTTTGCCCGCTTATATACTTTTGTGAGGCCAACGTAGAGGGTTTCAAATTTACAGTTATGGTGGTATATTTTGAAGGGTCTGGGGTCATGAGCTGCTCGACGCCGAGATCTAGAGCACTACTACCCCACAGTCTTGGACGGGTCATGAGCCTCATTGCAGTACAACTTGTCGATCTTCATCTAGTTTGGGAAGGTCATGATTTTGATTTCTCCAAGGAAGTTAGACTACCCCGCCCTATTGGAAATCTAGCAATACGGCACTAGATAAATCTTTGAATCATCGAGTAGACGTTTCGCAACACCCTGTGAACATTCAAGATTTTTATCCTAGGGTAATTATTTTTATGATCACTCTAGGAGTCTACCTGACACTTACATGTCTGTAGGTGCTGGATATATGTCGGTCAAACTAAAACATGAAGCCCGACCATAAGTGGACTAGGGTTAAGACACTAACAAAACAGCCTGGCAGTGGTCCAGGGATTCCCCGCACGCAGGAGATCGTTTCCGCTCTACTGGTTGCAATGTTCTGCGGCGAGAGACGTCATTTTACTCACGGCGCCTACATGCAGCGGGAAAGAGCTTAACAAAATTGGGTGGCCTAGACCAGGGGGAGGGAGTGGTCATGCAGATTGGTCTTCCGATTCCTGGGGAAAGGACCTAAACGAAAGAAGAAGTTGCTGTATGAGGATGCATGTCTTGGATCCGAGTGTTCGTATACATAAATAGGAGGGTTGCGTCGCATTGCATGCCAACAACGCTCTGTTCGTCTGTTGCTCATCCATCCTACTTGTTGTTGCCCTAGACTCCTCTTTTTGGGACAGGCATACCAACAGTCTAAACCACATCAGTAGTGATGATGCGATTCTCGGTATTGCTGTTAAGCTCGCTTGCGGCCACCTCGCATGCCATTAATGGCAGGGCATCATGCCCCGACTACAGTCAATATTCGACCCAGACTCATCAACCGTTATCTACGGGAAAATACCAGTTATCTTACATGCGGCCCGACCCAGCATGTAGAAAATATGTGGTACCGGAGGTCGAAGCGACCATCAATAGCATGAAAGGTCTCGTAAAAGACCCCGATCTCTTCCGCCTCTTCGTAAGGAAACTTTCTAGCACGGACGCAAAAACAACTTACTGGTCGCTAACTAATTTGAAAGGAAAATGCGTTTCCCAACACGTTGGATACAACAATTTCGTGGAAAGGGTTTGCGAGCAACAGCACCACTGAAGAGGTGTGTGGCCAATTAAACTTGGTGATACCAGGCGGCCGAGCCTGACTAACAGCAGTTGAAATCTAGTTAACTTTCATAACCACTGGAGATATTGTTGCAATGTGGTTGAGGGATAGTGCCAACCAAATGAGGAGCTACAAGTCACTCCTGAAGGCCAACACGTCAACCGATTCCCTTGCTGGTTTGTTCCGTGGTGCCATTAATCTGCAAGCGCGATACATTATCCAGAACCCATACTGCAATTCGTTCCAAGCGCCGCCTGAGTCTGGTCTCCCGCCGCAGCATAACGGAGCTGCTGATACCGACGTCGTCTCTCCTAGCTATTCCAGCAGCTTCGTTTTTGAGTGCAAATATGAGCTCGATTCGATTTCCGCATTTTTGCAGTTGTCGTCAGACTACTATGAAAAGACTCAGGACGCCGCATTCTTCGGGAAGTTCAAATGGATCCAAGCAGTTCAGACCATCTTAAATGTGGCTCAAGGTTTGCTTGTTGGTACATACGCCGACGACGGATCGGTCAACACGTCTCCTGTAAGTTGTTTGTAGGGTCATTTTTCCTTGTCCGGGTGACTTTTGAAGCCCAAAATTCTATCATGGAACTAGACCTGTGCCGAGAGACATCTGAAAATGGCGATAGCTGATCCGAGTGTTCTAGTATACATTCCAACGTACGACTACTGCAGGGACTGAGACACTCAGTAACAGCGGCATTGGGAATCCGGTGAAAAGCGGAACCGGTCTGGTTCGGAGTGCATTCCGCCCCTCGGACGATGCTACAATTTACCAGCTCTTCATTCCCGCAAATATGCAATTTTCGAGTTACCTGAGCAAATGCGCTGCGATTATGAAACCTCTCAACGCCGACCTTGCCAATAAGATGACCGCTATGGCGAACAGTGTCAAAAACGGTATCAATAAATATGGCAAAGTAAACCACCCGACGTTCGGCCAAATTTACGCCTATGAGATCGATGGCTTCGGCTCGAGCAACCTAATGGATGATGCAAATGTTCCAAGCCTATTGAGTGCACCGATTCTGGATTTCCTCGACACTTCGGATAAGACATATCAAAACACCCGCAAGTTTGTGCTGAGCACCTGGAACCCCTATTACATGCATGGTCCGGTCATCAATGGGTAAGTCTGCCGACATCGCAAAACGCTGGTATCTAGATTTGCTAACGCCTCTCCCAGAACTGGAGGCCCTCATGTCGGTCCCGGTAGGGCTTGGCCAATGAGTGTTATCACGGAGCTGTTGACTTCGAATGACGATAACGAGATCATATCAGGGCTACACACACTTGTCTCGTCGACAAGCGGGCTTGGGCTGATTCACGAGTCAGTTAGCACATTCGATGCAAGCCGGTGGACACGGCAGTGGTTCTCGTGGGCGAACGGTCTGTTTGGTGAGATGCTACTCGGCCTCAAGGATAGGAAGCCGCAGCTGCTTGCAACAAGCTTCCAGTAGCTCTTCGGTTCGTGGGATGCGGGCTGCTATCTGACCCGCTATTGACGAGTACGTACCATTCAATTCTTGTCAAGACATAAGAGACGAAAATAAACCTAGGCATACCTTACTTAGAAGGACTCCAATTGAAGCCAGGAGTGACTCTTCGTCTTGGGTGTTCTGACTCAACGTGAAGTGGATCTGATTTCCCTTCTCCATAAAGATTGACACCCTCACGCAGCTATAATACAAGCTGCTTGATCTAGATCTTGGAGATAAGTACAGACTAATAAAGATGAGTAAAGATGGCCATAGGACTTTCTCGGTACCACAAAACCCGCAGCATAGTCCTATGGTGCTCGAAGTTGCAACGCGCCCATTTATCTACTCACCTACCTAACCTAGCAGGTTATCGCGAACTTCCTGGGGACCCTGAGGATCGATCAGATGAGTCAAGAAGGAATGTAACCCTCACCATCCAGCGGAAAGCATTTTGTGACGTGGTCAAAGATGCACTTTAGATTACACTACACTGTGTGCTTAACTCTATTCGACTCGAATTGCTACCGTATGAACAAGATTATCTGTACAGTGTGGTTATAGGCGTGTAACACCAACCCCTTGATGGAGTAGTTCCTTCGGGCGACGCCTTGAGACGCCTTGAGACGCCTTGAGCAGCCAGAGCCAATCAGTCTGGCGGTCACCACCAGGGGCACAGCTCTGCGATTGTGGGGAAGTCCTTGCCTGCAGTGCGAGAGTCGTTAACGATATGTACTTAAGTAGGTAGGTACTAATGTATGCAATCGGCCGGCATTATTAGGCTAGGTAGGTACCTACCTTTGACATATTTAGGTACCTGACCAGGTATTTAGATCTACTCAGATTCAAGATTCAAGTACGCTCTATACAGCCAGTATACCTGGGTAGGTACCAGGTTGGCAAATAATAGGTAGATAGTACAGCTGCAGACAAAGATGTACGGTGATCTGGTCTAACCAGCATTTCATGGAGTGCCACTATCTTGATTAATTAATTCTGTCCAAGGCACCTGGGTGGGCTACTAGGTACCTAGGTAGTATATGTTGTCCAACGTCGTCGTTGGGGATGTGCAGTACGATATAGGTAGGTACTTGTGCTTCTACTAGCGCCATCTGCTTTATCTTGTAGGTATCTTTTAATCATCATTACTTCACCAATCATGGAAATGAGCAATCATCTGGGGATCCTCTAGAACCGCAATGTCTCGTATCATCTATCTGATGGGAAAAAACGTGTCTTACCCTGACTACGACACATGTAGCCACCCATGTTCGGTGGTGCACTATTACCTACATGTTCGCGTATAGTCCAGGTACCTATAATATATTCTCATGCTGTAGCTTCCCGGGTGAAGCAACGCTGCATGGTACCTTAAACAAACCAAGGAGGGATAGTGCGGTGTGAAAGCCTATAACACCTTTTAGGGCAGCCCCCAAATCTTGGCTCTCAATCGTCTTCCAGGGCTTCTCTCTTTGTACATACATTTACGTAGCAGCGGCAGCGGCAGCCAATTCGTCATAGGCCCAGCCGATGGTCTTATCGCGCCTGATATGGGCCGGATATAGACACCACAGCAACAGCTCGACAAACAGCCCAATCCCGGTCGTCGTCGTGGTTTAGGTCGTGGTTAGCGCGCGCGGACCGATGACGGATGGCACAGGGTCGGCCAGCATCACGAGGAACAACCGTCTGACTGGAAGCGGCCCCAGTCTGCCCAGCTCCATATTCGCTTCAACTTGACCTCACCTTCGATACCACTTACCACTTACCACTTACCTACACTTACCACTTACACTTACTACCACTTATCTCCCGTCTGCTGTCCTGGCCGACTGTGCTCGTCGTCCATTGTTCGTCCCGGCCGTGCACACCCTGCTGGCCATTTCAACCCCATCGTCGCCGACCCATAGGTACCCTTTCGCATCCATCAATTATTATCACATCCATCACCCGTTATCGTCACCACCATCACCCGCCAAACCGAACAGTTACCTGGGCCAAGCATAACCTCAACATGCAGCAGCAGTCTGCCTAGCTTGGCATCCCGTCCATGCAGCTGTCCGCATACAGTTAGCAGAGCCGCCTCAGACAACACCATTCGCATACCTACATTTACTGTTGACTCTATCCGCTCCGTGTCTGCCTACTGTCCTGTCGATCCCGTCGTGCGAACCATCTGTCTGTTGCTAAGAATCGCCTTGTCTTCGGTTCCGCTTCAACACCGAGTTTCCAAAGCGCTGCCCTCTTATCCACGCCGTGAACAATGGATGCTAAAGTCAGGTGGCATCACATTGAAATACCCAATTCCATCTAATTTACGCACCCATCGCTTGCTTGCTCGCTCGCTGGCTTTGGATCGGCTCCGTCGTGCCGTTGTGTCCTCTCCACGACGAGGCCCTTGTCGGCCGTCAGCTACGATAGCTGACTGACTTCGTGCTAACTAGCTATTCGGCACCAAATAATTAATCTTTCGTCCACTGTCCCTGGTAGCTTCACCCTTTCCGAATATAAAATGCATCAAACACCACGTTCCACTTTCCGCACCTCCTCCCCAGCTTCCTCCCCCCAGACAAATCCCACGAGGACCAACAACCAGCGGGAACCTATAAGCCCTGTGGGCCAACCCGGTCCAGCATCCGATACCACATCCTATGAAAGCTCTACACGAACGGCAATGACAACGGGGGCTGTTGGGGCTCGCATTGAGGGAGGTCCGACTCGTGATTCTATCAAGAAGCTGGACCAAATCATCCAGGTCAGTCGTCCGCCTCGTACATACGCCCCTACATGACACTAACAAACGGATTCATAGAACGCCTATTCAAAAGCTGGGACTCTAATTCTGCAGGAACGGATGCAGGTGACTCCTGTTCTCGTGGGTAAGAACCTCGAAAGACGGACAAGTAGATGGGTAAGTGGCAGGAAGGCCTGGTATACTTCAAGAAGTACATGTTAACTGAGTCTTTGTCCAAACAACAGTTTCAGCTCGATACCGACGATATCGACGATTTCCGGGAGGAGTTCCGTGTATGGAAGACCTGCGGTGGCTTCGAAAATCGGCCTCCTCCGCTGATCATTGAAACCTACCTCGATGCATCCCGGTTAAAAAGCGGCCAGAGCTTGGTGGCTCTAGATGAGAATGGAAGGCGTTGGGATGTTGTAGAAGCCATCAATTCGTCAGATCAGTCGAGCGATAGCAGCACCGGGCGTCAGGGCAAACCCATTACTCATGTCGTGTTAGAGCGATGGCGGATTGAATTGAAAGGTGCTCCCGCTCATGTCTCTGAAGATTTCGGCCCTCTGCTCCCTACGGTGTATAAAAAGGCTATTGTCCTAATGCGGTCTGTATACACCACGACAGGAATATTACCTGCGTGGAGACTGGCCAGAAATTCCAAGACGAAAGGCATCCATCCTGCCTTGACAACTCGCTGTCGGGTCTACTCTGGCGACTCGCAGAGTTTTGGATCTGACACACTGAGGACACCCCTTTTTGAAGATAGAGATGATGTGACTACCGACTACATGGTCGGCGATCTCGAGGTGCCTGTGGGCCGCTTCTACGTATCGGTTTGCTATCGAAATCACTGCGCTTTCCAGGTGGTTGAGACCGAGTCGCTTTTAAGTTCCCGCATAGGAATGGCCATTTCTGATGATATGTTCAAACCATCGTTGCCGCGCCGAACTCATAACCGTCACCACTCATTAGCCCACGAGGTGGGATCTTTGCCATACGAGCGCCATGTTCATGATATTACCGAGAATCAGCAACGATACGGAAGTTTATCAACTTTCCACGGCGAAGGCCCTCCGGGCACAAGCCCGATATCAGCTCTTAAAGCGGTGAAGGCGCCAGGTTCAGATACAACGTCGCCTCCCGATTCTAGACCCGCTAGTTTGGAGGCTCCAGCCCACTCATTACCTATCTCCAGTATAGCAAGGCGATCTTCTCTTCGAATGACGGAAGGGTCAAGCAGACGCCCGTCTGTTTCGTTTCAGTCATCGCCTTTTAAGCATGGGTCGTTGTCTGGCTCACCCGTACCGCGTGTACAAGATCAAGACATTCCGCCATCGCCTCGGACATCTAGCATAAACACGGCCGCACACGTGCGAAATCGGTCTTCGCTGACGGCTGGAATGCCAGCTTCTTTGCGTGGGGGGCCAGCGCAAACTACCAACGACAACTCTGTTGCTGGGTCGCCGAGACCGTCCAATACAAACCGGTTCAGCAGTAGTTTTACACATCGCCGTAGCCGTCCTTCCTTCGGCGGCACTAGTAAAGGTGAGGATGATCAGACGAGCAGCGGCAAACAGAGCCTATCATCTTCAGTTGCTCAGCCAGGCTCTGGTCTCCTAAATGAAACTGGCGGCGGAGGTAGCTCAAGCTCCTTCCAGACAGATGACGACAGTATTCAAGAATTCTTAAAAGCTCTTGAAAGCAAGCGAACACTTCAGAGCTTCGAGCCATCTAAGAAGGGCGAGTCAGCAACTAAGAAGACGGCGGCGCAACTTTCAAAGTTCCATCTCATGCGCGATTCTAATAATGCGCTCACTGAGTCACTGAACTCGTCTATGCAATTGCAAAGGTCATCAAGCACGTCGAGTCGACATTTAACTAATGTACCGGGCATGTCGACTTCATCGTCACCTGGGAAGCCTTTGTCGCCTCACACGCCTCACACACCCGCTATTCCGTCTCGTCTTAGTGAGAACTCGAGCGTGGATTATGCGGCGCCGGTGCGTGCGGCACCACGGCGACATGAGGCCGATATCATAGAGAATCCGCCGGCGAGTGCCCCTGTGACATTTGAGAGAACCACAGCCATAGATATACCCTTGTCACCACGACCTTACCCTCATGCCCGACGGTCGAGTTCTGTTGCCCACCAGCCTCGTGTATTATCAGATGACGATGATGGAGAGGCCCAGCGCAGTCTGAGTCTGGGAGCGGAAGATCGTGATGTTCCTAGTCTCAGCACGTTGCTCAGAAGAGCGACTGCTGAAGCAGATGAGAGAACAGATTCGCCGTCTCTCCAACCACCGGCTGATATACGGGCGGCTTGTCTGGCAGATACAGAAGGACAAGCATCGTCTTCAGCGGAACGCGAAGTACGTCCGCCAGGAGGGCTCTTCAGTGGCCTCTCGGGGTCTCCATATGGCAGACGTTATGGCAGCAGTGCCGGACGAGGCGCCACACCGCCACAATCTGGCAGTGGTAGCTTAGTGGGCTCCTACGGACGATATGGCCGTGGAATTTCACGGGGTGGTGGTGCTGCTAGTGGGTTGGGCGGTGGTTCAACTGAAGAAATGGAGGACGAGCCCCTTCTTTTCGACATGTCAGAAATCAACCGTGACCAGTCACGACGCAGTCTGGAAGATAATAGTAGAAATACAAGCGCTGGCGGGCAGCGAGGTGGTTACGATTCAAACCGTGGAAGCCGTGCTTGGTAAATTCTGGACATGGACTGTCCGCGAACTTTACTCTATACTTCTCACTTGGGCTATCCGAACGGCACCCCTAAATGCTTTTAAGGGACCTCGGGGTTGCCAGGATGCAGCCCCCTTCATGGTCTACGTTTTTCTGGATGCGGCTATTTGAGGGTATTACATACAAATTGGCACTATTTGGATCACACAAGGGAATCAGTCAGAATGGCGTTCACGGAGATGCGGTAAAGCGAATTCATAGGAAGGTGGTGGCCGGAGTCCAGAGCGAGCATTGATATGATGTTACTGTTGATGCGCTCGATGAAGACTATCGGCGTTCGAGGACATATTTGCATCAGTGTATTAATCATCTACATTATAGGCTTCTCAGGTCTTAATTAACTGGGCCGATGTTCATAGACAGCTACGGGCTGTATTCAGTAGACCAGACCAGCATATGGGATGAGTTCTCATCGAGGACTCGATTGTAAATGCAGTTAGAATATAGGCAGCCATTTTTAAAGCGATTGGACCAATTCCACTCCCACAAAAGGTACTAAGGAGGTACTTATTTACATAATGTGATCTGCTTGGTTAAACAATGTCTTGTCTAAAAAAAAAATAAGCGTAGGATTTCACGAACAGCTTGCCAACCTCTAACGGAAAGGCCATCCGCGCAACTGGCGAAATAGTTCCGCCACGATATAGCGTAAAACCTGAATGCCCAGGTATTAATTGCATCTTTGAGAATAGATACCAGCTGAACCATTGCGCGTCATCTTGCATAGCCCCAGCTACCTAGACTACATAAGGCCTTCTGCTCTGGTTATAGCTGGTTGGCGGGGAAGTGCTATAGTAGTTCGTGCCCTGCCCGGGTCACTGCCTCCCGTTAGTGGGGAGCCCAATGAAGAGCCCAGTGGGCTGAACTGGGGGTTCTCTCTAGGCTGCCAAAGCTTGCTAAGTAAGTAGGTAGTTGGGTACCTACCAGGTTACATCACTGGTGCTAATGTAATGCCGAGACCCATCGTCGTCACCACCATCTCCACCATTGCTCATTACGATGCACGATGCCTATTACCACCTCCCCAGCTTCCACATAGACTGCACGACCTCTGTAAGCTGAAGTTGAGCGCTCTCGGTCATCGCAACACACGACAGCCCGGCGTAATTGTAAACATATTTGAATCGCTCAGGGCGTCAGAACTCGCTCCGTCATCATGTTTCGCGGCGCTGCGACCAGCCCGTATGACGAGGGCATCGGTAACGTCCCCCTCATCGAGTCAACCCAGCTATGAAGCCTTCAGATTGCTTACCTCTTGTTTCTGTAGTCAAGGCAACCGACGAGAACCTCACAAGCGAAGACTGGGGAGCCATCATCGACCTCTGCGACAAAGTATCGAGCGACCCCAACGGACCTAACCAGGCTGTGCAAGGCCTGATCAAACGGCTGGCCCATCGCAATGCCAACGTCCAGTTGTACACACTCGAGGTGCGTAGATGGGGCCTCCATGGCGCCCCGAGCTTGGGGTGAGGTCTGTACTAACGCTGTCTTCATCAGCTTGCAAATGCGCTCTCTCAGAACTGTGGCAAGCCCATGCACCGCGAGCTAGCCAGCCGCTCCTTTACCGATGCCCTTCTCAAGCTGGCCAACGACCGCAACACCCACCAGCAAGTCAAGGCCAAGATCCTCGAGCGCATGAAGGAGTGGTCTGATATGTTCAGCAAAGATGCCGACCTCGGCATCATGTACGATGCTTACTACCGTCTGAAACAGAGCAACCCAACCCTGCAACCCCCTTCAGCTCCCCAAAAGACGGGCCTTACCGACCTCGACCGCCAGAAGGAGGAGGACGAGCTGCAGATGGCCCTTAAACTGTCGTTACAAGAGGAAGAGAGGAAGAAAAAGGCCACCGAAAATGTCTCCTCTGCGGCCGGCCCCAGCTCCGGCGCGGGTCAAGGCCAAGTAGCCGGCGCAACTGCCAGCGCGGCCGATCCCATACCATCTCATCCTACCGGAACCACTGCAGCCACTGTGTCGCGCGTTCGTGCCCTTTATGACTTTGTGCCTTCCGAGCCAGGTGAGCTGGAGTTTAGGAAGGGCGACGTTATTGCGGTGCTGGAATCCGTCTACAAAGACTGGTGGCGCGGCTCGCTAAAAGGTCAGACGGGTATCTTTCCTCTCAACTACGTTGAGAAGCTCACGGATCCAACGCCGGATGAGATGCAACGAGAGGCACAGATGGAGGCTGAGGTCTTCGCTGAGATTAAAAACGTAGAGAAACTACTCACACTGCTAAGCACATCCAACACGGCACCACGGGAAGAAGATAACGAGGAGATCTCAGTGAGAGGCCCCTCCCGATTCATATGCTATCCGTAGCCATGCTAACATGACCAGAAATTATATCACCAGACCCTGGCGATTAGGCCAAAGCTAATTAAGCTAATTGAGAAATATTCTCAGAAAAAGGACGATTTTACACAGCTAAACGAGAAGTTTATCAAGGCGAGAAGGGACTACGAATCATTATTGGAGTCGTCGATGTCTCAACCTCCACCACACAACTATCACCACTACGCAGCGCCAGGGGCGGCTCCTGTGCCTCAAGGTTACGGCGCTCCGGCTGGTCCACCAGGTCCGGGATATGCTCCTCAAGGCCCAGCCCCAGGCACACAAGATCCCCAGAGGTATTACAGCCCCGGACCTCAAGGACCACCGCCACAAGGTATGTCTGGTCAGACTGGTCTTCCTTAGATCAAACTTACTAATTTGTAGAGCACAACCAATACCAGGCTACGTCACCGCCACCTAGTTTTCAACGGCTAACCCCCGGGCCCGCGCCATTCTATCTTCAAGGGGCAGAGGTACCTCCTCAAGGGGGCCCTCCTTCTGCACAGCAATACCCGCCAAGGGACCAGCCATCACGAATAGCTGCGGGTAAACAACCGGCACCTCCACACACCGCCAGCCCGCCTCCTCAACAAGCCTATCAACCTTATACACAGGCTTCACATCTAGCAGGACAACGCCCGCAAAGTACATACGGTAATCCTCAGGAACTATCTACACCTGCATACGACTCACCCGTCGCGACCCATCACAACGCCAGTGCTCCAGATCCGTACTCAGCATCCGCCTATTCCCAAGATGATATGTATAGCAGCCCAACAGCTCCTGCGCCATCCGCTTCTCCAGGGCCGTCTGGTCCCCCTCAGGGCGTTGCTACACCTCTCGCCCTTGCATCTCACCCAGGCCAGCCCCAATATTCGGCTTACAATCCCCGTCCTCCCCAACACCAAAGCTCCTTTGACGCACCGTCCCAACCTCCTCCGCCTCAACCCACAGGCGCCGCACCCCCAATCCCACATAGTCAGCCGCCTGATGTGATGACTCCACCGCCTCTACAACCTGGTGGGCCACACTACGATTCACGACATACGCTACCCAGCCAGGCGCCTTCTCATCCCCAACAACCACAATATAAGGCCTATGTCCCGCCAGGCATGGGAAGTGAACCTAGTGCCCCACAAGATTATTACAGACAAGGCGCAGCGTATTAAGGGTAGGAGAGTGAAAGTTACAGTACATGGGCGAATTCGAATGGAACCAAAGAAAATAGGCCGTTTAGTGAGACATGGTTGTGGATAGAAATCTCGGTCTGCCTGATGACAACTCGGCACGTAAAGGGAGACGAGCACCCGTGGAATATAGTAGAAGAAGTTGCAATTGTGATAATGGGCAATGGGCGAGAACAGTCCTGAATTCAAGTCACGGGAGGAGAGTTCCAACGAGAACCATGAGAGTGAGTGAGAAGGGAGGGAGGGAGGGAGGCAGGGAGAGTTCATGCGAAGACGGAGATCAAATCACTCTTCATATTGTGCACTTTTTTTGACATTCGGGTTATAGCAAGCATGGTCCATTTTTGGTTCGGCTCCTGTGGCATAACGGTGGTCTTTTTGTGTTGTTGTTATCTCTTACTTGGCGGATTAGCTTTGTTTATACCAGTGGGGATTATTGGGCGATAAATACACTATCTCTTTGCGCATTCTTGCTATTTCCATGTTACTTTCTGTGTAGTTAAGGGTATATAGGTGCATACGGACGCGCATGGATAGAGTGAAGTTGAGGGAAAGTCGAATCGGAAACCAACCTGTTATCTAACACCTAGTGCTGATGAACTTATGCTGGGTTCGGTAATTGAGATCAAAGGTAAGCCTAGAACGCGCTCCTTTCTGACGCGCATACAGTTAGTTGTTTCTCTTATGCTCACGTAGAGATCGATTCGATCCTGTACCTGAGTTCTCGAGGAAATCGTCGGCATCGTACACGACTCCTTATCTATCTATCTGCTATCAGGAAGTTTGGCACGCTGTTGAGAGATACAAGTAAGTATCATTGCGAACGATTGTGTGCATTTCGGCCGAGAGCAAATAGGTAGAGCAAATAGCCGAGTATTATAAGCATATGCCATGCAACGACCAAACTAGCTATGCATTGGACCGGCAGGTAAGACATCTCATGTGCGCTACTGTAACATAGGTAGTTTCTTTTCTGCTGCTATCTCTTAACGAACTCGCGATGCGCAATATCCTGGGTCCAACATGTGTACACCCAAACCCCTTTCTATCCATCTGGGGTACCGCAATCGAAATCTCAATTAACGCGTCTGCCGCGTTCCCATGATTCCCGTGAATAGCCTTAGTTATACAAGCCTAGGCGCGGGACTGGGCACATGGTCGTGCCACGCCATTCCGTGTGTGCAAGGATGCACAAAGTTTGGGTCCAGACCGTTACGTACGGCAACTTTGTGCGCGGCAGTTATCATTATCATCATCCATCTCGATCGAAGGGACGGAGGGAACCGATGTCAAAAAACGGGGTATACATAAGCGAAGGGCAGGCTCGCAAGGATGCTGAAGGAAAAAGAAAAAAAAAAAAGCAAATGGAATAGTGGCGATACCAGGGTCGCAGTTATGCGCAGGGATCCATGTGGCAATTGCCTACTACGCTTTTGCTGCCCAGCGAACGTTCATGGGGGTTCTCGGGCTGAAAAGCCGCCATCGTCATCAAGTTCTCACGGAATAGGTAGTTGGGGTGCCTCGAATGGTTCCAGTCAGAGCTGAAGAAAGTAAGCATGTGCGTGGCTCAAATGACCTCCACAGTTCATGAGGCACGGCCTCGCTTGTGTTTCAACGCGTTGTGGTCTGTGGTAGAGCGGCAATTTGAAAATTGGACTGTTTAGGGGACGGGTTATGCATTTGTTGTCTACTTCTCGTTGCGCATGTTTCAAGAGCCGTGCGTTCTGTTCAAAATAGAGCGAGATGCTGTGATTTCTTGTGGCGGAATATAGGGTGAAAATGACTCATTAGCCAGAAGATATATGCTAGAATTGTCTACGTAGGTCCATGCGAAAGCAAACATTCGAGGCCTTGCCTGTCTATATGATCCAACAGCGATTTTGTTACGAAGTTCAGAACTGATTTTGTCGATATCGTCGCCGTCGATCTTGATTGATGATATAAGTGACCAGGACTCTTCGTCCAGCGTATCCTTTTCATGCCGAGCAAAAACTGGCACCGGAGAACCCTTTATGCGTTTCTTGTCATTTTGTCGTACTTGAACTAGCAATCACTGTAGTTAGCAACCATAGTCATTAACAGCGATTTGATTCGATGGCCATGATATCTAACCTCTGACATTTATCTCGACTTAATCGGTGTGACCCGGAAAGCTCCAAGTGATAGTTCAAACCTCCGTAAGGTTCAGTAGTTCGTGACACTCTGGATAGTCATCTTAAGGCCCCTCGAGACTGCTCCGTTCTAATAGATCGACCACTTCTTGAATCAATCCTTCTTTTTCTCCTAACTCGACGCATCGATGGAGCCACGGCTGCTCGATCGTGTGAGGAAACCCATTTTTCTTTTGTGCCAATCTGGAAAAATTAGTCCAACAGCCATCGAACTGCTCTGCCATGATCTGAGCAGCGGCGGTATTGTTGTTACGTGTATGGAATTTTTCCAAGGCCGAGAGAGCGTCGATAGTTTGGAGATGAGTCGGCCCATAGAGTCTACGGCACAAATTCAGGAGCTTGTAGCCAACCTGCGTCGCCTTCTTGACGTTTCCCCTTCTATCCTCTATTTCAAATATTGTCCAGAGGCATTTACACCGTAGGTGATCAAATTCATCAGGTTCATGGAGCCGATCTATCCATGCTAAGATCTGTTTCGTCACTACATCTGCTTCGTCGAGTCTGCCCTGTTCAAGGAGTAAACAAGCCATGCGAAATCTCGCCTCTTGGAGTAAGAATTGGCTGGAAACACGTGATATCTGACCCATCATAGCTTCCAGCGTATCCCTTGTGAAGGCGTAAGAAATCATTCCACTGCATTGAAGTTGGATAAAGACGAAAGCCATCTGGACCAAAGTTGTTTCGTCGACAGGAGATAGGCCAGCTTGTTTCTGCCAAGTGCTCAGATACGATTCAAACAAAGCCGCCGCATGCTGTTGGAGCCCACGCAAGCCAGTCATGTTGATTCGTGACCAGACGGCGTTGAAAGGGTGAGCAGGTGGCAACATGACCGACGTGAGATCTGAAGCGTATTTCATGAACTCCTTGCCCAGCCTCACATTTCTATCTGCGAGCAATAGAGCTGCTTTGTAAGTAGCTAGCCAGAAGAATGGATCGGGGTTTCTTAGGTGGGATTTATATTGCTCGAAGCAGATATTCAGCAAAGCAAAACCCTCTGGGGTTCGATTATGAGCGATGAGGCCTTGCGACGTTGCTAGATAATGCGCCCAAGTAAAGGCATCAGGTACCGGAGCTGTGCTTGCAACCTCCCAAACTCGAGCCTCGACTGAACCAGCAACATATTTTCCCAGTATTTGCATGCAGTCGTATGGTACCTTCAAATCAATAGGATCGTCAAGTTGCGGGGAAATAGACGGCGGGTTTTCAGGAGGAGGCGAAGGCGAAGGCGTTCGGCAGATAATATCTGATGAGGTATTAGATGGAGAACTAGCCAGTTCTTTTTCAGCCTTCAGGATCTGTTCCGAAACTACAGGTGCTGCGCGATACCTGAATACAGTGATATTAGCCTCATATCAATCCCTCTGGGATATGCGAATTCATAGCCCGGCCCAGGCAAAGAGCATCCCATGCGTGGACCTTTTCTGAACCGAAAGCCAATAGCTAAGGCTGGAGGTTCTCTCTACGCACCGATATCGTTGGAGGCGGTCCGGATTGATCCTGCGGCCTCTGATGTATGCGACTGAGGGCTTGCCTGCTTTCGCTCGAGCCATCTGCTGGCGGAATATCTCCACGGCATCCTCGGCCTTGATCTTCTTCTCAATGCCCCATTGTTGAAAACGTGCTTTGTACATTCGCAAACTTTTGGCGAGAAAAAGTTAAATATAATGAGCTCTATAATAGGCCATAGGCCCAGTGGTTGAGGGCTCGAGCCTAACTCACGTTGCATAGAACTCATATTTCTCTTCCATGATCCGCATTGTTTCCTTCAACGTCTTGTTCTGATCTCTGTAGAGAGCCGTGATGAAGGGCCGATGGTTGGCCCAGGCGTTTGCCGTCGCCCAGCCGTTGCTGGGACGGCAGTTGCCCATCTCGACAGAAAGAGACTCTGAAACTCAGGATTTCTTCTTCCGAAGTCAAATAAGTGGCAGTGATAACAGGAACTACGGAGGCTGGACACAAAATATTGCTGTTGTTCGTATAAACAATGTGTGGGGTCTCGATGGGTGAATCTGAGTTAGCTGTTGTTAACTCCCAGAAGGAGAGTGATATGAGTATAATGCCTTTGTGAGATTGTATACGAGACGAGGATACAAGTGCACTGGCTGTGGTTCCATGGTATAGTATATGATAGTAAAGAAAAGGGATTAGCTATATCGGACCCCGTTGAGACAGACAGTAACAACAGAATCGGACAGTATGGGTTTGTGTTCGATGATGCTAGCTGCACAGCACGACAAGGTGCAGGAGCTCAAGGAGAAATTACCTACCGTCTCCAAGGACCCCTTGCAGGTCATGGATGTGTACTACGTACTATGTAAGCTGGTAGGGGGCACAGGGGCAAAGATGTGAGCAAGGGTCATGGAGCCAAGCAGGCTATGGACAGGTAGTGCTGCACGCTACAGCAGTAATACCGATGCTCACGATTCGAGGACAGGCTTCCCTACAGTAGGCAGGTATGTGCAAAGCAGCACTAGCACGGTATACTCGGAGATCGGAAGCACTTGATTAGGTATCCATTTGATAATGAATAATAATATGCGAATCTACCTTTGGTGCGTTGCAGCGCAGTCTATGCATTGATGTCGAGGCTGTACATAGTGGAAGTTACTGTATACTAGAAAGGTTACTTATATAAATAGACCTCGACCTCCACACGCGAGCCTTGTTGGGTACTATAGCTGGATTTTGGCAGTTTGCTGCTGTATATGTACTACGGCTGGACTCGTCCCCATATTCCGGAAACATGGTCACGTCCGGACTCCGGTTTCTTCAGCTAAGCGCCAAGCAGTACAGATGTAGGGCAGGGCCAGACGTGTAACGCGCTGTGAGTACATGACAAATATGTACCTACTATAAAGTGCAGTTCTGAACATATCGTCGTGCTGTTCAACGAAGCGGTCTGCGGCCCGAACCACGGTGAACCATGGCGTTTCCACCAGTTCTTGTGAATTCGACGTGTGGTTGGCCAGCCGGCACCGAAAAAGCATGTCGCCATGAATGAGCAAGGGAGAAGGATGAAGAACGCTAGGTCCTCGTCCCGTAGTTGACCACTGATGGGCGAGAGAGATGCAGTGTTACACAGCAGATACACCATGTCGTATGAGGCTAGGAAGGTATGCATCGTTTGATGAACGTACATTAGGTACTAGATATGTAGTACACGACGAGGAGGCAGTACATTGCATGCCTAGAACATGAAGGGTCTAGCCAAGGTAATGCTGACGATCGAATGCAATGTTCCCCTTGCCCTCAATCTTAAATGCATGTTGCTATAACGCATATACCGACAGGTAGAGGTAGGTCGGTGTGGACTGTGATGGCACAGTGTCCAGCGCATACCGAGCAGGTCATCCGGGTTATGCTGTCGGTAGAAAAGCCCCACAACTCCCTGTGGGTTGCATCTTAAGGCATGGGTCTCTCGTCTATTTTGTACACTATACATACATATACCCCTCCCGCCCAACTCAAGCTTGTCAGAGTTGGGCTTTCCTTCGGGGTAAGTCAGCGGGGTTTGGGCCAGTACCTGGTACATAGTGTTGGTGAATAGTGAAATACCTGGTTACCTGTCAATAGCATGTAGCGAATCAGCGTAAAGAGTCTATTGTTGACCAGACAAATTGTGTCATTGCTATTCTTCGTAAACACAGCCCGACACGTATCAGATACAAATCAGTGAAAACAATGCCACCACGTCTATCATCAGGCTCGTGAGTTCCTTTCTGGATAGATGTACGGCTGGACATGATATACCTACTACGCAACAAGACTATTCATTAGATGTCGTAGGCTACCCTAGCACCGACTACGTCGAACCCAAACTGATAATCAGAGGATGCAGCAGAACGGTCTCCGCTACCAACCTAGAAACAATCTCATAACAGCCGATCCACCGATTCCCACTGCACGTAGCCGTTGCCGCCGAGACAGAGCATTTCACCATCGCCATGGTAAAGGAACAGGCACCCCCCAAGGCGCCGCTGCGTTCATGGGGCACCAATGAATCGAATAGCAGCACAAGCGCACAGCCAGTCGCCTCAGACAAGGGAAACCCGGGGGCTGCTGCTGCTGCTGCTGCCGCTGCTGCTACGTCATATACACCAGGCTTCGCCAACTCCACCGCTCCAGACGCTTTCACACTTCGTCCTGCCGTGAAGCAGCGAATCTACTCTGGAGGCAACAACATGGACGACAAGTACGCCAACTTATTCATCCAGCCCAAAAACCGCCCGGAGCATCATCGTCCACAGCGAATAAATGGCCCGCTCCAGCCTACTTTCAAGGACAAGAAGCCTCCGCCAGGCCCCGTTTTTCCTTCGGCCCCCGATCCCATGGGTTCGGCCAGCAACCCCATAGCAGTACCCGATGGCCCCCCCGTCTCTATATACAGTCAACCGGGTGTTTTCTCTCAGTACGTGGATCCAAAGAAAGCCGCTGAGGATATAAAGGCTCTGTTGGAGGGCTCCCTAGAGGATGAAGAAGAAAAGCTTGCCAAGGAAGAGATTACCGAAGACAAATCTCGCATTGAAGGGCTCAAAGTTCGACTCCTTCCTCACCAAATCGAGGGTGTCGAATGGATGCGGAATCGAGAGCTCGGCCCGGTCAAAAAGGGCAAGGTACCCAAAGGTGGCCTTCTAGCCGATGACATGGGTTTGGGGAAAACATTACAGTCCATCTCGCTTATTCTCACAAATGCTAAGCCAGCCGATAAACACCCTGGGGTTGAGAAGACTACTCTTGTGGTTGCGCCTTTAGCTCTAATCCGCCAATGGGAGGCTGAACTAAAAGAAAAGGTCGAGGATAGCCACAGGTTGAAGGTTCTAGTCCACCACGGACCTCAACGCACCAAGCAATTTGAGGATCTCCGTCGATATGATGTTGTTATCACTACCTATCAAATTCTCGTGTCAGAGCACAACCATTGCAGCGACAAGGTAAAAGCAGGATGCTTTGGCCTGCATTGGTATAGGGTCATTCTCGATGAAGCACATACAATCAAGAACAGGAACGCCAAGGCTACCAAAGCCTGTTACGAATTACGAAGCGTCTATCGATGGTGCCTAAGTGGCACGCCGCTACAGAACAACTTGGATGAGTTACAGAGCCTGGTGAAATTTTTGCGGATCCAACCGTATGATGACCTGCGCGAGTGGCGGGAGCATTTCGAGTTGCCAATGAAGAATGGCAAGGGCCATGTTGCTATCCGGCGATTACACAGCGTGCTACAGTGTTTCATGAAACGCAGAACCAAGGACATTTTGAAAGAAGATGGAGCTCTCAGCACGGGGCCCAGCGAAGGCAACAACGATGAGAAGGACGACAAAAGCGCAACATCTAGCTTTAAGGTTACCGAACGCAAGGTCGTGTCTATTTCTGCCCAGTTTGCACCTGCTGAGCGACGCTTTTATGACCGCTTGGAGAAGCGAACAGATAAGAGTCTAGAAGCGATGATGCGTAGCAAAGTTAACTATGCGAGCGCCCTAGTACTTCTCTTGCGGCTGAGACAGGCATGCAATCACCCGAAACTAGTGGAAGGGAAGCTAGACAAGGACAAGGATGCGCTATCGGAGGAGGTCCGACCAAAAAAGAACGATACAGATGTTGATGCTCTTGCAGACCTGCTCGGCGGGCTCGATGTCGAAGCTAAGCACTGCGAGATTTGTGGGTGGGAACTAGACGAAGAACATCGTCAACCGGGATCAGATAAATGCAAGGCATGTTTTGCAGACCTAGAATATTTCAAACATCACGAAGAAGGCGGTGATTTAAAAGCGCCCAAGACGAAAACGAGACACAAGAAGAAGGCTAAGAAAGTTGTGAACGAAAAGCCAATTGCGAAGGAAGTTGAAACCGAAACGTTTGCTAAACGAAAGCCTAGAAATCGACGTGCTATTATCGACAGTGACGATGAGGAGGAGGAAGGAGAATGGATCGTCTCCGGGGACGAGCAAGGGTTACTTCGCTTAGGCAAAGCCGGTGGCACCGACGACGAGAATGCTGAAGGCGAAGGCGAGACTATCAACTCGGAAGACTCCGAAGAGGAAGAGTCACAGGGAGGCAGCCGCTTAGATAGTTTCATCGTAGACGATGACGAGGATACAAAGTCAGAAGATTTGAAAAGAGCTATCGAGGCTTCGGATTCGGACCTCGAGTCGATTTCAGCTATGCACGCTCGCTTATCACAAAGACGCTCTCAAAAATCCCAACAGACAGACGAGGGCAGTGACGCTGACTCAGAATCTGATCATGGGTCAGACACGGTAAGCGATGAAGGCATCTCAGAGTCAGAGCTGCACGACGATTCGGATAGCGATGAGGATAATTTTGTATACGACAGGCGAAACAGACGCCAGCAAGTGCCGCACGTTCTTGCCTCCGCCAAAATCCGCCAGCTGATTTCAATACTTCATGAGGAAGTACAAGAGCATAAGTTCATCGTTTTCTCTCAGTTCACATCGATGCTGGATCTCGTCGAGCCCTTCCTTCGCAAGGAGGGTCTCAAGTACGTACGCTACGATGGCGGGATGAAGAACGACGCGCGCGAGGCATCACTGCACAGTCTTCGCAATGACAAGAATACACGAGTATTGCTCTGCTCGCTCCGATGTGGAGCGCTAGGTCTCAATCTTACAGCTGCCTCGCGTGTCGTCATTCTTGAGCCTTTCTGGAACCCTTTCGTCGAGGAGCAGGCCATCGATCGTGTGCATCGTCTCACGCAGACCGTGGATGTCATCGTGTACAAACTTACAGTAGAGAATACCGTCGAGGAGCGTATTCTAGAACTTCAGGAGAAGAAGAGACTCCTCGCCGTAGCGGCTATCGAGAGTGGTGCCAAGAAGGAGTCGCTCAAGCTTGGCTTGCAAGAGATGCTCGAGCTCTTCAAGCACATGGGTAGCGGCGGTGGTGGCGGATATGATGACAATGACGACCGCAATGTTCACCAAGATCTCAATTTTGTTGGTATCTCAAATCTGCGAAGTAAGGAGAGCAAACGGAGCCATAAATCGAAGTCGAAAAGTAATCAAGAAGACGACGTTTATGGACGTCGATGGTAGAGATACCCTAGATCTGCTGTTGGTGGTGCTTATTAGACATAGATCATATGGGAAGGTAACGCATGGTGTCGTGGTGTTATTGGTTCAGCGGCTATCTGCCCGGGATGGCGTCTAACAGGATTCATTTCGGTCATGGAGGGTAGGAAGAATGAATGACTGCAACGGGCTATGATGATGATGGGATCTCTATTTGTTCTCGTTTCGGGTTGGATTCTCTCTTAGTGTAGCATATAGACTACTAGTGTTGGATTACGTCTGTCAGCTAAAATGATGCACCATTGTGAATCGCTTTTCATTCAATTCTTTCTATGATCCAAACGAGGGCAAAAGCGTAGGCACGGCTTCCCAGCCAAGGACTAGATCAGGGAGGATAGAAAGCCAACTTGAGAAGCAACGGGTGCCAGACGGCAATATCGCCGGTGCGCTTGGGCTGTAAATCTAAAAGAACGCCACCTCACTGTGATTCTGTTTGAGAATAAAGTGATCTAGGACTACTTAGGTATTCATCAGCTTGACGACTAACCTAGTGTTGTTATCAGCTTCACACACCTGCATGTGCCTATTTCTATGACCCCGCAAAGACACATTTTCAGCTGGAGACTGACAGTCCCTGCGTCGGAGATGTTTCCCTTCTCATAATCTCTACCATCCATGCGGTTTTCTTCCTAACTAGTCGAGCAGACAAATTGCCGACGACGCTAGTATCAGGCATCGATAGGCAATGGTGCACTCGCATAGTTAGGTAGATAATGGGAAAGGAGGGAAGACGAACTATTGTCACCGCGTCTCCGTATATGGCATTTTGCCGCGTTTGATAGATATACACATAGTTGACTTAGAGTCTCTCACATGGGATGCCGTGATACTTATAACCTACTAGCCCCCCTTAACTAACCTTCGCCCAAACCTACGTCCCCATGTAAATCAAGGTCTTGACTTCACTGCTGTAGTTAAACCGCTAAGGACAACATGATACCAGACTACTCATCGTGGACGACGACTACGGGCGGTGTTAAGATGCCACCGCTCCAGCCGATTCCGTCCGGTATTGCTCGGCCTGACGATGCGCTCTGTGATATTTGTCGGACCATCGACTTTGCACCGTCAGCATTTTTCATTGGTGCAGAACGACATGATGACGGCTCCTCTTCTTCAGAAGCAGATGGTTCGGTAGGTACAGACGATGATGACGACGACGAAGAGGATAACGATAGCATCGCCTTGTCAAATGATAACCGTTCCAGCTCCCTGAATGAAGATAGCGATGATAATGATGATGATGACGACGACGAAGACGAAGACGACAATGATGATAATGATGACGATATGTCACAGATGTCTTCTGAATCTATCGCGCGCCCTTTTATCGAGCTAGGCAGGATCACAGACGTCCGTAAGAGGGTACACTGTCCCTTCTGCCGGCTCGCGCTCGCAGCTGTAGGTGGCTCACGGGTCCCTGATATGAAAGACGGCGAACCAGTCAGTCTCGAAGTCTCAATAATTAAGGACGGCGTAGCACCACGAGGCGAAGAGGTGGTCCCAACGCGGGTCCTACTGCCCTCTGTCTCGGCAGGCGACGCAGATATAGAAGAGGCCATCGTGTTCCCGGAGATCGCGATCCTAGCCAACGACTCGCCCGAAGGCCCGGTGTCCCTGGTTCGCCCTGTCTATCCGGAGAAAATCGATTTCAAGATGGTTAGTAATTGGCTTTCCATGTGCGAGTCCTTCCATGGCGACGAGTGCCGGAAAAGGCCGGGCATGGATGACTTCCCAGTGCACCCCGCCGATATTCTGAATGAATTCCGCCTTATCGATGTCGGGAATGGTTGTCTTGTCAGGGCGACTAGCGATAACAATTACGCGGCGTTGAGTTATGTTTGGGGCAAGGCCGAGGTCCTGCGTACTGGTGAGTAATTTTCAAGAGCATGTTCCTACCTCTCCTGATTCTACCTCATAAAGTGCCAGATCAGATGTTGTCGTAGGATATCTTGCAGAATTTCGTTTTCTCACTCATGACCTGTCGGCTACTGAGAGCGATAGTCCCTAACGTAGGCCTCTATAGTTAAGGCGAATGTCGAGAGCCTGGAACGGCCGGGAGCCTTTTATACGCCAGAGATAGACCCCCACGTTCCCTTAACCATCAAGGACGCCATCCAGGCTACGAGAGAGATAGGAATTCGATACCTATGGGTAGACGCACTATGCATCGTCCAGGATGACGAAGAAGGCGAGAAACTTCCTCATATCAAACAAATGAATCGCATTTACGAGACGGCAGAACTTGTCATTGTAGCTATGTCAGGTCAAGATGCCAACTCCGGTCTTCCTGGTGTTCGCCCTTGGACACGGAATTTCAAGCAACGGATTGAGCAGATAACGCCTCAGCTACGATTAGGCATTCGAACGGGGTACCCGGATAGCGTTGATAATATTTATGAAACTCGTGGCTGGACGTAAGTGCACTTGTGAAAAACTTCTATCAGTCCTTCTAATGCTTACTCTTATCTATACTCAGCTACCAAGAGGGATCCTTCGCTCGCAGGCAACTCGTCTTCGCCGGGGGGCAGACCCTATTTCGGTGCAAATACGGTGGCTACTGGAGTGAAGACAGGGTCGTGGAAGACGCCGGTATGGTCCGTCGCGAGATGCTAGAAGGTAGAGGCGACTCAGCTTGGGATGGAGACGGCGATATCGGGACATATGAAGGACCGGTCCAGAACTACTCCAATCGCACACTGTCGTATCAGAGTGATACCTACGCGGCCTTTGCCGGCGTCTCACAACGCATACGGGATCTTCTGGACGTCGACCTATGCCATGGGATCCCGCCGCGTTACTTCGACTGGTGTCTTCTTTGGGATCCGATGGGCAAGCAGACGCGTCGGCAGGGCACAGCCAGCTGGTCTTGGAGCGGCTGGGAGGGCGGAGCATTTCCTCGAATCTGGGATTGGTATAGGTTAGTCTAACATCCAAAACTCTCTACAGGATTATCCCCTATCATGAGCGGCCATTATTAACTCCAGCGTCATAAAAGTCCCCAGACACGGAACATCAAAAACGGACTACGAAATCGGACATGGATTATCTGGTACCACCGCATCGCGCATGACTCGACAAACTGTCGCCTTGTATGGAACTGGAATCCCGAAGATAAACGCGCTCGCGAGACAAAGAACTTCTACGGAGGCGTCTTACAGTCTCGATTCTCGATAGAATGTAGTCGAACACAGCCGACGGACCGATTATTGAGAGGAGCCCCGACGTACTATCCCGACATCCTATGCGACACACCGGGATCAGGCTTCCTTCAATTCTGGACAGTATCCGTCGATTTCCAGCTTGACAAGCCTACGTGTTCCGAAGTCGGGGCCGTCGGCGCCTGGTTCAGCGGACATACCCAACTCGGCATTTTTGGTAGTAGCGGGCGGGAGCTGGGGACTATCCAGATATCTAATACCTGGTTGGGAAAGTCCCCGGGCCTCCCACTTACGAAGGAGTTCATACTATTGTGCGAAGGGAGAGATGAGAGAGCGGATGACTATAGATATGATGACGAGCCGGGTTGGAAATACAAGGTGATGCTCCTTGAGTGGTGCGGTGAATATGCTGAGCGCGTCGCGGTGGGGTCTATTGGGAAAGGCGATGAGCTGGAAGGATCTCCGGTGTGGAAAGAAATAATCCTCGGATGACAAAGAAAACACTCCAATCAAGTTGGATACACATTGCTCCAAAACCAGCAATTTACCACACGTTGACAATGGTACCATGTAATTCTGCTAAGTCGAGTCGATCGCCTAGGAGCTCAAGAGTAACCCCAATTAACATCAGAGGCTGAAATTATGTAGTCAAAACAGGTGATAAGTTGAAGCAATGAAATTCTTGAACGCTAATATTTACATACATAGTCTACAACTTAGGCTTGGCGAGCTTGAGTTTCGACGTTAACGTCTCCTCAGCTTCCTTCTCTATCCTCTTCACAAGGGCATCGCAGGTCGGGATATCGTGGATTAAGCCAATGACCTGACCGGCAGTCCATACACCGTATTCCGCATCGCCTTTAGTGAAAACTTCGCGACCGCGCTTGCCGCTCACGTAAGGGGCGATCTCTGCGAACTCTCCGGTCTTGCTCTCGCGCTCAATCTTGACGACGGCATCCGTGACCTTGTTGCGGTAAAGACGTGTAGTATTGGTCCAACGGCGCATGACTAGTTGAGTATCGGTCTCTTGAGCTTTGACGATCTCCTCCTTGATCTTCTGGTGGATCGGGGCTTCAACGGTACACATGAATCGTGTTCCCATGTTGATGCCCTCGGCGCCGAGGCACAGCGCAGCCGCTAATCCCTGCCCGTCAGCAAAGCCGCCCGAAGCAATGAAGGGCACTTTGAGCGTTTGCCGCGCCTTGCTGAGCAGGATAAAATTGGTGATATCGGATTCACCAACGTGGCTATTTGTTCATTCGGATCAGCAAATAGAACATTTTCTTAGGGATAGATCATATTGGTGGACTTACCCAGCACACTCGAAACCATCAATCGACAGGAAATCTACGCCAAGCTTGATGGCACTTTGAGCGTGCCGAATCGTTGTGCACTTATGCAGAACGATCACGCCAGCCTTCTTGAGCTTCGCGATTACAGGCCCTGGGCTGTTGCCAGCGGTCTCGACAATCTTGATCCCCTCGTCAATAACAACCTGGGCGTACGCGCCATAGTCTGGCGGCTGAAGAGATGGTAATAGGGTGATATTCACGCCGAACGGGTTCTTGGTCATAGTCCGCGTCTTCTGAATTTCCTTGCGCAGGTCATCGGGGGTAGGCTGCGTAAGCGCGGTAAGAATACCCAGACCGCCGGCATTGGAGACGGCAGCTGCTAATTCGGCATATCCGACCCATTGCATGCCACCTTGGACGACGGGTATCTTGATTCCCAGGCGGCGAGTGAGCTCCGTGTCGAAAGGCATCTTGTTGTTTTCGTTCTTTTCTTCCTTCGTCTCACTCCAGTTCCCTCGGGTATCTTGGATTGGAAAATCTATATGTTTCTATCTTGTCTGTAAATAGAAAACAAATTGAAAACTAAATATTGAATAGTTGATTGCCCGCAAACATGAAATCTATGCGAATGATTATTGTCCAAAGAAAGAATGTGAGGCATGACAAGTTAGCTTATAAAAGAGCGTGTATGCCGAGGTAGGCTGAAATTATGTGGGGCTCCTACCTAGGTGCGCATGTGCCCCGGACCGTACTGAAATTTAGCGGGGTCCAACCCCGGAATGCCGGGATTGATGATTGCCCATCAATTGATCATGTGGCTTGTGGCTGTGAAAGACTCCGGAATTCGCTACTTGTATTATCCGGCTTCTTATCTTTTGCACTAGACCAGTACTGTAAGTTAAATTGCTACTGTAACAAGTTTAGAGAGGGGCCATCCTCAGGACCCTCAATTCTCGCCTCTGACGGCATCAGTCGGAGGCTCAGACGTAGAGGGGTTTTATGTCTTCCCTACCCACGCCGGATTTTTATTTATCGCACTGTGTAGCTCCAGCCAGATTATCGCCGAGCCTATCGTGTCTGTAGCGTGATTCACACTGTACAGCTACAGCCTGCGTAATAGTGATTCCAAATCAAGCACGACGAGTTCTCCAAACAACTGGATGAAACTGTCATCACTTATTGTAAATTCAGCTTTCCCGCCACATTTGTTATCTATTTAAACCGTCTCTGTCGGTCGGTCGCCATTTAGATTTGCTCACATCGGCCTACAACTTGTCCAAACCCCGCTCATGCGATTGCCTCATTTCGCCGTTCTGCTGCGAACATTCTATACTTTCTCGAACTTGACCAGGGTCCGAGCATCCGCGCCAGCTCATCAGGTACTACGCCAAAACTCCCCCTACTCGGGATATCTAGCAGCCATGCCTTTTGGAAGTCTATTCGGCTCAAGTTCGTCCGAAGACAAGACGGACTACCCTGATAAAAGAACCCCCGATGAGTGGCGCGCCGTCCTGACCAAAGGCGAGTAATTTCACTTTATCTGAACCGGCAAGCAGGTGCTGACTGCGTCATATTCTAGAACAATTCCGTGTTCTCCGAGAGAAGGGCACAGAGGCCCCTGGCTCTCACAAATTTGACAAGTTCTTCTCTGGGTCCGGCGTCTACACTTGCGCCGGATGCAATGCACCCCTTTATAAGGCAAACCACAAGTTTAAGTCGGGTTGCGGTTGGCCTGCCTACTTCGACAACATCCCCGGCGCTGTCACCCGTCATGTAGACCGGAGCTGGGGTATGTCACGTACCGAGATCGTTTGCACAAACTGTGGTGGTCACCTAGGTCACGTCTTCAAGGGCGAGGGCTATCCCACTCCAACTGATGAGAGACACTGCGTCAACGGTGTTAGTTTGAACTTCTCCCCGGAAGATCCGATCGTAAACAAACCAGAAGAGGGCGCTAAGGACAGCAAGGCTTAGTGTTAAAGTGTATTGCAATTAATTGTCAGTTGGAAATATGATGAACTGCAGGCGAGGAGTGAGTGGCAAATGTGTAGTACGCTATGCTTTATACCAAGAAAGTATATGTTGCAAAAATTACCATCTGACTACATACTGGTGTCTCCGTCTATGGCGTGATCTAATACATAAGGACCGACCTCACTCAATGTAAAATCCTAACCACCACGAGTTACAATTCTCATCTCTGAAATTCGATGAGTTTAGACTATCCTGATATATGCGGTAATTCTAGAGAGCTATACTACATAACCATTATCTTTTTACGGTATATATCGATACATATCGTGCCGAATTTCATGCAATTTCTGAGCTAAAAATCATCCGCCATAATCCTCCATACTTGATTATCAGTCTTTCAACTGCCCGGAGAATCTTGTCTCCGTTTCTGCAACAATAACAACTCGCAGCTACTCAAGGTTTTCAAGATCTAAACCCTTTTAAGGTTATACTACTATGCTCCTTTATACTTCACCAACCAAACCTTGTCTCTGTTTCTGCAACAACAACAGCTCACCCAAGGTTTCCAAGATCTGAACCTTCTTTGGGTTCCACTCATCACACACGCTTCCCTAAGGATAGCTGCTATTCCTTCTCTTGCTCTAGATAACAGCACAGGAACAGGCCTCCTACCTACGTTCCCTCAGCATCGTCTAGGCGGCTCGCTAGCACTCCTCAGCTCAGAATACTCTTGGGCTTCGCTTGCTTCACTGCGTAAAGGTAATCACCGGGAACGCCACTCACATATATTTCCTTATTTGGAGCTTCCACTACCGAACTGGATTTCGATATTCTCTCTAGCGTCTCTCTCTTGGTAGAATCAGTCGCCAGGTTCGTCGAAGTTGTCGACTGTCTTTTTTAGAACATAATATATGTCCAGAAATCATCAGCAGAGTTACTCTCCAACAAATTCTATATGTCTGAGAAGTGGCGGCGAAGTCAACTGCCAAGATTAGTGTGATCTGTGGTCTGTCTTCTTCAAGATAATGCCTATGATTAGAATTATCATTCATAAACCTAGAATACTGGTTGATAATATTCTGAGTGAATTAACCTTCTGTTAGGGAACTAGTTCACGGATACCCTATGGTGTACAACTAGTAGATTCTGTGTATATAAGTGACTGAACCCCCTTGGATCTGGGTAGTTCAAGAATTAATTAACCACTCTATCTCTATTGAGCCCTAACTACCCTCCTAGCTACAAGCAGATCTTTCTATTCACTCTGGGCACTCTAACACCTCCATCCAAGTCATCGAAGGATCGCGCCCATCCATCAGTTTGCGCTTCCTGTTTCGATTTCCTTTCTTCTGACTCGAAATTTCAACTCAAAGCATCCAATCCACACATAGATAATGGGCAAAAAGGTCAAGTCCAGTCCGCCCTCGCGACGCGCGAAGAATCGCGAAATGGCATCACCACCTACTCCCAAAACACCTACTCGCAAATCACCCAAAGGAGCCAACCGCGTCCCCGATGTAGATCCATACCCGAACATGACCATGAAAATCTACATCGACAAGAAACTTTACTCCATCTACGACCGCGCCACCAAAAAACACATCTACCACGTAGACAAAGAACTCTACAACGGCTTCACCGTCACTTATTCGAAAGACGGTTTCTGCAACGCCATCTACGACAAGGATGGTAAAAAGGTGTACGCCAAGGGCCAACGTTAGGAACGATTCACCCCCCGGGCAGCCCGATATGTGACGTACTGATGGCTTCTCTTTGGTATTTGGTGTTTAGTATTCGGTGTCGATGAGGGTAAACTGGTTCGCTACAACTATACTAAGTAATTTTATAATTTGTATGGGTTCTGACATAGGAAAATTAAAAATCTTTGGGTACAAACATGTATATATCTTTTGCTGTGGATAGTAAATTTGTAGACCTCTAGTGGCACGGCTGATGTCTTTTCTAGATATTCGACTCGAAAAGACCAATCATCGCCCATAGTCTCTCGGAGCTTCCAAGCTACAAAATCTGCCATAACCCTCGAGTATTGCATCAGTCACCCGCCTCAGCCGCCAGTTTCACATGTCCACTGGGTCGCACTACTGCAAATTGAGCGAGCCAGAGTCGAGGTTCAGGTCACCACAGAACCTGAAAACTGCCTCAACTCTACTTGGCGCATCGTACAGAAAAAGGTATAGATACCTATCTATTACCCTATATAAAAGTCGTAGAAAGGACAACGGGTGCACGATATTCAACACATTCCCGTTAACTAGTAATCTGTAACGAGGGCTAGGTTTTTAGGGCTTAGAAAGAGTCTTCAATATTGCAATGATCCTCTTGAGCATCAAGGAGGACATACAGGTCTGGTTTCTCTCCCTGAGCTTTCGCAGCGAACCCAGGTCTATGTACACGAATAGCCTTGCGCTTGCTTGCCTTAATAATCCAGGTCCGTTACGCAGCATCATCAAACAAACACGGGTAGCCGAATTTTTCAAACCCCGAACTACGGTTCGAATGCCGAATTGCAGATTGGTTACACGATGTTGCCGACCTCAGCGACAGGAAGTCGGGTAGTTGCATCTCCTTACCTGTGGCTGGTCTGTGTCACATAATCTTTCCTTTCTTATTTCCTGCATTAGGTAATCTAGAATTTAGGATCCGCTGTTCTCATAGTAGATATAGCACAGATAGCGTGGATAGTAGCAAGTCTACAACTCATAACGGGTGAATCGAGCGTTCACAACAGCATCCTGTATTGACACATATGGCAAAGGCCTGTTGTTAGCCTCGATACGACCAACGAAAACTAGCATGTAGAATTCGGACGGATGCTGCAGACAGCACAAGACGATCAGTTCGCGACTGCCCTGATGTTAACATTCAACGAATACATCAACTCTACTAGACGCAGTCCGTTTATCTACAACAGCCGGCCGTCAATAAGCTGCGTATTCCGGCGCAGGCAAATCCACCACCGCGAAACGAAACTTAGACAAATGGGAGACGGTTTGAATCTAGTCTCGACCAAGAATATTAAAGCCCTAGCTTCTGTGGAGCGATCATAGGCCGTTTTGACTTATGATTAACCCCTAAATCTAAGTCCAATATCTATTCTATTTTCTCTAATCCAAGAATCAGAAATTGATTAATTCACATATATGATGGTATTTTGCACTCATGAGCTCCTACATTTCCGTGGCCTCATCGTAGCCTGAAACGTCCCAGCAGAGAAAGCCAACATTCGCACCATCCATTAGCAAGTTTATTAGGAATTTCTGTGTTACAGTACTTATATAATCAAGTCGCTCGACTTGACAACCTTCTGTCTTTTGATAGTGTTGTGGTTTCGTGTTACAGTTCTGTTCCGTGACATTCTGTGTTCAATTTAGTTAGCCTCATTGGGATCATCATCTCACTCGTTGCCATAGAGTTAAAATATGAAACGAGTCCGGGCTACTGCTAGACCATTACAGGATAAGTATGATCTATAATGGCAATGGCCGATTAAATTGAAACGGCCGCGGGTATCTGCAAATTTCGTGAACCTCAGCCAAGAAGGATATCTAAAAATTACGCGTCTCAGACTGGTAGATTCCAGCAAAATCAATGGGGAATCGCGTGACCATGTTAAGCCATGGATACTTAAGTAATTTTCGAGAGAAATTTACGATGAGTTCGATTAAAAAATTGTCAGACTCTCGCGATACCTACAAGCTGCATACCGCTTACCTAGAGTGACAGAACAAAGAGAGCATTTTGTATATAGATCTCTAGCCCGTAGATGTAGTAGTTGGAGCTCCTTGTGCGACAACAAGTATTCAAGATTTACCCGTACGTTGCTATCAGTATTTAGAGGTCGAAACAAAAACTAAGTTGTGAGCCCAAAAAAATCGAAGTGGGTGGCTAAATCTGTACAATAATGATCGCGAAGACCCCCTTACTCCTAGACCGCAAACCCACTTACACTGCTTCAATATTCATTCTAAAGTCTTTCCTAACTCGTTGGGAATTAATAGATTCTGTACCACGGCCAGCCTAGGGTAGACTAGCTACCCTACATACTAACTACCCTCTTGTGACCTTGGCGCTCAAAATTAAACGGAAACTCACATGGTTCGAAGTCGCGGACCATTAATCCTTTGTACGTTTCGCCGGTGAAATTATAGAATGACCTTAACTCTTCGAGATCCTGTTCCTGAACGGAATATCGTTTCAGGTCCGTAAAATAATTCATGACCGAGCTCTCGTTTCTCGCTCCCCAAAGCACAGATCCCGACTCTTTAGTTTTCCCGGTCTCTTTACAAAAATCCCCAGCGAAACTGTGGCGTAGACCCAGGATATGTCCAATCTCATGGGCTAGGATATTGGCTAGGTAGCAGCGATTAGACGCCTGCAGGACTAGTTTGTACACGAATAATGTACCAGGTCCATCTTGAGGGAAGAAGGCCTCTGCGTAGATATCGCGGCGATTGTCGAATGGCAGATCACGATACTTGATCTGGAAGGTAGCAGGACAATTACCGGGCACCTGCTTCAACTTAACGCCGATGCCCTTCCACATGGCAATCGCCTTAGTTACCATAGCTGCAGTGGAGCAAGCGAGGTCCGGTGTCTTGAAACTTTCCTCAAGGATGACGTATGTGACGGTAGCCCCCTTGATCCAGCGTGGAATGTATCCATCAATCCCTATTTGAGCGCGGGTAGTACCATCGGCACGCTGCTGGGTGGCGCAATGATAAGAAGAGCCTACCCCAGGAGGTGAGGCTATAGCGCGTGCTTGGCTACCGAAAATAAAATTCGGCAGTGTGTAGGCACCGGATTCGTCAGAGAACAGAACTCGGGCCGGGATAGGGGGTGCGATTGAGCCAGACAAATCAATTCTAGTTTCGTTTTGCACTCCGAGATCGGAATTATACAAGTAGTTGCGCTTGTTCATGAACGGTTCTCCGCAGGGGTTGGTCCGTATTGGCGGGATGGAGGGTTTCCGGACCGCCTGGTTCTTCCAGATTTGTATGTCATTGTTGGTGTTGTCGCTGAGGATGATAGTGCTATTTTCAGATGATGTGGTGCCAACTCGGGCTGTGAGCTCGGGTGCTATGGCTACATAGTGCTGTTGTTCGGTGGAGCTGGGGAGGCTGTAGGATGGGGGTCGACTTGACTGCATATTGTGTTATAAGGGTTGAAATAGTTTATAAGCTTGTACAGATGCAACAGATGGCTCTTTACTATTTTCAAACTTAGTCTTGCACTCGAAGTTAAGCGTACTTAAGAGAAGCAAGGAGCTCTATTTATATATTGACTAAATTCTGGTATGATACGGTAGGAAACGTGGCCATCTACCAAGAGTATAAATGCCTGAGAAAGTGTGAGTCCCAAGCGCCCAATAAGACAATTGTGTAAAATGTACGATTTGTGGGCGTTGCAAATGAACAATGGAGGCTATGCAAAATGTAACACTGGGTTGAGACGCGAAATGACGACAAAGCTCAGCTTTCCTGGACAATGACCTCACGTGCCTGCTACCTGGGTATCTACGTAGATAATATGCACGCTTCTGAGGCTTACACTCTTGAACAACGCATGTTGTGAGTACCCATAAACTGATCGAGCTGTATCCAAATAACCTGGGGCGGCATCGATGTCGAAGACAGGTTAAATAGACCCTCATCACCCATTGCTCTATTCATCTAAAAATTCCCATCCTCTACCCAACAAACTTTGATCTCGATTTCCGAATAGTAATAAATAATTTGTCTATAGATGACAAAATGTCGCCTTTTGAGGGATCGACCTTACTGATGGATAAGATTCAGTATTTTACAGGTATAACTCTTGCCTAGAGGATCCCTGCCAAGCAATAACAGGAGCATAGTTGACAGGGATTGCATACATTTTCACGCTATGTAACGGACACGAGAGAGAGTACCAATTCATACGCAAGTGTTCATTCATTCGGGCAGCTATAAACGAATCAACACATATAAGCTCCATACTCCTTCTCCCCGGATACGCCAGACGTGCCGCCTTTCCTTCGCTACCCACCATAGATTACAAAATCTGGTAGTTGTAATGCTCCTGGTGATTGTTTCTCCTGTTCAAGAGCCATTCGTTGCGCTTCTCTCTTGTCTGTTGCTGCCGGACACTGCGCGGCACCGCACGCTGAACTTCCTTCTTCTTGTGATCGCTTACTCCTGTCATACCGCGACCGCCGTTTGCCCGGGTAACCACAGCCCCGAATTTGCCACGGTCTTGTCGACGGACGATGTGTCCATTTATGTTTCTGGTCTCGTCATCATCCGCGACTTCTGCAGCTACAATGGCTAACTTTTCAGCACGCTCTTCAGGCGTAGGGTAGTGGTGTAGGTTTTGGCGATAGTATTTTGATAGAGACCGATGCCCAACAGCACGGCCGGAGGGCAGATGCAACTCGGTATCATCATAGAAAATGGCACGGTATTTGTGGGCATGAGAATGCCAGCCATCCTTCTGATGATGAGGTCGAGGATCATGAGATGAATGATGCGGATGCTTCTCAAGTCGCTCATATTGTCGGTAAGAATTATCGACAGGAATTGACTGGAGATCTTCTGAATCACAGGATGAAGCCGAGCTATCCGTTTCCCAGCCTTCGTCCTCTCCTGTGATTTCATCATCGTTTTCTCCAACCGCCTTTGACGACCGCTTAGCCCCTAGCTTGGCGCCTCCGTTGGGCTTGTCGTCGTCAGCGGATTCGTCTTCCGACTCTTCGCCATCAGAATACGTGCTTCTAAAATCGTAGAAGTCTCCAATACTTAATTGCTCCTCTTCGGTTGTAAAGGGAATCATACAATGCCCCTTGTCGCGCATATGTGTTTGCACCGCAGCGACTGTGTTTTTGAGTTTTCCACAATAGAGGCACTCGTGGTACTCCTGGATGCGTTGCTGCAGCGCAGTAATCAAGCCATCGAGGTCGACCAAGTACTGCTTCTCTGGAATGAACATGCCATGTATACGTTCCATATGCAAAACATTCAGAGGGACAGTGGGGGAATCGTAATTGCAGAACAAGCAATTCTTCAACGTAACACCTGCGGTAGGAGTCTCTGTCCTGGATATAGTTTCGTTGGACTGCTCTGATACAGCCTTTTCTTGCTTAGGTTCAGGGTCGGATGAGGGAGCAGGGTGTGAGGGTCTCTTCACCGGAGAAGGACGATCTTTCAGGCTAGTCTGTTGTAGACCATCGATGACTTCATTGAACTCGTCCTCAGCATCAGAATCCACCTCTTCGGAGGGCGTAGGTATCGGATCTCCCAGAGAGAAAGTAGAGCTCATGACGGAGCTAGCATCATCAACAGTGCCTCCCCGTCTCGATAGTGCCGCCTCCTTTGCTTTGTGCTTTTGGCTGCTGATGTGGTTCCTATACGAGTTCTCACTATAATACGTTCGTTGACAGACTTCACACAGCTGCTGAAAGCCGGCACGATCGGCCTCGGCAGCGGTGGCGGCGCGGGCTTGGAAGACTTTCTCGGTGAAGACTTCGGACGTGATCGGGGGCAATGATGCAACACGGCGCTTCAGGTTGTATCGACTATGGGAAGAGAGCGGGATATTAGCGCAATGCGACACATACAGGGATACCGCGGGTATTTGGAGGCACATACTGCCAATCGCTCTTCATGTGACCCTTCTGAGTGTCTGCATAGCGAAAAGCTACTTGACATGTATTGCAAGTGTATTGATGAGACGATGGAGCAGGGTCTTGTTGGGCCTGGAAGGTGGCGCCCGAGGGCCGACTGCTTGCTATGGTGGCCATCTTTATCGGCCAAGAGATGTGGTTATTTTCGGAGGAAACGTAGAACTAATATGATCAAAAGAACCTAGACGGTCTCAAGTCTACTGCCATGCGTTAAATAGTTCCTCTGAACCTAGGAGTTTCGATTCCAGAAGCGTCCGGTTGCGATGCTACGAAGGGTAGCTGGTGGTAGTCTTGGTCGCTCTATCAGCCGGAAGAAGAGGAAGAGCAGTGGCAATAAAGCCAAAATGAGAGTCGAGATAACGACCCTTCCACTGGAATAGATCTCTGGCTCTGTGTTTGGGTGGGAGTCAATTTTTAGGAAGGCAGAAGGAGGACAGGCGAAGTGCGTTATAAATGCACCAGCAATCTATTGAGAGGGTTTTAGGACGGTAGGGATTTTGGATGGAGGGGTCGAAGGCGAAGTAGTGGGATGGAATCGCCGGGTAGATGATTGAATAATCAATGCAGGCAAGGAATTGGCGGAATCGGTGGGCTTCAGTGGGGTGGATGCCAGGGCCCCAGTTTAGTTTACGCCTGTAACTGCAAGTATGCTACCTAAGGTTAGTCTAGTGCGTGCACATCGCCTTTCTGCTTCACTAAAATTTCACAGTTTTGGCATCAAGGTGACTGGGAAAATTTGATCCTGGGCCATGCCAAGTCCCTGCTGTACGTCACTCCGGGGTCTGTCAGGGCTGAATCTTGGCATACGACACTGTGCACTAGTTATCGGTACTGTATACTATATCATCTGAACAATTTACCGTACGTCTAGCCAGAGAGTTATAAAGCCTAGCGACCCCTTTGACTGAAGTGCCTAGGTAGCTCAAATAGTATACCAAATTTCAGCTCACTTTATGTGTAGATTATTTATATATAAAGACTACCAACGTAGGTACGATTGAGTACAATCCGTACTAATTTGAAGAACGCACACGGTACAAATAAGACAACGGCTCCCGGCTGCAGCCGCCTCACCCAGAAATTGTACAAGATAGGTATGGCCACCCGCAGCGGGCAATCGCAAACCCGGCAAGGGGGTTCCCATAACGCTGCAGAGGCACGATACGTACCTACCTAGTACTGACTTGCTCTCCAATCCGGCTTCTTGTCATTACTTGGACTGCGTTTGCCCCATCGTCGCCGTTTCCATGTCCTATTGCCCATTTTCTCCCAACTTCTCCCGCGAGTCTGCTTAAGTTTCAAGTTCTTGTAGATTTTGTTGCCTTTGGTTCATTATTCTATTCTATACTCTCGTTCCTTACCTATGTACCTTAGTCATCCATCCTACGTAGAGACTGTAAATTAACGACCCCAACACACTACATCTTGTCGCCTGTGCCCGCTCCGACCCCGACTTCTCGTGCCTACTCCGTCCCCTACTTACTACCTCGTCACGGCACGGCAACCTCGCCGGATATCCTGTCGCACCGCATGCAATGACGATAGAAGCAAGCCGCCCGGCCCAGAGCGGTCGTGGCTGCGGCATTCTCGAAGACGACCTCCTCGCTGCCCTCTGGGAACACGCGCCGTTCCCCAAGCTTCCCTTCGACGCTCCGCCTGAGATCAAAGAGCTGGTTGTCAACGTAGACAACCCCAAGCGAGTTTATACTATACACCGCGCTTCCCGCCGCCATAACCTTCAACTTCTCATCGAACGGTGCGTGTGTACCCTACGGCGTAGGCCCCCTCCTCATCTTCAGGGCTGACGTCCAGCCTAGTTTTGTTTTCCAGCTGCGCTGCGGATGCGGCAATAGTTCTTGCTCGACTGCAACATGCTTCACTTACCGAAAGAGGGCAGCGGGCAAGTCGCCCATTCGTCGGTATAATCCCAACAGTGCAAGAACGCTCGCTGTCTATCTCGCTAGCCAGGATAACCCCGAAAGCCGGCTGTGCCCATACCTTCAACCATCCGCTAAACCATCCGACGCCATACTGCCGCTCCATCTTACTCCTAAGCCTCCTTCCACTCGAGAGAGGGTCAAGGCTCGTCTGTCCCCTACTAAGAGCCAGAGCCTCGGCTTGGGATCTTTGCCAAATCAAAAAATATCCTCACATCATGGTCAGGATGTTCGTAACGACGATGCGCAGTCTTCGCCACAAGCGGCGCAACCTGGGTCGCTCACCCCTCAAAGTGACTCTGTACCGGTACAATTCACTGAGAAGCCGATCGGGAAAAAGGACTACCGCTCTTTCGCTGCTGCGGTCTTCGGCACTGTCGCATTCAAAATGCTAGAATGGTTAGCACCAAATAACCTAGAAGCTCTATCAGACAAGATGGAAACCTCGCGTTGTTCGGCCAAGTCAAGCGCAAAGTCTCAAGCAAGCCTGTCGTCAGATGACGCCAGCGAGCAGCTTGCCACACCAGATGTAATGCTATGCGACGGTTTAGGTGGGGATTTTTCAATAGGGAGGAAGGTTAATAATTATACCGGTCCCTCTCCTGGGATAACTACGGTTGTGAATACAACTGAGCTTCATCCCAACTCTTCTACTGAGAGATCGTCCCCTGAAACTGTCACTCGACCACCACGACCAAGGAACAAATCCAAGGCCAAGATTCGTACCTCATCTGGATCTCAGCCATCCAAAGTCGTGGTGGAGCCTTCAATCAGTTCGACGGATGATGTACTTTTTGGCTCTCTTGATAGAGTCTCCAAGAGTACTGCTCGGCCTTCAACTCGCCGCTGTGCATCTGAGCCCCGCAGCGAAGATTCTGATACTAATCAATCAACGGGACAGGCTCGTCACGAGCATGAGATAAATGATTGCTTAGCACAGATTGACGGTTTTGAAGATATGTCTAGCAGTGGGCTGGATACTGGATCGATGTTGTTACGTAGCGAAGATTTTCATAATGACGCCTTACTGGACCGCCCGTCTGAACTGGAAAGCTATCTCCCCCAGTCATTATGCCGCCTCAATCCCGAAGCAGTTAACTTCCTTTGCGATGTCTTGCAGGAAGATGCTACAACGGAGCGGCATATACTCGAACCGCCAACTATTGGCGACTCCCTTCGGCACTATACAGGCCGACGCAAAATATGGAAAAGAAAGCGGAAATCTCACCTGCTATACCCAAAGAGCCTGAAATACGAATGGAAACTTTTCGTCGAACAGAGCATATTCCATGTTTTGAGCGACCCAGATGCTCTCCTAGAGTCTTTCACTACTCATGATGGGGTCGTTGACTCACAGGCAGTCTGGTATTGTATGCTTCGCCTAACCAGAGCGGCACCGCATCTCGTTTTTGACAGTCTATGGATTGCAATGGCAGGCTTATTCGCACCCCCAAGGACCCTACAAACTTCTCGATCCCCTACGGCAAAGGTGTTCGCCACCTCTCAAAGATCATTCTCCAACGCTGAAGCAGCGTCTCTCATGTCAATCTGTTTTCATGCTTTGGTGGCTGCGGCACCATTAGTGACAGATTCTCGGCAACTCTTCGACATGTCTCGCATTCGGTCTCATGGACTGTTACTGACAGGCAGTGGACCGGGTGCAGAGCAGCGAGCAATGTTGTCCCTTCAGTACGAAGATGCATTCAACGATGATTTGGCGTTAAGGCTAGCAAGAAGGCTGCTTATGGCGATTCTAACTAGGCGCTCCTTCGATGAACTCATAGACTTGGACTTGGATTTAGTTGATAGTGTCAAAGAGCCCGGTGTTTTAGAGACGCTGTTGTCTCAGATCGAGCCATCTATGCAATCTTCAATGCGCTTTTCTAAGTCCGAACAGAGTATCCATGAGAAACGAGTTCCCATTCTACTTCTCGACTGGGCAAGGACAGTCATGATCCAAGAATGGACAGGGAGGCCTGATGTCCCGGGAGACGGCCCTTTTGGTGGTGCTCTCATGCTAATAGCAGCCATATGTAAGCTATTACCTTGGGGTTTTCTGAACTATGCTAACTCGCTGCCTTGGTAGACCGGAAACGCCAGTCTCTTCTCCTAGGCGATGTCCATTTTCGCTTTGAATTTTTTGGTGATCGGCTCGACTCAGTCGATATGCCAGTTGCATGGCTCTCTTTTACCTCCACAAGGCAAAAAGTCCATCTCCTAGATTACCCGTTCATTTTCGAGCCAGCCTCTTTGGTGACATATTTTCGCGCGATCAATTTTTCTATGATGAGCCACTCTCATGAAGAGGCTACATCATTGCAACTCCGAATCAGGATGTTTACAGAGCCGGGTAGTTTAGTTACGGAGGCTCATCAACGAAGCGCACTTGAGGATCTTTTGAGGACGCCTGCATCTAAATTCCTCATCTTGAACTTACGGCGTGAGGACATTTTGACTGATGCCTTCGATCAACTTTGGCGACGAGAGCAACGGGAACTTATGAGGCCCTTGAAAATTCATCTCGGCGAGGACAGTGGAGAGGAAGGTTATGACTACGGTGGTGTTCAACAAGAGTTCTTTCGCCTAGCTATTGCCGAAGCTTTGAATCCAGACTACGGGGCATTCACAATTGACGGTAGGACAAGGATGACCTGGTTCCAGCCAGGTTCCTTACAGCCTGAATGGAAATACGAACTTATCGGGCTGCTTGTATCATTAGCCGTCTACAACGGCTTGACGCTACCTGTCACATTTCCCAAGGCTCTATATCACAAGCTCCTAGGCGAGCCTGTCACAGAACTACATCATATCGCGGACGGCTGGCCTGAGCTTGCAAATGGCCTCACTAACCTTCTTGAGTGGAACGAGAGTGATGGCGCCGTGGAAGATGTTTTCGTTTTGACGTACGAATTCTCAACCACGATGCTGGGCCAACCTGTCACTCGTCAAATGGACTCATCACAACAAGAATCATGGCCTCAGCCGTCCTTACGTTATAACGCGAAGCCGCTATCTGCAGACAATCCAACGGACGCGCCATCGGTAACGGCAGAAAATCGTAATGCCTTCGTTAGTGACTACATCCGGTACCTGACGGATGTGTCAGTAGCTCCGCAATACGAAGCCTTCGCCCGCGGATTTCGCACCTGTCTACACCCCAAATCCCTCACATTGTTGACTCCGTCACTCCTCCAGGCCGTCGTCGAGGGCACGCAAGAAATCGACATCGCCGAGCTTCGAGCGGTGGCGCGTTACTCGGGCTGGGATGCGAATCATCGCACTATACGCGACTTCTGGTCCGTCGTCAAGAAATTCGACGATCGCATGCGCCGCAAGCTGCTTGAATTCGTCACCTCGAGCGACCGTCTCCCCGTCGGCGGGGCCGGAAACATCCAGTTCGTCATCCAGAAAAACGGCGAGGAAGAAGGCGAGAGCGCTCGTCTCCCTACGGCGTATACGTGTTATGGTCACCTCCTTCTTCCCGAGTACCGTGACAAGGAAGTGCTGCGCGAAAGATTGTCAATGGCAGTCGAGAACGCGGAAGGGTTTGGCTTTGCGTAAAAGAGGGGTTATCGGCGAGGTCTGATTAGAGATCTATCTGCGTTATAATAGAACAGGGGAGTTTACATCTACTACCTAGATGCAAGTACACAGGGCTACTACTACTACCCACGTGCAAGAGGTCGTTCGTTCAACGTCCTCTTTTTCTCTCCCTATTTCGAGAACAAACGGGATTTTTTTTCGTCCTGATGTTCTGGTTATATTTGGTGTGTTTTAGCGTGTAATACAAATCACACTTAGGAAGGTGTCCCCCCCTTTTTCCCCCTTCGGTTGGCGGGGAGGAAAAGTACGTACGTAGGTAGTATATCTCTTGAGCCTTGAAGCAAAGCCATCGAATTGAATTACCTCTTTCGCCAAATGTTACTTGCACTATCATAATGACTGAAGACTGGCATTTCGTGTTATCCCTTCCAATTTGCAAGTCTCCGTGAAAGCTACATCAGTTAAGCTCAATGAAAACCTACCTATCAGTCATTTAGGTTCATGAATTTATCGTGTACGAAACACGCCATAGTGATATAAACGAATCAAAAGCACTTGCAAGAGAAGTAAATGCATATTCTGGATGGTTGATTTGCTCTAGTAGGTATCATGAAGCCTTTTATTTAGATCCTTTTCTCCTTGTATCCATGTATGGATTATATGTGTCTGTCCGAACCTATTGATCTCGAGTCCTCTATCTACCTAGATCCGTACGCAATATTCAACCTTGGGCTTGATATTGAGCCGGGCGATTACCTATAAGGTCTTTTACGTCTTTAGACAGCTAGACTAGACCCTTTTCCTCGTCGCTCCCTGTGCGGTCGTTGTTTAGAGCTGGCGGAAACCTGTGCTGTAGACAACCGCGATTTAGAGCTTCAGATCATAGAAGGTTAGACGGTCTAACTCATCTAGTAATCTTGATCACCCGAACCGCTGACGATAACATTGTTGACCTTGAGAACCATGCGGCAGAGCTGGGTAGCGAGCATGAGCTGCTGCCTCTTGCCGATGAGGGGGTCAATGACGAAGGCATCCTTCATGTTGTTGGAGCCTTTCATCATGCAATCGACGCCGAGCTTTCCGCGGCCCTCGGGGCCGGCTCGCACCTGCTGGGACTTGACTTCGGCGAGGGTAGCGATGGGGTTGAGGCCGCTGTTCTCGGCCAACGCCATGGGGACAGCGTCGAGTGCCTCGGCAAATGCTCGCATCGCGTACTGCTCGAGTCCGGGCGTCTGAACGGCTGCGTCCTCGACGGCCAGAGAGCACGCGATCTCGGCCGCGCCACCACCATACACGACGCGGTTGTCGCGCACGAGGTTGCGGACTACGCATAGAGCGTCGTGAAGCGACCGACGGGCTTCGTCGATGATCTGTGTGCACATGGTTAGTGTACGAACTGGGGTATGATACATATCATGAACATGGCTTGTCTAGTCGTTGAGACTCACCATCTTGTTGCTGCCTCTCACGAAGACGGTGACGGCCCTAGTGTTGGCGCACTCTTCGATGACAAGCATCTTTTCCCTGGTGGTGCCGAAGGTCATCTCTCGGACAATACCCGCAGTACCCAACTTCTCTGGCTTCAGATCTTCGAACCTGGGTACTATTCTGCCGTTTGTGGCAATCGCAATAAGCTCAATCTCAGGACCGCCGACCCACCGGACAGCAGGCAACTCGTTCTGGAGAAGCAGGTGGTTCGCCTCGTCGTCAAATCCCCACTGGCAGATGGCCAGGTTCGCACCGGCGTCCTTGATCTGCTGGATCATCTCAATGAACTTCTCTCGCTCGTAACTCTGCAATTTCTTGTACTCTTCAACCGACGCGATGTCTAGCTTATGCTTCGTCTTCGGTTTTGGCGGCTCAAAGGCACATGTAAGAATCGCAATCTTGGCATCCCGGACCTCCGAGGGCATTTGGGGGTGTGAAAAGTCTTTGTCCACGATGACACCTTTGACGAGGATCGTGTCTTCTAATGCGCCGCCTACCTTTCCATCTACCTTTATCAGCTCGAAGTCGACATCTTTACGCTCGAGGTCGGCGACGGAGAGGACGGCGTCGACAGCGATGTTAGCGAATTGGTCGTGCGATTTGGAGACGATCTTGCTCCCTAAACTTGTGCGAGCGACCTTGACTAGGTTTTCTGTGTTCGTCCTGCTAAACTCGATTGTGTCGGATATGCGGTCCAGCTCGGCCACGGCAATGTCGCAGGCCTGGTCGTAGCCATCTGCTATCCGGATGGGGTGGATTCCCTTGTCTATCAGCTCGGCGGCCTGCTCAAGCAGCGCACCGGCGAGGACGACGACACCGGTGGTACCGTCGCCGATCTCGTCGTCTTGTGATTTCGAGAGCTCGACCAGCAGCTTGGCCACGTGGTTCGAGATCTCCATCTGCTGCAGGATGGTGGCGCCGTCATTGGTGACGGTGATATCGCCGTCGGGCGAGATGAGGATCTTGTCGAGGCCGCGGGGGCCGAGCGACGTCTTGACGATGTTCGCGACGGTGCGGGCGGCGAGGATATGTGACTTCACGGCTTCGTTGCCAAACTGGCGCTTCTTCTTTCCCTGACTAATCCAATGCGTTAGACAGTGTCTGGTAGACGACTCCTTCCCTACGTCCAACAACACGAACGTTCGTTCAACATAACATACTCTCTGACGACAATAAAGGGCCGCCCCTGCTCATCTTTCATAACAGCGGCTGCGGTGGCTCGCAGTTAGTACTGATAATCGACTGACTGTCAAGGTGTATATGTGTATATTGCATCATCATACCATTTGATAGATCTAGATCTGTAGACATCATACATTGTCAGTAGTTGTGAAAAACCGAGGCGCGGGGCAGGGGGGCAGGGGGGCAGCGGAGCAGGGATTGATTGCATACTCATCGCCATATTGCCGATATTTGCAGCTCTTGCGAGCTTGGCTTAGTGCACAGGAAAACGCGGTGATGCGAGTTGGGCGTGGTCTAGTTCTGTCCTGTGTGTGCTGTTGCTGTTCTGCCTTCTTCGCCCTTGCCTTTGGTGGGCTGTGTGGATGTCGAATCTCTGCTCCCCAAATTTCCAGAAATTGACCCGACCTACCTGGTACTTAAGTAGCTATCGCAGCCCCACTAATGATTGGTGGGCTGTTTGCCTTTTAATTGGACCTCACTAACGTGGGGTCAGTGAAGCTCAATCTTTAAGCTTCACCTCACCTTCTCTCATGTCGACATGTTCCTACACACTCCGTTATACTCTATGAGATTATCAAGATGAAGAAGGAAATTTTCATTACACCATAACATCTAGTTATAGTCCAGATACTACATCAGCCGCATTACACAACTCTTACATAAACCAAGTGGCATCGTTTAGTCTAACCCAAACTTCTCGCCACATATATACCTATATTACACTAATATCACATCCATTAAGACTGCGCGTTCATGCGTTTCTGAATCTGTATCTTATAATGATCCCTCAGCGCCCGCCTGTTTACTTTCTGTGTCGCAGTGACGAGGCCCTGTTATCATTATTAGCATTGTAAACTCATTTCGTCTGTGGTAGGGAGTGCTTACGCTTGCCGGTGTCCACTCTTCGTCAACAATCACAACGCCGCTGATCAACTCGAGCCCACTGAGGCCAGCCTTCTTCCCTGCAATGATCAGATCCTTTTGCACGACTTCTTCTATCTTCTTGTTGTGGTGCATGTCGTGGTGGTCAACGTCGAGACTCCTAGCTAGTTCGGCTAGAGGTTTCTCGTTGGGTGAGATGACCGCTACCGGTCGAGGTTGCGAGCTATCGCCGTGGATCATGATGTTATTGACGTAGACACTGCCACGGTAGATGGCCTCGAGCTTCTCCAACGCAATGTACTCGCCACCCTGCAGTTTCACCAGGTTCTTAACGCGATCGATGACTTTGACGTGGCCTACAGAGTCAATTTCGCCGATGTCACCCGTTCGGAACCACCCGTCTGACGTGTACGCCTTCGCCGTCTCTTCTGGATTCTTGAAATACTCCTTGGCGACGGGCGCGCCCCGCAAGAGGATTTCGCCCTGTGGTGGCTTGGAAGACGTGCTATAACCAACGTCAGGAAGACTAACGAGTTTGAGCTCCAGCGAAGGCGGTACGGGGCCGATGGCATTTGGCGTCCATTGCAACGGGCTACCCAAAGACTGTAACGTTCGAGGTTAGTGATTGCTACTGTAAGTCATTCTGGAAACTACATACCCCGTTTGAGCAAGTCTCAGTCAGACCATATCCAGTAACCATGGGTGCCAATACTATACTCATGAAAAGCAGCGTACCCTCGGAGATACCACTGCCGCCATTGAAGAGGAAACGTACGCGGCCCCCAGTGAGTTGCCGGACTTTATTGAACACCAATGCGTCCAGAATAGAGCCGCCGGGTAAGCCCGCCGAGACGAGCATCGATTTTAGACGGTATGCGCCCCAGAACAGATTTCTTGTGAGAGCACCACTTGAGTTTACTCGGCTCTCGATCCCCTTCCTAATCGTTTCCCAGATCTGCGGAACACCAACCATTACCGTCGGTGCAAGCTCACGCATGTCTCCTGCGCAGTTGCGCATCGAGGTATCGGCCAACGTGCGAGGAGACCCATAACCCAACGTGCCTCCAACACAAACAACGATGTTCTCTACGCACATTTCTAAGATGTGCGCGAGCGGCAAGTAGGCTAAAACCACTTCTTTAGAAGTGATAGTCTCTGAAATGACCTCATATAAACCCGTGACACCCGCAACCAATCCCTCGTGCGTGATGGGGACGCCCTTGGGAGTGCCGGAGGAGCCGCTTGTATACATGATGCAGCACAAGTCCCTTGGCTTTGGAGGTACGGCCGCGATCGGATTCTCAGCGCCGAGGGCGACCAAGTCAGAATAGGAGAGAATAGTAAGGCCAGAATGTGATGCCTTGAACTCGGCCAGCTCGTCGTCTGATATGGGTATGTTGGTAGAGTCATTGTAGATGAGATACTTGACGTCCTTGGCGTTTTTGAGGGGACTGCTCGCTGTCTTCAAAAGATGGGGATCGGTGTACATGGCTTTAGCCTCAGTCTGGGTGAGAGAGTACTCGACAGCATCTGAACCGAGGGTATCGTAGGCGGTAGCAATCGTGATAGACTGCGACGCGCACCCGTGCGACAAGCATAGCCAGTTTGCGCTTGTCGAGGCGAAGATGTGTATCTTATCGCCAGGTTCTAAGCCCAGTTTTCTCAGGCCGGCGCCCACATTCAACGCTCGCGTCTCGTACTCCTTGTAGGTCAGAAACTTGAATGGGGACAGCTCAAAGTAAGTCCACTCCTTGTCGACCTTTGTCTTGACGCCATCAACTATCTTGGGCACCTTCTTGGTCTCGGTATGCGTTTTGACGAGAGTACGAGAGCCGATGGCGGCCTTGTCGCCGTGTTTCTTGGCGGTCGTGGTGAACAGGTCGTAGATGGTGGCTATCTCGGGAGACGGGCGAGTTATGAAGCCATTCTTCGCCTTGAAGTGTCGGTATGGTTTCGTTTCGCCTTCGATCTCGGGGGCGTTCGGGTCTTGGACTAGGAAGGGAGGCTTCTGTACCATGTGCAGAGGCAGCACACCCTCATACTGAGTCGGAAGGGCCATGGCTACGTGTCGAGGAGGGGACGATGCGGTTCGTACACCACTAGCGCGTGTTCGATGATGGGAGGGGAAGAGCTGGGTATATACTCGTTTCCTGAAGAGCTCGGGGAGAGATGCGTATCAATCGTCTTGATGCGGGTCGCTCCGCTGCGAGCTGACGTACTCAGAATGCTGGTTGTCAACAATTTAGACTCGGCACGTACCTGACTATAACTAGGTAGTATATAAGTATATAACTATAGCCCCCGGATCTTCAAGCTAGGCCGCCCTAATCTATCAGGAGGTAGGTACTCGGAGTGATGGGACAATGCGAGGCACCTGACGTGCAAAATGTCTTGTTCAAAATTTATTAATATTATAGCGATAATATGTGGTTATATTTCCCCACGAATGTGCGAATGCTAAGTTTCGCATTGGAAAAATAAGCCGTCGTGCTTGATCCTTAAGAGTGTGCTGGGAACATGGACATGCCTGCCTAGTCTAGACGCGACTGGGTTTCGGCATCTCCACATTTCACCGAGTCTGGACAGGGTTGCCATCTTTCTTCATCTGTTTTGCCGTACCTCGGCATTGCTACGTACTCGCTACGTTTCTTATCTGAGGAGTATATTCAAGGTATTCGGCGAGAGAAACCGGCTTTGTTGATTATTTCGCTCACTTTTTGGACCGAGGTGCAGCATAACCACACCTATATTGCTCCCTGAACAACCTTAGTGTACGGTGTTTCCTAGGGACAATATGCTATTAGGTAGTTTGATGCGGCGAGCTCCACTCTCCTCGCCGTTACCGGTCTCCACTCCGTCGCATTTCCCGCATTATTGCGCCAGTGTCAGGACATCGAAGATTCACTTGGAATGCGAACACGTGCGATACTTAACCTTCTTATCACCGCTCGCGCATGGCATTATTTTTACAACTCATTCGTCCTTATAGAAACCGCTAGATACATGCCGCCGAGCCACGCCAAGGGTAGATTGTGTCGATAACGATACACTTATTGTTGTTGCGTGCAATGCTAAAAATGTTGATTTCTCATAAATGACTCCAGCCATCTGGTAAACTCCTTCCTATGCTTTGACGTCCAGGTGAAATGCTATCCAAGCACAGCAGCCACCCCTCGTGGCTACAATTCAACATATGTTTTTCTTGTCTGTGCTTTTAATTCGAAGCGGTTAGTCTCGTAGCTAGTTGTCAGCTACTTCCTGCGTCTGTAGTATGCCTGCACTGGCGTGAAATTGTATTCGCATTTATTAAACCATCTTTGGGCCTGTGAAGGGTGTATTCCTGGTGTAATCGTATTGTCGTCCAATTTTGCCCATGTATTATTGTCACATCTGACGAAACAAACGTAGTGGCCGGAGTGCAGGTTCTCTCCAGCGTGGGCGACCACAGCATATAGATCATATTCAGTAGGACAATCAAAACCATCGGCGGTATCGCCACCGAGTAGCTTGGCAATCTGTCCCCTTTTGTTGGGCTCAAAGACATAATTTTTGAAACTCAACTTATCCAAGGGAAACTGAATATGGTTCGAAACTTTTATCGTGCTCGCTTGATCTGTTCTCATGAAGCACACTCGTAACAACGGAGGTAGTCGTACGATATTCTTCTCCAGCGACTTGCCCGTCGACTCGCATTTATCGCAAGTGGATCCAACTTGTTCTGCTTCGAAATGCTCCTTAATAAGCCCCTCTAAGGTGCCGTTATTATGATCCAGCGGCACGTAAACCAGAAATCTTTCCAAGTCTGCAGCAACGAAGTTCTTGGTCTTGCAATTGTTACAAGTGAGTGTATGAAGCTCCACTGAATACCAGTACCTACTTATTATGGTTTGCTTGTGGCGGTTTCCCCAATGGTTTACCAGAAAGCCGACAGCTTGAGTTGTATCTAGAGGCGGCAGAAGATTCTTTGTCAGCTTGATGTTGGTTTCGGCTTCGAGCTGGCCAAATATGAAGATAATAAGCTCGTCTGAATCATGCTGATTAGTGTCGCCAAATCTAATAAGGCTCCCATTAGTTGCCTGGTATCCAGTATGAACAGTTCTCAGATAATGCTGTCACAAGTAAGCGCTTGGTACTCCAAGCAGAAGCTTGATAAGACATACCATAAGTGTCGAGGCTTTCATATTAATGAAGCTTCTTTGACTCAACCACTGGAAAAGGTTGCCGAGTATTCGACACATCAACTGATTATATGCAGGATCGCCGTGTTTTTCTTTCGGGCGATATTTCGTTGGCCATTGAGAGTCCAGAAACTCATTCATGAAATCCGCGGATGATAACAGTGCTTGGATACTCGCGTTGGCATAGCACCAGTTTCCGGGATTGATAAGTCCAGTAAAGTCCCCCCGAGCATTAACCGATGTGGTGGTGGCCATCATGGCCAGACCACTGGGCAGCGAATGTTCATCAGCAGATTCTAGCCCACTATACCTTGTCCTAGCAACAGAGGGTTTTGGGCGAACAGGTGGTACAGGAGTCATATCTTTCAAAAACTCCTCACCTCGTGAGTCCGTGTTTTGTATCGAGGCATCATCCTGCTCATTGGAGATCATGGACTCTGGTTGTCTTAGGCTTGGAAACCTTCGCATAAAGTCGTCTCGAGATTTAGCATAGTCGAAGTTTCCAGTTTCTTCTCGCCCAATCATAGCCTCAAAGGTGTTCACCTCTTCTGGTTTCAACGTTCTGTTCCTTAATCGTCGGCGCGTGCTGGCAGAAGTCGAAGCCGCATTTCTGGGAATTAATTCGGTCTTCGATGTCTGGAGTGCCTGCTGGCCCATTTCATCTACCCACGCAATTATACCTCCTTTTAGGAGCTTTGGAGTATGAGCCAGCTGTTTGGGAAAGCTATAGTGAACCAGAGCTTGTCGGAGATTAAAAATAACTGCTTCCTGTACGTCGCTGGTAATCCGTTGAGGTAGGGATTCTGAATCTTGGTCATAGAAGACAATTAGGTCGACCTCATCGCGCCGTTCGAATGCAAGTTTCTCACTTGTAGGGGCCAGAATCATGCTGTCAACTATTTCGCTTGCCGAGATATTCTGGCGCGAAAGGATAGTAGGGTCAAGGCAAATTGTATTCTGCGACATAATGTGGCCTTCATCAAATGACTGACGATCACGAACATCAATGAGAAGAAGTTTGGTATTCGCATGTGCACTCGCGTCCTCCATACATCGTAAGAGCTCTTTCACCGTGATAAGATCTCCTTCAGGAATATGAAGTTTCCGCGTGGGTGATGCTTGGGTATCTCCGTAGGTGTGCGCGGTTACAAATTGCTCTCCGTTGATCGTTTTGAGAATGTTCTCCATAGAATTACGCGAGGACGTACCAGACATAGAGACAATAGAATTTGTCCGGCTGAACATGCCACGAGGCGTACTTGAAGGGAGGTTCGCGGTCTCACTTGTCACCGTACCTCTTGCAGGACTATAGATTGCATCAGGGACTTTGGGCATGGCGGGTAAGGAGCTCTGGACCGACAAAGGGAGCCGGTGAGGCAGAGGCATGGCCCTAGGGCCAATTGGCTTTGCTGGTGGTGGTGGGGAAGAATTGTTTCGGGATTCTAGAGGGTCACGTAGTTTCGCAAAACGAGCTACTAGATCCGGCGAAGATTTGTCTGATGCTGGTCTGACAGAGTTGCCGTGTAACGCTTGGGGTTTTGGCTGTATAAGAGGCTTCGTTTTGCGTCCAGAATCAGAACCGCCGTGGTTCTGGGAATTAGGTCGCGCGGATTGCCCATTTGGTATTGAGGTTCCGGGATGAACACCATGATCATCAGCCGACTGTTGTAGTGGTAAACTAGATGGCACGCTGGGTAGATCTAAAAGGGTTTGAGACGACTTCGTAGGGAATTTCTCTGGGCATATGCCACTTCTCAGATTGTCTTCTTTGATAATTTCTTTGATCTTATCAAAAGCAACGCCGTTATTCGTGATCTTAACTTTGAGAGCGTGGTATGAGCGGTTCAGATCCCCCCGATCGGATTTGAGAGAAGGATATTCCTTGTGTTTAGGTACTTTGTCCACCGCGATGGTAAATGCTTTAATATATTCTTGCAATGCTAAATCGAGCCGGCCGAATGTCTTTAAGCTGTGGGCTTGTTGCATATGCTTGTCGCCAATCTCTATAATCTTTCGTAAAGGCGTGTGTGGGTCAATGCTAACATTGACCGACACGATATCATCTATATGACGAAAAGGAGCTTTTCCCGAATTGGAGTAACCGCTGTGAGGAACGCCACCAACTGACTCTTTCCCAGCCGCTCGGGTCGCATCGCTGCGGGCGTTAAACGCCATTGTCTTGTTGCTGGGGGGGACAGCGGGCCCCGAATGTGCGACAGGGCTCATGTTGGTACGGAATCGCAGGCAGGTTTCATAACGCAAGCTCTATCTGAAGAGGGCGCAAGTACTCGGTTCGATACGAAGGTGGAAGTGAAAGACTGCGGCAGTCGAAAGATCAGGGCATGTGGCAATCGAGGCGACATGAGCATAAGCGAGCAAGCGCATCGAGAAAGAGAAGAACTTATGTACCACTATTGTTCTGGGGATAGTGGCTGGAATGAGGTGGCATTCTTTCAGGTAAGCTAGAGACTGTGAACTGTGAACGGCAGGGCGGTGGAAGCTGTATACCGCGAACGGAAGGGGTTTCAAAGAAGCGCAGAACACAAAGGCAAGAAGCAGCAGTCTAACAATAGTTGTACAGGGGTATATAAAAGAACAATGCGCTGACCTGGCGGTCTGTGCTGATTGCGCGGAGTTGCATCTGAACGATGGCAAAGCCAGGTTAGACGACGCAGCAACAGGTAATATTGTTGTCTATATGTACGGTGGATAGGCCACCAGCACTTGAATCTTGGTTGTCTGAGTGCATGTGGTCAAGGGTAAGGGTCAAGCTGAGGTCCAACTGCTTACTTAAGCTTGAGGCGGGGGGAGAGACGCCAGACTGACCCGCGACTGCTACATGTGGGCCTACCTCTTACGTACATACCTACCTAAGTACCTACAGTCAGAGAGTTACATGTATATACCTAGGTACCTAGGTACCTTAGGTAGGTATACAGACTGTATTACACCCAAAAGCGATTTACTCATTACTAGGTACCTAGGCAGGGACCTTAGGTACTTATGTAATAAACATTTCTGCTTAATCCATCAGGCATTTGAAGATCCCTAGGTGCCTATTAGGTATCCATTCATCCTTCTGGTAGAAGCAGGCACCTGGGTGAGCAAGTACCTAGAAACTGCAGCATAAGCCATGAGACATGTATACGTACGCTACCTGGTCAGGTAGCTAGTACCTACATAGGTACCCACCTGCCATCCTTCATCCGAGTTACATCAACAGGCTACCTCTTAAGCTGGTATTCAGAACGCCTCGTCCTTCTTCTACATAGTGGCTGTTCATCCGACAGCCAACAATCTCCTTGTCATTTCCAAGTGTCCAATTCTATTGCTAGGTGATACACCATTCGACAAGTGTAACAACCCGACCTATTCAATATCCAGACCTCGACCGCCGCTCGCCCTACTTATCACCAGACCCCAACGTTTTGCACGCGGCGCAACCGCGACCAGACTCTACACGATGATGGGAGGTTGGTGGTCATCTTCGGCCAACAGCGCCCTAGATGAGCAAATAGACAAGGCCACCGGTAGTAGCCTGTATGAATAGCCCGCGACTCTTATACACTGCTAGTTGTCGTGCGCATGGGCTAATCCGCTCGTTCCTCGCAGTGAAGATATCCCTCTCAACCTCGAGATATCCGATGTTATACGTTCCAAGACTGTTCAGCCCAAGGAAGCTATGCGCTCTTTGAAGCGTCGCATAGGCAACAAGAACCCCAATACACAACTAAGTGCCTTGAATGTATGAGCTACACATGTGCTAGATCATAGGTTGTGGTTGTCCTGCTCACTCTATTCAGCTCACCGACACATGCGTCAAGAACGGCGGTTCGCATTTCCTTGTCGAGATCGCTTCCCGGGAGTTTATGGATAATCTTGTCTCTCTTCTTCATGCGGGTGGCACCGCAGCTGTAAACCAAGATGTCAAGTCCAAGATGCTTGAGCTGATTCAATCTTGGGCTGCTGCAACGGAAGGACGTTATGAGCTAAGGTACATCGACGAAGTCTACCGAACTTTACAAAAGGAAGGCTATCAGTTTCCCCCCAGAGTCACGGTTGCAAGCAGCATGATTGACAGTAGTGCCGTAAGTCTTGCCACTCCATTCTTTTTGCTCGACTCATGAAGCTCACCTCCAATCCAGCCCCCCGAGTGGACCGACTCAGACGTGTGCATGCGATGCCGGACCGCGTTTACTTTCACTAACCGAAAACACCACTGTCGTAACTGCGGAAATTGCTTTGATCAACAGTGCTCCTCTAAGACGCTTCCCTTGCCTCATCTAGGTATCATGCAAGCTGTCCGAGTTGATGACGGCTGCTACGCTAGGCTGACAGACAGGTCTACCAAGGCAGCTTCTACAGCAGACGTGATTTCAGCCGCGGCCTCATCTTTCCCCCATAAGAACCGGAGTACGTCAATAATGCAACCCCGCAATGCCCGGGTTGATGATGCGTTTGACGAAGATCTTAAGAAAGCACTTGCGATGAGTCTGGAGGAGGTTCAGAGTCATTCGCGAGGGTACGTCCCTCCTACTGACAACAAGCCATCGACTACTCAACTCAGTGGTAAACGATCGGCATCTGCTGCCGAATCTGAGGAGGAGGATGAAGATCTGAAGGCAGCCATAGCTGCGTCACTAGCTGATATGGAAGAACAGAAACAGCGACATGCAGCCGTCTTGAAACAGCAGACAAACGGTTCGGGGACTACATCGGCCACAAATTTTATCCTTCCCAAGAACGATTACGAACTTAGCCCGGTTGAGGCAGAAAATATCAACTTATTTGCTACTCTAGTAGACAGACTACAAACACAACCACCAGGCACCATTCTAAGGGAACCCCAAATTCAAGAACTTTACGACTCGATCGGGGCACTGAGGCCCAAACTCGCGCGCACGTATGGGGAAACTATGAGCAAGCATGGCGAGTATTTTCCAATCATCACCGTTCTACTGCTGCTAACCCATTATACCCAGATACCTTACTGGATCTGCATGCCAAGTTGTCCACAGTTGTGCGATACTATGACAGAATGCTAGAGGAACGTCTTTCCAAGGCCTACAGTCAACACAGTCTTGGAGGATACAACATTCCCAATTCAAGGCAGGCCGCCAATCCTTATCCTGCTTTGGGCCCCGCGGCTAGCAGCTCTGCTTCGGGGGCAGAGAACTTCTACACTGGCGAGCCGCCACAGAACTTCAGCCAGCCGGCTACAGCTCATAGTTATGCTCAGAATGCGCCGCAGGCGCCATATTCGGCTTATGATAAGCGTTCATCAGTTTCGATGCCTTCCAACAATCCGTATCCGCCACACACAGCACAAAGGAATAAAACTTACCACAAACAGGCCCCATCTGCTCCTGTTCATTATCCCAATCAGCCAAATTTCGCCCCATCAGAACACGTACCCCCTTCTCAGCCCAACCATTTGCCTCAACCATCACCCCAAACACCGCATAATCAAGCTCGCGAGCCAGTGACGGCACCATCGGTGGATTCAAACGCAGCGTACTATTACAATACCTCGCTGCCACCTGATGGGCATATATCAACTGGATCTTTGGAGACGACACCGTCACCCTACCCTACTTTGCACCAGGCATCGAATTTCAACAGACAATCCGTTCCTCCAACTCCTTCTTCCGTCAGTGTACAACCAATCCCGCCGCCCACCCAACCGTCACTACCATCACAACCATATCAACAGGCGGCTCAACCAAGCTCTCAGTCCTATTGGCAGCAGCAGCAAAACGCAAGTCAGCCCAGCCATATCTACCAGCCGGGAGCTCCCGGTTACGCAGGATACAGTCAAGACCCATTCCCCTCCGCTCCACATCATGCACCTCAGCAACCTGTGGTGGAAGAGAGTCTGATCGATTTATAAGATGTGCGAGTATTGCAAACTAGAGATGTTACTTATTCAATTCCGCTCGCGCCCCTGAAGGCTGGGTAAGTCGTGTTTTTTATGTATTATCGTATTGGTTGTTCTCCAGGGTTTTAAACGAGCAAACATTGGAGCACGATTAGCTACACAGTCACCTGTGAGTGGGCGGTAAGGACTACATATGGCTGCATATGTCCGTATGTTAAGTGCAATAGGACTTTGGGCATGGCTGCACAACTCGAGCACTGACCGGTAAACCCGAATCGGTCTACAATCCAGTGATGGATGCATTTTGTATTTATTCTTGGTTGCTATCTTGCCTCATGACAGGTATGAGAACAAATGCGTTTGCGTATGAAAGAGATGTATGTATAGTAAATGGTTCTGGTTTATGATGGTGTATCTACCTTGTGCTGCGTTGCTGTCTAGATGTAATACATACAAAGACAATAGGTATGTATATTGGTATGAAGTTGGTCTGTAAATCACTAGGTAGACTAACCCAGCTAGCTCTTTTCCAGTACGACTCTGCGTCATCCAGTTTTACCTACTAACCTAGTTTGGTTTGGTGGTCACCCAAGCTGCCCCTCTCTATTGACTTGTCTGCTGCTACGTAACCTACCTACCTACTCTCCAGGGCGGCCTGTCTCTTCCCCTTCCTCTGCCCCGCCACAGCATAGTTCCAGGACGCATAGACAAGTGGTCATATATCCTACATTTCTTGCTGAGTACAATACATTGGCCTTTGGGGACGGAACCATTTTTTTTTCGCCGTTATACCAAAAACAACGACGTGGCCCGTTCGCCATGTCACGACACCAGGCATATCGAAACTACGATTACGAGAACGATCTCGATGAATACGAGGGCGCAGGATATTCCGAAGATGACGATGAGCTGAGTCCTGAGGATCGAGGTGCGAATAACGCAAACCATTGCCCTATTTGTATCCCCAAGGCCGCCAGATCTAACGCGCTTCGTAGCCCAAATGGCCGCCGGCACAACTCAAGTCCGCGCCGCATTGGGGACCGATTCCTCCAAGGTCACGACACAACAAATTGAAGAAGCCTTATGGCATTATTACTACGATGTCAACAAAGCCGTTGCCTACCTCGCAAGCAAGTACATCTCGCCGAAACCCGCCAAACTGTCTACCCAGAAGAACAAGTCCGGAGGTAGGTGCCCAAATTTTCGTACGGATCCCTTCGGCACAGGTGTCAACATGCAATGCGCAGAAGCGCTTGAGTCCGAGCAATACAACCCTGATATTGCAAGTGGGTTCGTGGGTGGGTTCGAGATTTATCATGTCTCAGTCGCCCGTCATCTAACGTAGAGGGGCCCAGATGATAGATACACCAAGCACAAACCGCGTCGTTCTCCAAATGAGTTTTTCCACGACATGCCGTGGCTCGATATTCCGAATGAGCGCCGCACCCTTTTCATCGAACCGCCTCGCCCACCTGGGGGGCTTCTAGGCGGTTCTGCCTCTTCGGGCAAGATGTCAAAACTTCAAGCACTCGCAGCTGCTCGCAAAAAGAAAGCTGAAGAACAAAAGTCGGAAAATCGCAAATTGGAGAGCCAAAAGACGACATCACCACCAATACCCACAGCCTTAGAAACGCCAAAAGAACCAACTAAGCCCACATCAAGTGGCCTAGCAGAAAGATTGAGCAGTAGACAGGATGTCAAGCCATTACCCATTCACACAAAAACCCAAACTCATCTCACTTCGGATACGACAGCGGGGCATTCAAATACCGTCACCGCACAGCCATATGTATCCGATCTTTCAACCACGAAAGATCCGTCTCTCGACGCTTTCATTGCCGCTCCTTCAATCCTTGCTCTAACTCTCTTTGGGTCATCTATAAGCCGCTCTGCACCTGTGCCAAGGAAACAACAATGTTATGAATTACCATACATGCGCTTCTTGACATCTTCAAACGCTGATCCCTTTTCAGAGCCAAGTCCCGACGATGTGGTTCTTGCAGCGCAATCTAAAGGTTCGCTTTTAGCGAAAAAGGTATAAGTGTTACTATACTAACGCGTTCGGATCCAGCAAGTAACAAAAAATTAGCGGCAAGCGCAAATAAAAAGAAATCTGCCCCCGACGGAAGGAGTGAAAGCCTTGAAGACGGAATAAGGACTGTGAGAGTTGACGATACTCCTTTACCGAAAAGCAAGAATTTAGATGTAGTGGGTGAATTTGAGAAGGCCAAGAAGAAGAAAAATGCGAGTTTTGTAGTGGTTGGTGAGTGGGTTCGAAGATCGTAATTATCTTAAGAGCTGAGGTATACTAATGATATCAGGCCATGTGGATGCCGGAAAGAGTACTCTCATGGGTCGACTACTCCTCGACCTAGGCGTAGTAGATCAGAGAACCATTCAAAAGTATCGAAAAGAAGCCGAGAGTATTGGAAAGTCGTCGTTTGCCCTCGCGTGGGTCTTGGATCAACGTTCCGAAGAAAGATCCCGGGGAGTTACGATTGATATAGCCACTAATAAGTTTGACACGGATTCTACGTCCTTCACCATATTAGACGCTCCAGGCCATCGCGATTTCATCCCTAATATGATTGCAGGGGCTAGTCAAGCGGATTTTGCAATACTAGTAGTCGACGCAACAACCGGTGCTTTTGAAGCCGGTCTCAAAGGACAAACTAGAGAACACTCGCTTCTATTACGCAGTATGGGAGTGTCACGAATCATTGTCGCTATCAACAAGCTAGATACTGTCTCCTGGTCACAAGAACGGTTCGACGAAATCTCACAGCAGGTTTCCGGGTTCCTCTCCGCTACTGGTTTTCAGCTCAAGAACGTTAGCTTTGTCCCCGTGTCTGGTCTTCATGGCGACAATCTGGTGAAAACGTCACCCGACCCCGCTGCTAGCTGGTATACTGGAAACACTCTCATAGCAGAATTAGAGAGCTCAGAACCAATGGCCAGAGCATTGACCAAGCCATTGAGGATGACAATCTCGGAAGTGTTTCGCTCACCGCAAAGTTCGCTTACAATATCTGGGCGCATTGACGCCGGATCGTTGCAAGCGGGCGACGCGCTCCTCGTCCAGCCGAGCGGGGAGAAGGCCTACATCAAATCGCTAGAGCTAGATTCGGAGCCGGTCGATTGGGGTGTCGCTGGGCAAAATGTCGTGATTCATCTCAGCAACATCGACCCGATCCACGTGCGCGTGGGCGACATCATTTGCGACATTAAACAACCAATCGCATGCGTCGACACATTCACTATCAAGGTGCTCGCATTTGACATCTTAATGCCCATGCAGGTGGATGTGCACAGAGGGCGTCTCCATGCCGCGGGTCAGATCGTTGAGATATCCGCTCTTCTTGATAAGGTCAAGGGCACAGTGCTGAAGAAGAAGCCCAAGATCATCAAGCCAGCTAGCGTGGCGAGGATCGTGGTCAGGATGAGCAGTAAGGTGCCCTTGGAAGTTGGTCAACGGGTGGTTCTCAGAAGTGGAGGTGAAACCGTTGCTGCTGGCTTGTTAGAATAAACACTCTACGTGCCTGGCAAAACCAGGTGCAACGGCTGGGGAGTTGGGCACACTCGAAGCAGAGCCGTCTAAACATTCTGGACTATAACATAAAACCTTCATGGAAGCGGGTTCGGGTTAGAAAACAGTGTGTGGATCCCCCTACCATTGGCATAGAGGGTTTGTAGCTTTTCGAAACCCAAAGATAATGCCTAGCTAGTATCTTCTCATGTGTAGATTTAGCTGGCTTGTTGTCCAAGACACAGTAATTCTCTTGCCCAGATAAGTAATCTTGAATAGTGTTGCCCGAGGCATCTAGAATTCACTAGAAAACCTAGGACTCCGAGAATAGGAGAGCAAGGGTGAAGACACCATTCCGGTAGTGTACTGTTTTATGTAAGTGTGGCAGGGATGCCCCGCATCAGACTGCGGAGGACTTGCAGTAGGTAGATTAAAGATGTTGGAGCTTTATTTATCTGGTGGTGATTATGCTTGACTCGAACATATGCAAATATTAAATTTCTCTCCGGGAACGTATTACAAACTACTTATACAGACCTAGTAGATTATTGGCAGTCTACGGATCCGTACTTGAGTACCTAATTGAATAGGCCAAGTTGGCTAGAAGCGGGGTGGCTGGTGGTGGTGAGCAGTGGCAACAATTCATATGAATCATAGTGATGATATTTAATCCAACATTCACTTTGATTGCCTACATGTAGCCTTACCTTGTTGCCTTTCGTAATCTGTAGAGATATGGGCGCTGCACGCGTAACAACAAGGCGATGTCCAAACCTTAACTGTATGAGTCAGTGATACAAAGGAGCCACGTAGGTTGCATTACCGTTTTCACAGGTAGGTGGCCACTGTTTGTCGTGGGTAAGTACTTACTTATGGACAGATTGCATTAACGGTCACCAACATCCATTGCTTATAGGTTGGTTGTGGCGTTCACGCATCTTTGGACGCAATCGTGTCAAGATTTCAGGTGTAGCTGACTAAATGCGGTGAAGGGTCCTTTGGATCTTTAGGTGGCATTATCATTACCTACCTAGGTACCTAGCTACCTGGTAGGTCAAGTATTTGGATACCGGGCGTGGTATTGGTGGGAGGTATCATGTTCAGAACATGGGATGGAAGGATCCAATGACGGGTGGCGCTTTGTATAGCTTGTTACCCGTACCTGCCAAAACGGGTGGCAAGTCTAACACGGCAAGGGTCTCGAGGCCCTGGGCGGTAAAAGAATTCATCTAAGCCCTTCTGAAGGGGGTACTTCCAGCTCCACACCAGTACACCAGTACCTGTGGTGGTACTTAGGGACAAGTGGGGGGCCGGTCGAAAAGAACACATAGACACCTTTCGTTTGCAACTCTGACCATATAAGAGAAACTCTTGCAATTCTCCCAAGTTTTTCTACTCCTCAATTATTTTCACTCTCCCATCACCACCTCCAACCAATCCACCCTCCTGTGCCTGTGTGTGAGGACAGTAAACGAGGCCTGGCGCTTTCACTTGGTGTCGTCGTCTCTCTTTAATCCCGTGTTTTGTGATACCCATTTTCCTACCTCTGGTTGTTATATCGTCGTCGAGTCGTCCATTCACCATGGCTCGACGGTCCCAGAGCTACTGGGCGATCGCCATCGGCATGATCGCCTGGAGCCTGCTACTCTTTAGCCCACTTGCATTCGTCTCCAGCGTCAATGCGCAAGACACAGAACAGGATTACGGTACCGTTATAGGAATTGTAAGTCGACATCCCCGATGCGGCATCTTGCGCCCCGCTTGCATTGTGGGTAGCTCTGCTTCCGCGTTGCTGACATTGTTTCGCGAACAGGACTTAGGAACCACGTACTCTTGTGTTGGTGTGATGCAGAAGGGCAAGGTCGAAATTCTCGTCAACGACCAAGGAAACCGTATTACCCCCTCATATGTCGCCTTCACCGAAGACGAACGGTTAGTCGGAGACGCCGCTAAACAACAAGCGGCCAACAACCCACATAACACAATCTATGATGTCAAGTAAGTCTTCTTTTGAGTTCAACACCATGTCGCCCAACACACTCCGCATCCCCTCTATGTTCTCGAACAATCCCGAGCTGTCCATCTATGACTGGTTTGCTAACCACAACCCCAACAACAGGCGTTTTATCGGCCGGAAGTGGAGTGAGAAAAGTCTCCAGAGCGATCTCAAGCACTTCCCTTACAAGGTGATCGAGAAGGATGGCAAGCCCGTTGTTCAGGTTGATGTCCACGGTTCACCCAAGAAGTTTACCCCCGAAGAAATCTCTGCCGTTATCCTCGGCAAGATGAAGGAGGTTGCCGAGTCATACTTGGGCAAGAAGGTCACCCACGCCGTTGTTACCGTTCCCGCGTACTTCAACGACAACCAGAGACAGGCCACCAAGGATGCTGGCATTATTGCTGGTCTGAATGTGCTGCGTATCGTCAACGAGCCTACTGCCGCCGCTATCGCCTACGGTCTAGACAAGACCGAGGGCGAGCGCCACATCATTGTGTACGATCTTGGTGGTGGTACATTCGATGTCTCACTTCTTTCTATCGACCAAGGTGTCTTTGAGGTTCTGGCTACCGCTGGTGATACTCATCTCGGTGGTGAGGATTTCGATCAGAGAATCATTAACTTCTGGGCCAAGTCGTACAACAAGAAGAACTCGGTTGACATCACCAAGGATGCCAAGGCTATGGGTAAGCTGAAGCGTGAGGCTGAAAAGGCCAAGCGTACTCTCTCTTCTCAGAAGACTGCCCGCATCGAGATCGAGTCATTCTTCGAAGGCAAGGATTTCACCGAGACCTTGAGCCGAGCCAAGTTCGAAGAGCTTAACATCGATCTATTCAAGAAAACTCTAGCCCCTGTGAAGCAAGTTCTCAACGATGCCAAGATTAAGAAGGATGAGATTGACGACATCGTCCTGGTTGGTGGTTCAACCCGTATTCCCAAGGTTCAGGAGCTCCTCGAAGAGTTCTTCGGTGGTAAGCAAGCTAGCAAGGGTATCAACCCTGATGAGGCTGTTGCTTTCGGTGCCGCTGTCCAGGCTGGTGTTCTTTCCGGAGAGGAGGGTACCGAGGAGCTTGTCCTTATGGATGTCAACCCATTGACTCTAGGAATCGAGACCACCGGTGGTGTCATGACCAAACTTATTCCCCGTAACACTGCCATCCCAACCCGCAAGAGCCAGATCTTCTCGACTGCTGCGGACAACCAACCCGTAGTCCTGATCCAGGTTTACGAAGGTGAACGTTCCATGACCAAGGACAACAACCTACTCGGCAAGTTCGAGCTGACAAACATCCCCCCTGCACCCCGAGGTGTTCCCCAGATCGAAGTCTCATTTGAGCTGGACGCCAACGGTATCCTTAAGGTCTCGGCTTCGGACAAGGGAACCGGCAAGACCGAGACCATCACCATCACCAACGACAAGGGCCGTCTCACTCAAGACGAGATTGACCGCATGGTCGCCGAGGCAGAGAAGTATGCCGAAGAAGATAAGGCCACGCGTGAGCGTATTGAGGCCCGAAATGGCCTGGAGAACTACGCTTTCAACTTGAAGAACCAGGTCAACGACGAGGATGGACTTGGTGGCAAGATTGACGAGGAGGACAAGGAAACCGTAAGTTCTATCGATTCATATCAACAATTGCCAGCCGCTAACCCATAATATAGATTCTCGATGCCGTCAAGGAGACCACTGACTGGCTCGATGAGAACGCCGCCACGGCTACCACCGAGGACTTTGAGGAGCAGAAGGAGAAGCTCTCAGGCGTCGCCTACCCCATCACATCCAAGATGTACCAGGGAGCTGGTGGCTCGGAAGATGACGATGAGCCCAGTGGCCACGATGAGTTGTAATTTTTACCGTTATTGTTACTTAGACAATTGTTTCTATAGCATACCCCGGCGCATACAACAAAATGAAGTTAAACTAAGTTGTTTTTTCCTATTATTCAAGTGACGGCGTACAATGAAACCATTTATCCGGTAGATCATCGTACTCTTGCTGAATTTGGAGCAATGTGGAGACTTGGCAACGATATATACCAGGGAGGTTGAGTACCTATATGCAAGTACATACTGCCTGCGTGGTTCGATGTAACTTTACCATCTAGTGGGGTACTCGAGATGGAGTGCAAGTAGCAAACACTTCTTCGATGGGCCATCCAAAATCAGTAGAGTTATGAAGGAAACCATCCAGACCAGCTGTTGCCCTGTCAAAAGGTTAATAACTGTAGGTTTACCTTCTAATAGCAGGTGGAAGGCATTGGCCTGTTTACCTTAATATTTATATATAGCAATCTATAGCCGAGTTTTCCTTTCAAATAGGGTTCCTTCTCATATTCATCAAGCCCTTCACTAGTAATTCGCAAGGATATATGGAGAGTTTAAGTTCCAAAGAGAAGAGAATTTACGACATAGCTCAGGACAAAACATGAAGATCAATAATACAAATCATTGAAGACTGAAATTTAATTGTGGTATCATTCGTATAGCATTAAGAATAAACATAACAGACTACTGCCTGGTATTCAAGATAGGCGGCTACAAAAGTAGATCCAACTCATATACCTATTCAAGGGCTGCAGACAACGTAGTTTATCCGTGGTAACCAATAGCCTCGAACTTATTGCTTTGACACATCTTCTGTCTCCTGCGGCAGAGTGTCAATGCTCTCACCCACCTTCAGGCCAAGTTGGCGAACGTCCCATCCGTGAGACGTCAAGTATTCACGGAATCTCTCATCTTCAAAGGTGATGGTATCTTGACCAACGTTGGGCAAGAAGAAGAAGGCGAGGGCTGCTGCCAGGATGCACAGACTCGAACTCACAAAGAACGGGTATTGGTAGTAAGCGGCATCTTTAGAAGTACCACCGGCCTTCTGAATGTAAGGGAAGACATAGACACCGACGAAAGCACCGATCTTGCCAATGGCGGCAGCAATTCCGTAGTACTGGCCTCGAACTGCAGTCGCGCATGTTTTGGCGGCCAACAGACCGATGTTGTTTCCGGGACCGAGTTCACCGAGGGAAAGGAAAATGCCATAGACAACGACGAAGGCGCCGATAACGCTAGGCTTAGACAAGTGGACGTAAGTTCCAGCCATGATGAAACCAACGATCGATTGGGTGACGAAACCAAGAATCAAGGTATAGCGCGGTCCCAGGCGATCGCTGATAGGGGCTCCAAGCATAGTTCCAGGAATGTAGAACAAGTTGATGACTGTGTTCCAACCGAAGACTGTTGTCAACGGGGCTAGGTTTCCGTCGCTCGAGCTATAAATATTGGCTAAGATAGGGCCCGAGTATATACCAAAGGCATAGGTGGAGAACTACAAATAAGTTGAGTTTGTTTGTCATGCAAAACCGTTAGAAGAGCGTTACTTACGTCGTAGATAAACCAAATCAAACTAACGATCAAAAGACGAAAGCCGTAAAACTTTAGGACCAATCTGTAAGGTGTACGAACATTCTTCATCGAATTTCGGGAAAACTCCTCAGGCTCCTTTAGCTTCAAACGCAGCACGAACAAGATTAGAGGGAAGACGACGCCAATTCCCAGACTCGTCCGCCAGATGGTGCCGTAGTATTTGTTTGAAGCAGCGGCAGCGACAACATAGGGAACGAAAGCGCCGATGACAAATCCCCAATCGATCATGGAGTTTGTGAATAAAATGAACCATCGGTTTCGGCTACCACCCTTGAGCTCGCCGGTGGACTCGGCGCAGCTGACGCTACCGGCCGGATATTCGCCTAAACGGAGCCTTAGTCAAAATCTTGAATGCTTTATGGCATTTCTTACCTCCTATGCCAATTCCAACCTTTTAAGTCAAGTTAGCTTTCCAGCCAGGCTATTATTGCGCACAGGAGAACAGCTTACAAAAAATCGCCAAGCAGTAAGAATATTGAACATGCCAACCGGATCTCCATGGTAATAAGAGCCAGCAGCGAGCGCCGTGAAGACAATTAGAATGACAGTGGAGACGAGAAGCGAGTTTGTACGAGACCATCGATCGGAGGTGTATCCGAAAATCAGCTGACCAACGACCTGTCATGCGCGGATTCAGCGAGTTAGTCAAATCGTGGGGCTCATGACGGCGCGCATCTGGGGATATGGCGGGGGTGGAGAGCATACGGTTCCGGCGAATGCGATAGCTGAGACAACCTTGGCTGGTTGAGAATCACTGTAGAGGTCACCGTACTGGTAAGTGAACACGGTGTTCACGGAGCCGATAACCTGTGAAGGTGATGGGTTGTTAGCTAGCTGGGACTCAACTCAACCAGAGACGAGTAATCAGACGCACGTTGTTGATGTAGCCATCAGAGAAAAGACCGGCACCGCAAGCTAACACAGGCCAGATGGCTTCCATGAACGGCTTCTGGTCGATTGGCGGTAACCCGCTCGAAGCCTCGGCATCGTCGACTACGGGCGATGCGGGCGCCCCTTTGGCAACCTGCTCGTCGGCAGGTTTCTTGGATCCGAACATGATCCCTCTCGTAAAGAATAAGTATTAGTTAGTTGACTGATTAATTATTAATCCGTAGTGACTGCTATTTGACCAAGAAAGTGACGACCAGGTGAAGGACGAGGTTTGTCCGATGAAGTCGGAGCCTTGGCCTTTCAGTGGTGAGGGAAAAAGTAGAAGAAGCTATTTATTTAGGTGAGGATTCTAGAGATAAAAAGTACTGGGAGAGAGAAGCGCACGTGAAGTCACTTTTTCCCATTTGGGTTTCCCTGTATACTACCTCGCAGTGGCACCCAACAAGATACCTGGTAGCGTAGCCGTACATGGGAGGTACGTTGCGTAGGTCCGGTTAGAAGGCATCTAGCGTTAGTAGACCCATGTCCCTATCTGCATGAGCGGGCACCTTTGATGCAGTGCAACATGGAATCGTGAGCACCATCAAAGTCTAATTAATTCATTATTTGCCGCGCATGAATTGTGGTGTCTACGCAAATCTAGGTTGATTGATATAAATCTTCCAAGTGCCTTCGTCACCCTGTTGGCGATAGAGAATGTCAAGAAGAAGAAAAGAGTTTGGTGTTCTCGTCTTCTTCTTCTTCTTCTTCTTCTTCTCCCACCCACGTGTTTTTGATTTTGTAATGACGGAGGGTCGGTTTGAGTTTAGGGCGGGATGCAGTTGATCATACCCCAGCCAAAAGATGGAGAAATTGACAGGGACCCCGACCTGTGAGTGGATTCAAGCTGATGGAATGCACCGATAGCAGAGCTTGTGCTAAGGCCAGCTACTTACAGTACCATCACGGATCAGCCAGTTCTCTATTCTCATCTGATCCTACAAAAAAGCCTGTGCCGTTACACTACCATCTATCAGACCTAGTGTCTCTCTCCACAAAGAGCCTCAAGAAATATAATTGCGTGATTATATTACTATTAAGTGTAGTCTCTCTCGATACGGCCGAGCCATGCTCGAATTAGGTTTATAGAAAGGAAAGAGTACGACGACAAAATAAGAGTGGACGAGGCGACGAAGTACCCTCGTGACATATGACCATTTTTGCCGAAGCTTCTGTGTACCTGTTAATGGTACCAGATGGGTGTTACGCTCCTCGACCTATCAAAGGCTTCCAATCGACCTCGTGCTCCAGTTCGCCCCGTAAGAAGTACTGACGAAAGACCCAAACCTCAGCAGGATGCAGTTTTTTTTAGATTCGGCAGCTTTTCGACTACCGTTGGGTTACAGACAAGCTTTTTCTCGATGCCACTCGGCAGAGCTGCACCATACAGCATCAGAATCAAGCAACACACAAGCCTCTTGGCTGCGCTTCGGAGCATACCTAATTCTTATAGCCAAGAAACAGGGGTCGTATCATTTTCTTGCTCGTGAGAAACATGTGAATTTCCGAATAGCTGCTAGTTACTAGGAACCAGTCAGACTGTTTGAAGGAGATATGCAGAACTGAGTAATACATAGTACATCCGTTCAGGGACACTGCCGAGCTGCTAGATCCTGCAGCGCACCTAACAGTAGGTAGATAATAGTTACCTAACCTAGATACCTACCTAGTATTTGATTTGCGCCGGGTAGACTCGGCGTATCCGAGAGGGTCCCCACACTCGTCTCGATGCTTGCTTCCAAGATTCGGGGCGGTCCAACATGTGCCTAATCCATGGATGTGATGTTATACGGGAACGATATCGCATATGTAGGTCATACCTATTGACAGCCGAATATAACGATACTACTACACAATGCGGGGTGTCATCGAAATCTGGGTAAAGTAGCCTTGTTAGCTCATCGTACGACGATCCTTCATAAATGGCCATAGATCTAGGTTTTGAAACAACAGCTTAGTGTTCATTGTAGTCCAATTGTTACCCAGATCAGGGACTAAACAAGGCTGTAAATTTGTTGGTAAGAGGTAGGCTGTTAAATGCTATTAATGTCAATTCTGGTAGCATTTCTACACGACAATATGAGCACTGATCCAACATGTATGAAGAACAAAAGCACGAGCTGAAAAAGAGATGGACGATGGTGATGAACGGAACCTAGCCAATTAACATGCAACATCCCATCCTATCGATCTACCCAAACCCCTGGAGATCTTCTCTTTCAACGTGGGCACCTACCGTATGGGGCAATTCCCCAGCACCTCGGCGAACGGATGAAACAAGACCATGCCCTTAAATAACAACAGAAGACGTAACGCAAACGCTGTTCACAACATCGCTGCCGTCGAATCCGAGTTCCCGGGGTTTGGTAGGATATTAGAAGGGCTCAGGTTGAAGATGGCGTGGCATTCCACGTCATACTATATAAGACTAGCACGGTGATGTGATCTGCAAAGTCATCCAGAAGACTATCTATCCATCTTACCCTTCCCAGCCCGTCAAAGTTCCTCAAGAAACAACGAGATGGCTTTCACACGCGCTGCTGCCTCGGCGCTGCTCATGGCGACCTCAGTCGCCGCAACAGGCGTCCTGCTCCCTCTGTACACATACCCATCAGCAGTATACAACGACGGCGCAGCAAACTGGAAGCCCGCACTAGACGCGATAGCCGCGTCATCAGCAGTGCCATGGCTCGTAGTCGTGAACCCAGGGAACGGGCCCGGACAGACGGGGCAGCCAGGGAACGGTGACGTGAACTACATCTCGGGCGTCTCGCAACTGAACGCACAGCCCAACGTGCAAACAATCGGGTACGTGCGCACCAACTACGGCACGTCGCCGCAGGCCGAGCTGCAGGCGAATGTCTCAAACTGGGCATCCTGGGCCTCGTATTCGGAGAGCAACATCGGGGTTGACGGGATATTCTTCGACGAGTCGAATGCGACCGATTTTGAGTACTTGAACACGGCCATCACGTATGCGCGCACGGCCTTTGGGTCAAAGAAGATTGTCACCATTTGCAACTTTGGCTCTGCTGCGCCCGACGAGTTCTTCAATATCTGCGACGTCGCCATTATCTTCGAGAGTTTCCTCAATAACCGGGACGCCCCCGCGTATATGGGCGAGGAGACCATCGACGCTAATACGCCAGATGGGTACGAGGCCCAGGCCGCTGTCATCGTGCACGATTTCGTCGGTATCGCGGCCGACGGCCGTACGGCAGACACGGCGCTCTTGGGGAGCTACGTCCAGGAGGCTAAGGATTATGGGCTGGGCTGGCTGTATTTCTGCTCGGGCGGCTACGATAGTATCACGACGGCCCCAGCGACGATTGGGGCGCTGGCTGCTGCGTTTTAATACCGTGGCGAAGACTAGCTGGCTACTGAGGGAATAAAATGAAATATTCTCAAATCGGAATTACAATGTTGCCGCTACTTCTTGTTGTGTGCTTTCCATTTTTTTCTTTCTTTTTCTTTTTGAATGGAAGACGAGCTGTAGTCCGCGATCTCAAAGCATGACATTCATCAGAAGAAACGCTGACTAACTAGAGATAGAGAAATTCTTGAACCTTGCGCAATAACTTAATAGGTGCTAACATAAACCCGCATTCCCGCACCTCTCGTTGACAAATGAAGCCGGCCAATATTTTGTACATCTTTCAACCCATCTAATACCGACCTTCGGTCTATTCTTAGTTAGGCTCAAAGGTCTTCATTCCACGTTCGCAACACATGAAATAGGCAGCATATGCCCGTTTGGTTTTGCATGCCGCTTTGAAAGCGACATGTCACAACCCCTTAAACTAGTAGTTTTTTGTAGGACATTAGTTAATACCGCAACTGCCAGTGATAACCATACGACACTTTCGAGTTTCCTAGATAATCGTAATCACACACAGCTTATTCGTAAGGCAAAAACTCCTCTCGCCTTCCGCACGAGCGTACCGCTTACGCCGTCTTCTTCCATTGGTTATATATGCCGATCAAACTGCTGACTGTGCCAGCAAGACCGACGAAGCCATCGTCAAACTTGGTCCAGCCGAGGGCCGACGTGGGTACTGTGAGATCGCAAAGATCGGAGAGGAGCTGGAGCTGGCTGGCATAGCGCTCACTGTTTTAGTTGAAATTAGCTGCCGGCGCCGACCACGCAAATCGAAACCGACGCAGAGTAGATAGGAAACAAGAGTAAAGAAGCACTCACATCGCAATCTTCTTAGCCTCCACCACGCCCTCGCCCTCCTTCTTATCGACCTTCGCCTCGCGCTGGCGCAGCTGGTACAGCGTATAAGTCTGCGCAACAACAGAGCAAGCAAGACCAACAGCCCAAAAGCGATACGCCTCACGCCCAGCGCGCGTCGCGCCCTCCCACTTCTTGATGCCCATAGTCGTAGGGACAGTGAGCATGTCGGCAGTGAGATAGCCGGCATAGCCCAGCTGGCGGCCGAGGGCAGCGTACTTGAGGACGGGGTCGCCGCTCTTGGCGGCGGTGAGGGAATCAAAGGCCACGGCGGCGGCCTTCAGGTGCTCGACGTTCTTGCCCACGCGCAAAAGCTTGCGCGCCTGGCCGAACGACTTCTTGATCCCCTCGTACGGCGCGATCTCGGCCCGCGTCGCATTCGTCCGCAGCAGGTACCACGCGTAGAACCGCGCAAAGTACTGCATCAGCCGCAGCACCTTGTCCCGGCCCACCGTCGTCGCCACGAACTTCAGGTAGTGCGACACCGTCGGGTGGTACATGAGAGCGTCGGCGACCATGTTGGGCGAACGGGCTGTGGATATCTATCTTTCGGAGGGTCGGGGGACTATTGTGTTCTATGGATGGAGGGGTGGCTTGAAGCGTATAGCCACAAGACCAATGAGAATTGCTGCAGAGAAAGGAGTTACGCTGACAATTGTCCAATGAATTCCGGCTTGTTAGTTGAGGATTGGCTGATGATGGGCGCGATGTTGCGATGTGCTTGCGGAATTGATGACCGTTATCGCAAGCTGCAGCATCCCGCTCATTCGTTAGCTTCAGGGTCCAACGCCGTAGTTCAGTGAAATTAGAGACAAACCGCCAATGGGATTGAACGTACCTAGACTGGTGCGGGATTGACAAAACCCTCAGCTGTAGACGTTGAGGTATAAGAGTAACAATGTGTAATGAGCAACAAATCCGGATAGAGGGGAACGTGATAATAATAGGCCAAAGTGCCTCTTTCGTCAACAGCCGAGAAAGTGAAAGTGGCTGGATGAACGGTTGTATTAAAGTCGCAGCGCCGTGGGACCTGGAGCACATGCCGAGGTAGTCTTTCGCAGCATGATTACCTAGGTGGATGACTGCCCCGGGAATTCCTGGGCGGTAGTGGACCAACCCTTTCTCCACTTAGTACATACATCTTGAGTCGTCGTCTATATTTACTAAGGGTAGGGACGAGGAGCATTTTCGTATGAAACATATCGACACAAATAATTATGCTCTACAAAAAGTATTTCTTCTTCAACATATATATATTGTATTCTTGTTCTATGTATAATCAAGCTTTTCAAAAAATGACATACTCTCCCTCTCCTCTTTTTAGAGATAAACACAGCGACCTATACTAATAAGTCGACGTTATATGTCGCTTTGACCGTAGCTGATACTACGGCAACACGTAGTTAGGACTCGGAATCATGCATGTCACTCGCATCAATATCACAACAAGCCGTGAAGCATGTGCAAATATCTAATTGAGGTACGCTTCTATAGCAAACCTCTCGAATACTCCCCAACTGAGATGTATAACCCCGATGTTGTTGTGTGTATGTCCGGATTATCCCCAACCAAGCACGGCCATTAAAATGCCTCGAAGCGTCGAAAGCAGCATCTCTAGGCGCGAGCGAGGCGGGCGCCATGCATAAAGTATATCCTTACCTTTGAGAAGACTTCATCGCTGACCTCAGCTAAAGTAGATCATGTGCAGCTATGAGATACGTCATTAACCTTAAGTCCAAGGTTGAAACATAAACAAGAACAAAATGCGCCGGCGGCCGTTTCTTGAGAGAAGGAAATGCCTTTTCCTCGGCGACAGAAGACCACGCGCGGACGACCTCCCCAGGAGCCGTGGTGCAGTTACGTGTGACATGCGACGCTATGATTTGGCCATCAAGGATGCCGTGGTAGCAAACCCTGGAATGGGTAGACGTATGCCCGAGACGCTTTCAGTCGTATTGGAACAAAACGCTGATCGATTCGCCGTGGTGAATACGACGGATAGCCTCGGCAAAGACCGGCGAAACGTCTAACACGTCCAACTTCGGACAAAGTTTCCGGTGCTCAACCTGAGGAACCGAGTTGGTGACAACAATCTTGTCGATAGCTGAGAGGTTGATGCGCTGGATTGCATCGCCACTGAAGACTCCGTGGGTGATTAGAGCATAAACGACCGTTGCGCGTTCTTTCCTCAACAGCTTAGCAGCCCGGGTGATGGTGTTGGCAGTATCAACAAGGTCGTCGATCAGAATACAGACACGATTGGCAACATTGCCTACCAGCATCATAGTGGCATTCTGCCGGTCTGTGATCCGCGTGGGTCGTCGTTCCTGGGGGCTTGATTAAGTTTGGGGTCACTCATACGTAGGTCTCCATCTTACCTTGTGAATAAGGGCGAAATCCATCCCAAGGCTATCGGCGATAGCGGTAGCTCGCTTGGCACCACCCGCATCCGGACTCACAATAACGGCGTCCCTATAGTCCGGAATGTTTTGTTGTATATAGCGCTGGAGCAAGGGGCGGCCGTACAAGTTGTCCATAGGGATATCGAAGAAACCCTGGTACTGGGGGTCATGAAGGTCCAACGCAACCACACTATGATGCTAGTCAGTATCCGCAATGCCCACAAGGTGTGAATCCACATATTTTCAAATCAATTGCGGGCGCATCTGAAGAAGACAAGGACTCAAATGGCAGGCCGTGGAAGAGTGAACCGGGTGGTACATACTGATCCGCGCCAGCACATGTGACAAGATCTGCTACTAGAGTACCTGCCTGTGCAACCCATCGCTTATATCCCGGCTTTGCTTGAAATGTGTTGATGAGGGTAGGGTTCTGTAAGTCGTGTGTTGTGAAGCTTTGGGTGTGCAATGTCGTAAGACCAGGGCGAGCCGGGGCAGGCGTCTGATCGATTGCCGTGGAACTTTCGCCATTAGCGCGAGATGTGCCGTTGACAGGTCCATGCCCATTAGTGAGGCTAGTCCTACTCATGACTCTCGACAGATCGGTGTCCTTATTGAAGCTTGGGGTGTGGGCAATCCCGGGAGCTGGCGTTGCAGGTACACTTTCGAAGGTGTACTTGTCCTTAGGGACCTCAGTGGGAGGCTTCGAAAGCGGAGCACCTGCTTTGTTGTAGGGGAGGTCAGGCTGTCGCGAGTAGGGAAACAATGGAAGGACTGCAGTCACCCTCTTCGCCGATCCAGTCTTGCAAGCAGAGATCACTAGCTTCAAGGTCAATACTAGCTCTTCTAAGTTTGTAGTCAAGCTATGTGGCACCACGTACTGATACAGAGTTCCATGAGGTGATCGTTCACCGACCCGCCGCCAGACTGGATGATGAAGACATCTTTGCCGCGGACCGAGTCCTTAATCTCACAGCGCGTCTCGCCAACAGAGAATTTACTCAGCGTGCGATTGCTCACTGGCAGGCCGAGTATGTTGCAAATGTTCTCGGTCAGGGCCGGGTGAGAGTTCCCGCCAAGAATGACGATGTTGCGGACCATGTCGGAGAGTTTCACAGGTGCAAGCTACCGTGTGGGAAAGCTATCACTCAACGTTCAACGTAGACCCGATAAACCAGCGATGATCTAGGAAGAAGGCTCAACCGAAACAATCAGGAGAACTAATTCAAGTTGAGACGTATCTCGTATAGAGTGGCCAATTGCTTGAAAAAGTGAACCAAGGCTAGCTGAAGTAACCCTGTTTGCTCCGATTGCGGTGGGTGCAGTGAAAAAACCGAGGTCTGCAATCAAGAGAGCAGCAGTTTGGCCTGTACAGACGTAACAAAGCTCGAAGTTGCAAGATTGCTACCAGGAGTGGTGCGCAGAAGGTGAGAATCAATGTGTGTTAAAGAGGAATCATGATGAAGACTTGTAACGATTCATGATGGTCGAATGCAGAGCTTTGTTGGTGGTGTTGGACACAGTCGGAGAGAGAAAAAATCGGGATGGACAGAGGTCAATGACTTATGTTTCGATGGAGGGGACCACTTCTTCCGCGGGGCTCTTCAAGTGAGACAAAACGAGAAAATTCTGTTAGGCGAGGCACCCTGTAATTGCTGGTCTGTCAGTGGCCGGTCAGCGGTAGCTTGCCCTTGTCCAGTTCCCCGTTACAGAGGCTACCTAGGTAACGCTAACGTAGCAGGGGCGGGATAGCGCCACTTCATGCTGTGTGAAGTGATGGGCTGCAGTCCCCGCATCGCCTTATAAACTAAGTTACTAGGTAGGTAGGCAGGTTTGGGCTTACCTCAGCCGTAAGTACATACATACTAAGTACCTAGTTACCTACAGTTAAGACAGCTGCATTATATTAAGTACCTATTTGACAACTCAAAAGCAACGTAACCTCATCTGTATATACCGGCAGTGTCGTGAATATAATACTATTCTCTCTTATTATGCATGCCAGAGTCGATAGGATGTTGCAGACCTGCAGTAGCGCACAGCAAATCATTTAGTTCCACGCCAAACGCCGGTATGCGTCATTGCTTGTCGCTGCGAACCAAGAATTACAACGTTTGGTACAGCTCGACATAGCGTGATTACAGGTGCGCTAGCGCACCGAATACAGGAGCGTCAATTTGAGCCGCCTTTTCAGCGAACTTGCCTATTTGGTTGTCCGGTCAGGTCAGGTGATGACGTGATGAAAGTCGATAGAAAGAGACGCGCCACGACACGCCCTTCACCAAATATGACAGACCCGGGGGGACATAATTACCGCAACACATATTTTATCATTGCGATGACTCTCACTTGTACATAATCAATCTTTGTTTAACCGAAAGCTCAACCTCTAAGTTACTTCTGTATTTTATTTTGCCATCCAACAGTAGCTGAATAACCTGTCTCTAATTATATCTGTTGCTCGCCATGCCTGAAATCGCTGAAGGTATGTCAAAATATCCATCATCCATTGCATGACACCTATCATCATCTCAAATACCTAACACAAACTGACATTGTACTTCATATAAGTTGCACGTGTAACACACTTCCTCCGCCAACATCTGGTCGGGAAGAAGATAAGCAAAGTCGTCGCCCAAGATGACAGCAACGTGTTCGGCAAGGTTGGAACAAGCGGATCTGCCTTCCAGGCAGCGCTGACGGGCAAGCGCGTAGTGAGCGCCGGGAGCCAGGGGAAATACTTTTGGTTGGTGCTCGACACACCACCCCATCCGGTGATGCACTTTGGCATGACGGGGTGGATTCATATCCGCGGAGAGCAGACGGCATACACTCGATACGCGGACAGAATGAACGATGCCGACAAGGAAGCCTGGCCGCCTAAATTCTGGAAGTTCCACATCGAGACCGAAGGGGATTCGAAGACGTGCGTAGCGTATACTGACGCGCGGCGATTTGGGCGCATCCGCCTCGTCGACTGCCCCGGCGCCGAGATCAGGTCGAACAGTCCGCTGGTGGAGAACGGACCAGATCCCGTGGTCGATCGCGAGATCTTCACGGAGGGGTATCTGAGCAAGAAGATGAAGGGGCGACACGTCCCCATTAAAGCCTTGCTGCTGGATCAGGCCATGATCAGCGGCATCGGGAATTGGGTGGGTGACGAGATCATGTACCAGGCCGAGCTACACCCCGAACAATACAGCGACGACTTCTCAGACGCCGAGATCGGGAAGCTGTACAAGGCGATCTGCTACGTCTGCGACACCGCGGTCAAGAACCTTGGCGATTCAGATCAGTTCCCCAAGGACTGGCTATTTCATCACCGCTGGGGCAAAGGCAAGAAGGACGCGGCGAAGACACTGCCGAACGGTGAGAAGATTATGTTCCTTCAGGTGGGCGGGCGCACCAGCTGTGTAGTTCCCAGCAGGCAGAAGAAGACCGGTCGCGTGGTGGCGGGTGTCAAGGAAGAGGAGCCAGAACCCGAGCCGGAGACGAAGATCAAGAAGGGGAAGAAGAATAGTCGTTTTTTCGATGCAGATCAGGATGACCCTGATAACCAAGAAACGCAGCCCAAGAAGAGAACGAGAAAAATCCCTCAGAAGGATATCAAAAAGGAAGACGAGCCTCCATATGTAGATGGAGCAGATTTGAAGCCAAAAAGGGGTGGCCGGAAGACAGTCGAAAAGTCAGCCGCTGCTGCCCCTCCTGACACAGGGAGGAGGCGGTCCACAAGACTGAGCAAAAGTATATCTTGATGAGCAAAGGTAGGCCAAACTTTGTATTCTATTGTCTGTGTTCTACCTCTAGAGAGGTTGTATGGTATGTAGCATCGTACATTATTACCAAGACAGGGGCAGGCTTTTGTTATCACTTTTTACATGTCAAACATCAAAGTATATACAGTATGAAATTAGACAGACAAGAAGTATCTGTAGTACATGTACAAGCCATAGGCCATGAAACCCGGCTATTTGTAGACGTTATTTTTCTGGCTCTCTTATGTTCGTAGTCGCTGTAGTCAGGGTATGAGCAACCACTCTGAATTGTTGTTATTTGCGAAATAGCCTTCAAATAGAAGTAAACGGTGCTCCAAATGTAAAGCACCAACGAAGGCATAAATATCAAGCAGACACATTCCCTCACTCGATCGACATTCGCATTAAACCATCGTTGGTATCACTCATGCCCTGAAATCCCACACGGCCTTTAGCACCAGCAATGGGTCGTCCCGCGGTTGATCCGTTGGTGTTCCCACCAGAGCTCCCGTTCTCACTGGGTGTGCCAGAAGCCTTATCTCCGCCATGGTTGCTCCCAGGTCGCGAACCCCAAGTCATGTTATCACGCTGCAATGGGCTCTGCATAATTGGTGAATTGTGAACGCTCATCCCCGGGCTTACAGCTCGTCTCTTGAACACGTGGGGATCGAGATCATCATCTCCTCTTCGACGTTTGTTATTTATCCTCCGCGTAATTTCCGCTGCGGTGGGTGGAACGCTGCCTGTTTGCGACGGCGTCGCTGAGGCAGTTGGTTGTGGTGTTTCGGATTTCCGGGTTTCACTACCATGACTGTGGAACCCCGTGCCAGGTCCAAATAGGCCAGTATTGCCAGAGCTTGTCGACATGGACGGCGAATCCATATTAATATCTTCGCTGATGCCAGAAGAAGAGCCTCTGGGCAAAATCGTAGGCGGTGGTGGTGTTACCCTCGTGCCACTAATACTACCAGTTTCGGAGAAGGTATCCCAAAAATTCTTGCCTTTAGAGTTCTTCATGACCTGTTGCTTGAAACTACTAGACAAGGTCGAGTCGGACATCAGGTCATCATCGGGAATTTCATCAAATGGCTCTTGCGTGGGAGTGAACTTGGGTGATGACTGTGCCGTGGATATGTTGGATGTCTCAAAAGGAAGTGTTGGTGGTCCTGGAGGTATTCTCGGCTCAAGGTCCATGTCACTTTCTCTCACCTGACGAATGACTTCTGCCTCTCGACGGACCTCTGAATCGATAGGGGCACCTTCTTCTGCAAGAGCTGCACGAATCCGCGCAAAGCCTTTCGTTTTGGGCTTCTTATATGTCAGTACACTAGGATGCACCAATTACTGAAGATTGAGATATGGGGATACATACCAGAAGATTACCCCTACGAGTAACGACCCTCTTAATAACGCCTCTAATTCCATCTCTTCCAGGTGTAATAGGTGTCGGATCTGCAGTCTCCACAGCCCTCTCTTCAGCCTCAGTCCCCGAAATGTGCAGCTGGTTGGCAGCCCAGCTAATGCTCTCTCGTCGCGGATGGGCCATGGGAATATCCCTCATGTCCTTCATCAAATTATTGCTAGGGGGAGACCTTGACAGTGCTGCATTGAAGCCCAAAGATGCAAGACCTCGCGGCTTCTTCTTGGGTTGCTTGCGGGGTCGAATTCGAAAACTTGAAAGACTATTGATAGCGGGCGACCCCCCCGGTATCCAGGGCGCAGGGTGGATATTATGGCTTTGCACGTCGCTCTTGGCAGCCTGAGGTGTGTTAAGGATGGCATCCTCCATTTCATCGTCCATCAAGTCATCGTCCCCGGAGCTTGAGGAGGAATCCGATACGATAGGATTCGTGCTACCCACAGAGCCGGAAATGTGCATGCGCCCGTGATTACCCATCATTGACCGAAATGGCGTGGACGATGGTTCTGCGCCATAGTCGCCGTTGCCTCGTCGAGGTATATTCATCCCACGGCCCCCTATCGTTGGCGATGAATCCGGGGACGATTGTTCAGCCAACGTAGAGTGGTGCAGACCAGTAGCGGCACGGGAAAAGTCCAAGCCTCGCGACCGCCGCGGAAGCATATTGGTAGGGGAGGCATAAATCTGGGAATGGTCAAGCTTTGGAGACAAAGGCGCTGGTCTCATGTACGGCGACTGCGCTGGCGAATTGGTCTCTCTTTGCGGCACGCGAAGCGACAAGCCGTGCATTGGGAAATCGGGGCGTCGGGGGGTCATTGGAGCCGCCGGGTCTTCGGTCCTGTCTTTCAGCGCACTGTCGTCCTTGGACGTCCGTCTCGCAGCGGCCGTGATGAAAGGCGAAGGCGACAACTGAGAGCCCGTTCCGTCAGACAGACTTCTTGTCCGCGAAAGCAACGGCGTGCCCTGGCCGCCACTAGCCATCCCTATATTCCGACCCCTGGCGTCCTCATCCACCATAGGAAATTCATTGTTATTGGTTGCCGTTGCCATTCAACAAACACGATACTCCTCCTCCCTTAAGCTTGGCCTGTTCAAGTCACGCCGTGTTTGGGGTGCGAAAGCGCCAGAGGCAAGCTACCGTGTCGTGCAACAGAGGTAGGGTTCCAGGTAGGTTCCAGGTAAACGATTATCGTAATTGATGCAAAGGGCGGCTGGGACAAAGCTGTGCCAGCTCCTGGAGAGCCCTCTTTTGCGGAAACATTCGTCAATCCTATAACAAAACAAAGGTTGTCGGTTTGGAATCGCAGTCTTCGGATGCGATTGGATCACAGCGTGTGGCAGTCCAGAAACATGCGAATTGTGACGTCGCTGCACGCGAAAGCGCGCGGTTCGATGGGGAGGAATGTGAATGGCTCCAGGGGCCTTAATTAGTTACCTAAAGTTTAGCCCCCCGGCCGTCTCATTACCCGCTGTCAACTCGAATTTCAACTAAGTAAGTGTGTGGATCCAGTCTTGGACCCGATTCCCGTATTCAGTTAGTCTCTTTGTTACAGAACAAAGCAGCTACAACGCACTATACGTAGTTTTAAGCCACATTCACATGCCACGCGCTTGGATTATATAAGCAAGGCCACCAATGTTGTAGGTTACATTCTATTCATCGTGATGCCGTTACAATAGGTTGAGCAGCTGACTAATCAATTACACCGTGCACGCTTGCCGGTTCATACCGGCTGTAAGTACCAGAGAGATCGAGATACCGGTTGAGGACCCATCAATGGCATAAGCGCGGATGAGACAGAAGCACTCAGCTCTGTTGAACGTTTGGATATGAAATATTGTGATAATTGAAGGTTTTTCATATTTTAGATACCCGGTAAGTGATATCCCCCCACCTCACCTGACCAGGTGATCTCCGTTCGGTACATGACCTTCCCGGATCCTTCCATATAATAATGGATGATTTTAAGAAACTGGGAGTGGTCTGGCCAGACCGACCTATCTGCGGGGTGTCCTATAATTCATTCCGAACGTGCCGCCTAACCAGCCATAACCAGGCATGAGGTATTTAGTATCCAGGGTTTGGCTCCCTCCGTATATGCATGCACCAATGGCACGAAACGGTCCGAATGAGGAATCGACTGGTAGAGGCAAGAGACAAGGCTATAAGATTCCCTTTGGGATACCGTACAGAGTAGAAGTATCTGAGCCTCCATCTTAAGACCGACGCTCAGCTCGTAAGAATTTCTTTTAGCCCTGTTTGGAATCTAGATCATGAGATAGACTATGTTCACGACTCATCCACTGAGTACGAAGAAACCCTTTGTATCAGGCAGAAATCTTTCGCCTATCATGGCGAGGAATGTTAATGCATGAATATAAATGGGATTTCTAACATAACTTTCAGGCGCATATTCATACGCGCAATGCCTGTTTCAGTGACTGGTTCTCAGATTTCGTGACACAGCCCCCATCGAGGACACAGAAACTTCCCAGATGTTATGAGATTCACTCGTACCGACTGTGATCGCCTACATTAGAGCTCGTAGCACCGTAGTATCGGCACTATTTGGAGGATGATGAGATGCATCCCGGGCTACTCATTATCGATCTTAATTCGTTGATCGCTGAAAGTTAGCAAAGCTGTGCTCATCTCTCTGTTTTTCAGTAGAAACATTTGATTAAATCTTTTTCTCTTTCTCAATCATCGGCTTATTACCTATATTGACGTATCTTAAACATGTCTGATCTAGACTTTTCTCATCTATCGATGGATGATCTGCGGAAAGCTCTCGAGGGACCTGCGCTCAGCCCACCAGAAGGGGTGAGTCCAAACTTCGAACATCCTCCAAATCAGAACAGCGTTGCGGTTTTAGGACTATTAGTATGTTTGGTCCTAGCATCGGTATTCCTTATTATCAGAATTTACGTCAAGTTCTTCAAGATCAAACGACTACACATCGGAGATTGTAAGTCCTTACTATTGTTATATGATACCTTGTACTAAGTCAAATATCTAATAGATTTGATTATACTGGCATATGTGCGTTGGCAACTAAGAGAATTGAGGCACCCAATGCAAATCTCTTTTCTGATTAATACTGACTCGCTATGCCAGCCTTTCTACCTGGCGAATGTTGTTGGCTCTCTCATGCGTACAAACACCACAATTGCGCTGTTCGTCCACCAGTGGAACGTACGTGGTCAAGATATCGAAGACTATCTTTTTGTTAGTATGCCTCTCTATTCCTATAGTCGTATTGCTCATCGCTTTAGCACATCTTTATTGCCATAGATTTTTGGGCTGCGGCAATGCTCCTAGTCGAATCATCCATACTTCTTGAATGGCTCCGAATATTTGCACCCACGGGCAATCGGCTATTCGTCCTAAGCTGCAAGATCCTGCTAGTCGCCACTATTCTTTTCTATACAGCGGCTTTAGTCGTATTCAACCTGAGCTGTCGCCCATTTAAGAGAATTTGGGACAAAACGTTGGAAGGCAGTTGTACCGATATCAAAAGAATACACCTGGGCGTGGTTATTGTCAACATAGTTTTGGACCTTGTGATACTCATCTTACCCCAGCCGGTCATTTGGAATTTGCAAATGACCAGACTAAGAAAGACTGGAGTGTCGACAATCTTCACCATCGGCGTTCTGTAAGCGTTCCAGGCCTATTATCCGCCCATGGTAATTCTAACAGAAGATTTCAGCGCAGTCATAGCGGCGGGATTCTTAATTGACGCCGTCGTATCTTGGACCAATACAGGTGACATGACTTATTATTATTCTTCAGTGGCTCTATGGGGCATTGCCGAAACAACCTGTGGGATTCTGGTCTTCTGCGTGCCTTTTGCGCCAAGGTTGTACCAGGACATTAATTTCTCGGACTGGTTTGGAAGTTTAAAACGGACAAAGTGGCTCCAAGAGTCCAATGGGGAACGACAGTCTCGCCCACGAGCCTCGAAACAGCGCGATTATCAGGAGATTGACGAGATGGGAGGCATTCGCCTTCGAGAATTTGGGTCACCGCGCCCAACAGACCGGCAATACGGTATCTCAGTAACGACGGATATAGTGGTAACGGAGAGTTACGAGCCTGATCACGTGGAATCAGAGGGTAGCCAACATCTATAGGCTAATGCAGTCTAAACTAGGGGAGTTTGGGTCAAGAGATGGAAGTGACTGACCCCATTGGCACGATAAGGACACGTGCATTTGTTGCCGCCGTCTAGCTTTGCCCATATTACCATTTGGCTCAGGAATGATATAAGTGAAAATGCCATGTTGGGTTACATCTTTGTATTGTTGGCGATCCAGTGTCATGCAATATGCAGCCTCCGTCCCAAACAAGTAGGATGAAGGAACGCTTTGAGGGGTATGATTCTGGTCTTACTATGCTAATAAGCTGGCTTTCGCAGTCTTACAGAGTTACTATCCACTGGAGAGCGTCTAAAGGCGGGTGAGCTTACGGCAGTGCATAAATGTGCTTAAGTGGAAATATAGTAACACAGTCATAGTATGTAGGGGCGGTTGATTCCCATTTGACAGAACTCGAAAGGATTCATGAATATTTGAGACGATGAGACCTAGCCCTTGGAATGTTAGTCGCTATAAGTATCCTACCAGTACTACATGCTGAGTTGGAAAAATTAACAACTAATTATTTTCGATATTATTTCCATCGATCTACTCATCACTTAGCATTCATCCAATGATCAGCTGTAACACATAACAACCCAAAGGGGTTTTATCAACGCCGGCAAACTAATTTTCCTAGGATCTGTTAAGAGCGTGGACAAGACAGCATCGCACAGCAGCTGATTAGGCATCAATTACTATTAATGATACGTCAGCGAGATAAGAATGTCTTCCCTATCCTGTCAGCTTACAGAGAGGATTTGGTGCTCGCCTTCCGATTGAACGTTCAGCCTGAAGGACGACCTTGACAAGCTGTTCGACTACCAGTCAGAAAACTGCGAAGCAACTGCCGAAACTGCAGAATGCACGTCTAGTCGTAGTGCTGCATCATTCCGCTTCATCCAGCTTGAACATCACATCGGCCTATAGCGTAACCCGTGGTTTCTAGTATGTCTAGACCAGGTCACACACTATAATTCTAAGCTCGGCCCTGGATGATTTCTTCCGGATCTCGTCGATGAAGCACAGTTCTGTGCTATCGCAGTAGGATCGCTACGACAGAACTAATAATCAACCTTGGTAAGCTTATTTGCGGAACTACACTAGCGTATTGAGAAGAACTGAGTGAAACAACTATAGGGTATTGTTGCTGGATGCAACCTCCTTTTAACCCCAGACATCTTCATCACGCTTTCGAGTCTTGGCTTGTCGCCAGATAGGACGTATCACAACTTCGATCATCAAGCCAACGGATATGGACGCGGTGAAGGGTCATAGTTTTTTTTTTTTTTTTTTTTTTTTTATATAAAAAAAAGATCTTGCTGCGGCTATCCAAGGTGGCAACATAATTTAAGTGATTCGCGCCTGTAGCACGAATCGAAATGGACGCACAAATATGGCTCACCAAAGCAAAGAGTCGCAAAAGAGGTTCATCCAAAGAACTTACCGAAAGGCAAGCTTGAGCATAGCGAGAACTGCATACATAATTTGAAGCGCATGGAAAAGGCACCGCCATCGGTGATCCCCTCGAAGCTATGGCGATTGGAGATGCATTCGCTCTAGGGACCCCAACGACTATATGTCCGTTAAACCTAGGCACAGTCTTCTACTAGTGTACTTTGATGAAGGAGGATTATTTCCTGTTTATTAAACATTATTGGCAAAGTTGACTACTCATACCTGTATAGTGGTTCGGTCAAAGCCAATGTCAGACAACCAGAGGGCGTCGCGGGTCTATGAGTCGTGGAGCGAGTGCTTGAGGCCGAAGATACATATGGAACCTCCACTAGCAGCTCCCCGCGATGTTGACTTCTTCGTCATGTTCTCATCTACAGCAGGCATCATATCTCACATGGTTGGTCTAATTATGCTACATGGAACGCATCCCAAGACAAGTTGTGTCTATTACTAGTACCCCAGTTTGTGACATAAGTAATATGTTTGACATTGGCGTATCGCATCAAACTTTCATGATTCTTAGCCGTGTATCCAAAGAAGCTATATTGAGCGAAATGGCCGCCTGGCCCCTGGCTAGGCGGTGTGCTGCCCACTGCAATCTGTCAATATCATGATCATCCAGCTCTTCGCAGTCGCAGGTAGTTTTGCCTGCGGACCTCGTCGGTCGAGGACTGGAACCGTCGACTTGGATGTATGAGCCTATATTCGCCAGCCTTTACTAAATTGTCACGACGTATGATGATTCATCACCCGGCGACTCTTCAAGAGCACAGAATACCGGCCCTAGTTTGACCGAGCAAGGTTTTGAGGCGGCTTCGATCTAGGAAGCTGGTCATATCATTGCTAAGGGATTAGCTATTAAGGTAAGCAGTGTCATTTCGCTCGCAAGCGACCAGTCCAACATGAGCTTGCCCTTATATTCTGTTAGGGAACTAGTTCACGGCTACCCTATAGTGTAGAACTAGTAGATTCTGTGTATATTGGTAACGAGACCCCCTTAGATTTGGGTGGTTTAGGAATCAATTGGTCACTCTATTGAGCCTTAACTAGCTCCCTAGCTGTACCCAGGTCTCTCAATTAACTCTGGGCACTTACCACCTGACATATTCATACGGTGTCGACTCGTTAATCGCAGTGGAGCTACGGAACTAGTTTATAAAGGTACTCAAGGTGGACGTGGCCATCTTTGAGATATTGAGTGGTGCGACGGTAACGCCACTCGGAATGGCTATCGCAAAGAATTCGAGTATGAGTGAAAAGCGATCTCCCTTGGCTTTTTCGCGTCCATCATTCTAAGGTGTTTCAACGAACCAACAAGGAATCGCTTTTTTATCAAGCGACATGTATGCCAAGATAATCCTTTTTTGCTTTTCTGTTTTGGTTGAGAATAGGTATAAGCAGTGCGCTATATATTCATACTATCCCTCTCTACATTCATCCAATATACTGTTCTCCATCACTGAGTGTCCTTATCCCAGGGCCGTTTTGTATTTTCCAAATATTCCCCGAAGAACATCCTAATGCTCTTGAAATGCACAAGCAGCTGTGTACATAATATCCTCTCTCGCTTGCAAGACTTGCTATAATCATATTTTACTGCTTCATATACCGGATGTATGACATTGAAATGCACAATATCAGCGAACATAGCACCGTCTTGAAGGCGGTATTTGTATGGCGATCTCAAGTTATTTGAAAGAGCACTGGGTAGTTTATGATGACGTTGGGTCAGTTGTTAAATCAATATCCCAGTGATGGTTCCAGCTAATACTTTACGCGAACAGATGTCTGCAAAAGTCCTCACATATTCCAAGTTGATCTTTCTACATACCTCTCCCACTATTCCCAGCTATATTCTAAGAGAGTTGTGCGATTAAGGTCGCAACTCGTCTTTCGGGTTGGGTCTGCATATCCTATGACGGTGGCCAACCGTCTTGAAACTATGACACGGAGCACTCGAGAATGGCTTGTTGTTCTGGGCCGGGGCGCTGAAATCAACTGAAGTCCGGGGGTTGAGTGGTTCTCGATAACGGGCTGGGTCTCAGGGGTTTCTTTTATGGAGACCGTCGGGACCGACAGACTGATCACTGACTTAGAAATTCGGAACAAGCCAGCTTAACAGGAAATCAAATTACCACAGAGAGGAGAGTTCTCAGACGACCCATACAGCAGGATATATAAGAGTAGAGGTCGTCGGGGCTTGCGGGAGGAACAAGCTCCGTTATTCAATACCAGTGGAGCCTTTCACACGCTATTTTGAGAAGGCAAAGGAGATTCGTCTTTGAGGGGGCATGCGGCAATTGCATCAAGACAGGTTGTAGGTGTAATGAGGCTTGGCAAATGTGCATTCTCACGAGGTATTCTTAGCGACGAATGTTCCATAAGGTGGGAAAACGGACCACAAGCGCATGTAAATTGTTATGAGCATTTACTTGACGGGGTATGTCTAACTGACTACGGGTTGCTTGGACCACTAGCGCCGGCACCGCCGACCGGACCCGGTAAAGGAGTCGCCCCGGTGCTCCGGTCTCAGTATCAATGATTACTAACATAGCCAGTGAAATAACTTATAGATATTACGAAATTCTACGTAGCCATCGACCTCAGTGAATGAGAGATAGAACTGTGCTAAATCAGCAGGCCTGCAAGCGAAATCTCAATGGGTCGAGAACGAGGAATGATTTTCCCATGACAAGCAGCAAGACACTGATGCCGTAACACCATCGTTAGATCTTAAAACTAGGGGTTGACAACGATTGACGTTCAATAGCTTAGAAATCGTGCCTTAAGCTGACCCCTTGTTGGTGTCTAAAAAAAGCATCCCTGGGCGTGAAAAGCCAAGAAGTTTAGTATTCTAGGAGGATCATTATCGTTGATAACCGGGACAGGGTAGCAAACGTCGCATGATAGTATTGTAAGTTCTCAGCCTCCGTTTAATCTTTCGTTCTCAAGAATATATCGTAGCTTTTCAGCTTTTATTCTCTCGCTGTCTTTACCTTTTTACGAACTTGTCACTCTTTAATCCCAAGCTGTCCTTGGACAACTTAGTCGTTCGTTTATTTATTATTTTCCAGGTCGAGGAGTTCTAATTCAACATGGTCAAGTTCTTTCCCGGCATTCTTTACGCTGGCGTCGCGGTCGACGCAGCTGCCATTCAAGGAAGCATGTGGTCACGAGGAGGTTCTCACGTCAACAGAGCGGCTGTAAATCCCTACTCACTCCCTTCGCTCGACGTTGACGTATCAACGAGAGCTGAAGCTCTTCGGGTTAAGCGTGAGGGTTGGCAATACGGGCCATCTATAGCCGGCAATACATCTTTCTATCCGATCGGGACTTTGGCAGACGTCACTACCAAGGCGGACACGGATGCGCTCTTCACTTTCCGTATGTTGATACCAAGGCCCGTTACAACTCGTATTCCATCAATTCAAGTGAATTGCTTGTACAAGAAGCCCATTTCAACTAGTAGTATACGGAAGATACTACAATAACAGCTTGCTAATTTGGTGTATAATAGAGAACAAGCATGCTGCTAATGTTAACATCGACAAACAGACTGCCTTTGACGCTATAAATGCTGTAAGATGTCCCCTGTGCCGCTTGAAACCCTCGCTAATCCATTATTTATCAAGACGGGGGGTGTCAAGTCGCTTGGCGAGTACCGCAAGCTTTACGACCACCAGTGGGTTTTAACTGCTCCGGAGGGACCCTACACGGGTATGCTATCCAACTACACGAGCGATCTCCTCTTTTCGATGGAGCGACTCTCGACAGCTCCGGCCAGTGTCGCCCGGGTCGGCGCAAATGACGCGTTGTTGTTCGCCGTGGATAATGCAGCATCGATTGCCGGACTGTCACTCGAACAGCTGCAAGCCCAAGGTCGCCTCTTTGTCATTGACTACTTAGATCAAAAAGACCTGCCCCGAAGCAGCGAGTACAAATTCGGCGCAGCTTGCCAAGCATATTTCTATATCCACCCCCAGTCAGGCGATTTCCTACCCCTAGCCATCAAGCCTAATGTCGAGGGATCAGATCTCGTTTATACGCCTGAAGATGAGGAAAATGACTGGACGCTGGCTAAGTTGATGTTCAACCTGAATGATGTGTGGTTCACTCAGTGGTTTCACTTGGCCGCCGGCCACGAAGCCGCCGAGATCGTCTACTTAGCTGCCATCCGAACACTGAGCGAGGAACATCCTCTCATGTCGATCCTTCACCGACGTATGTGCTTGTATAGTAAATACTCACTGATGAAAGATTTGCTAACACGTATACAGTCATGAAGCAGTGCTGGGCCATGCGCCACTCTGCCGAGGAACGACTTATCAACGTCGGCGGCCCAGTCGACCAGCTGTTCCCGTGGGCTGGGTCCAGCGCCGGCAAGTATACAGACGCCCTATACCAATCCGGTTTGGCGAGCAAGTTTCAGGCCAACTACCTGGAGGCGAACCTGAAGAGCCGCGGGCTGCTTAATAGCACCTTCGGCCCCGAGCTCAAGAGCTTTCCCTTCCTTGAGGATGCGAGCCTCGTAACAGACGCGATCCGCGCCTTTATGAAATCCTTCGTGTCATCGTATTATCCAACATCCGACGATGTGACTGCGGATACGGAGCTGCAGGCATGGATCCAGGAGGCCGGTCCCGCCGAGATCAAGGATTTCCCCACGACCGTCACCGACGTTGACGGCATCGTCGATATTATGACGCACATGTGCTACCTGGTCGCTGTGCAGCATGGTGTCCTCAACTCCAACACCCCCGTAGCTTCGACGGCCTCGCTGCCGCTGCACCCACTGGCCTTCTACGCGCCACTTCCCACTGAGAAAGGTGTCGCCGACGTCATGCAGTATATGCCGCCACTCGCCGCCGCCGTCGGCCAGATCACGCTCTTGGCTGCGTTCAATCGGCCTCAGTTCTTGGACACCAACCAGACTCTTTCGCATATGTTCGACGATGCCGACATTATGGCGCGCATGAATCCGGAGACAAACAATGCAGCAGCCACTTTTCGCGCGCAGATGGATGCGTTCAGTAAGGTCGTCCGCTCGCGCTCGTTCGACGCAGAGGGGCTCTCGCAGGGTATGCCGTTCATCTGGAATGCACTTGACCCCAACAGAGCGCCCTATTGGGTTACGATCTGATGAGGCGAGGGTATGGGTCAGCATGATGCGTTGTCGGTGACTAGTTTTGCTGTTAGGTTCACATTTTGCATATTCGCGCTTGCGTTCGACTTCAGGCCTACGTTCTCCCTGGAGAAGTACGCGTTGGAGTTCGGCTCTGGTACTAGTAGTAGACACAACTGTCCCCAAGGATAAATAAAATAATAAAGTAGACTGTTTTGTATTCGTATTTTAACTTAATCGTACGTGAATTAACGGCTCAAAGTTTTGGCCATCTAGCTACTTTGTAAACTTAACCTTTTGTATCCAACCTGAAGACATTGGAGCTCAGTCGAAATAGCGGCTCGTACCTAGTATTGTCACTCATTTATGTATTTCGTAGGGATTGTTATGTGAAGTTTAGAAATTTCAAGAAAAACTCTCGTTAATGTATCACCACAGTGCATTGATCTATAAGGACCTTAGGCATGTAAAGCACTGCCCCTTTACCCCAAACTGATCGTGAAGTCTTGCGACTCGTCCTACTGTTTGATTCGCATAAGACCTACCTGCGTCCAAAAGCTACTAAGCTCTCCGAGAATGCCTAAACGTTGAAAACTGCCTGACGCAAGCTTTAATTGAGAATTTCACCCGGGAAGTCATGATGCGGTCTGATAGCTGTCAGTCCTGCTAACGCTTCGCCTTTGACGCTGCTCACAGCTTGACCAAGACACCAGATACAAGGCAACAGTGTTCGGCAAGAATATCACCCATTTAGCTTGAGAATAGTTCATTATAATGGCATTAAAAAGTTATACGATATATTGTTCGAGGACTGAATATAAACCACCCCAGAGGCATATAAGTAAAGCGGGGCAGAACATGCCATTTCAAGGTTAGGGGATCTTAGTTAGGTCCCATAGGTAGTTCAATAGCGCGCTATTGAGGAACGAAATATTGCGTTGCATAGAAACCCCGACATAAGTAAAATATGGATTTCCCAGTATAAAGTCTGAAAGACGCCTCAAAAAGAGACAGAAATTTCCATGCGATACTTAACGAGAAACTGAATTGCTCCCGTTGTGCGCGCATTACGGTCTTCTTACGATATACATCTGTAATAGAGGCAGTGATGGGTTGGGGTGCTACTAATAAGTTGATCAGAAGCTTATCCCCGTACCTTTTCCCAGTTTCCCCCTTGTCTAGTTGATACGACGTCATTGTGCTGAATCTATGTGGGATGCGTAGTATACGCGTTGAATCCAATGGTACCGTACAGACTATTTAACGTCATATCCGTTCCGACTAGCGGGTTCAGACCCCACCGTGGCCCGCGTTTCGAACGTGCCTTGATTATGCTTGATTTCACCTTTGTAGTCTTACCAAAAGCCCGCCCCCAAAGGAGCCAGTAGGTGTAAGCAGCGGTGGAACGAAGCAGCTAGTATGACGCAAGTGGTTAGCTGAGAAGGGGTCACACCAGATCGGGATCGAGGCCAGCCCAAATATATAAAAAGCGCCAAGAACTTCCAAGAACTTCGCCTTTGAATACTAGATTTCAAACACCATTATTCAACTGAATAGCCCACCCCAAGGAGTAAAAAAAAAGACCCAATTTTCTCTACATCCCCATTACCGTCAACTAGTGGCCACTATGGACAACTTCGTCAAAGACGCCGAAAACGCCGTCGAGAGCAATATGAGCAAGGACGCCCAGCCCGGCGACAGCCTCGAGAGAGCGGCCGACAACTATGCCAACCAAGGTAACGTCCATCAGCCTCCCTCTTCCTCGCGACCTGCCTTTCTTCCCTCTTGGCCCTTGCGCTGCCATTCAATTTATATCTATATCGAGACCAGTGATTACTAACGCCTGCCCACGCTCAACAATTTAGAGGTCGACAAGTACGCTAGCGAAGCTGGTGTCCCCCAGCAAGACGACAATGCAGTTAACGAGTTCGTCGACAAGGAGGTCAACGAGGAGATACCCGGCGGTAACAACTAAGCGCCTTGGATTATGAACACGAAGTCACGAAGAAGCAACGCGTCATGGAGTTAGCTATTGGTCCTGCTGTATGTATTGTAGACAGCAATATTGACATGCTTTGCTTCGTATGATAATGGGATAGCTGATTCTGTGCACTAACATGTTTCTCACTAAAAGCTATTATCTTCACCTTTACATAAAACATAGAGAATTTATCAGCTAAAATGTAAAGGAAAACAAAATAGATAATTGATTGATCAAATATTATTTTATAAGTTTCATTTGTTTTGAAGCTAAGCGCTTTGGTACGGATCATAGAAGACACCGTATTATAACGAGTTTAGCAACATATGTCAGAAAGGTAATTAGGGCGGAATTAAAAGCGCGAGCTTTCGAAAATAAAGATTGCTAACAAAAAAAAATAACAAGATACGTAAAGAGAGATATATTGTTATCGTTGGTTTACAGGCATTTCGTGACTGGGCGCATTGCCATTCAATTCATTTTTGATTCGATTCTTAGCTATTGGGGCCTACAAGTTGCCTTTCCGGAGCCACAGAATATCTACCGTGAACATGGATAGCTGAATAACTATGAAAAGCACATCTGCCATTCACAATATCCCAAATCTAACCTATTAATAGTATAGGAAAATATATGAAATCATGCTTCTTATCCGATTGCGAAACGACCCCTTCCTTGCTGTTCTAGACTATCAAAGATAAGCACTCAGTTGTTTATAAATACACGCAGCGAATAACGCTATCAAACACTTCGCACATTCAATTCTATAGCCTGAGTAATATGGTCCGCTTTACCAATTTACGTTAGAAATTGAAGCTAAGAGCGAACTAGAGGAGGTTCCCCAGATAAAATATATTGGAATAAATTTTACAACTTGGGTACCTCAAACTTACCTCTGTGACATTTTGGTACGCTTGTCGAAGCTGCGCAGGTGGATGAAAGTGCGACTTAGGTATCTAGGTAAGTCTAGTACAGCTACTTGTGGCTAGGTATATAAGCCACTATAGTAGGCGGCATAAAAAATAAGTACCCTCTATTTTCTAGTGCTCGTTTTGTTTTCCCAGATTTATTGCGAAGACCACTACAATATTCAAACCATATAGTTCCCAAATCGAACTGATTTGGATGGTTTAAGGTGCCTCTAATCTAGCGCTCCTTTTTATCCGATTTATTGTCCATCCATGGAACCCAGCAAAGAAGAGAAACGGTAACGTAACGTAATCCAAACACCTGAAATAACCGTTTTCCCCATTGACTATTTCATGCCAAGCCGATCCCAGTCAAAGACAAACATATAGTCCAGCTTTTGTCCTCCCATGAATTTTTTAAAGGTCTTCACTAAATCCTGGCCGTTGGCATATAATTGGGGCCGCCGTGCGCGAAGATCTGCTTCAGCAATTTCTCTGAAGCCCCATTCATCCGATTTAGTATTCTTAGCAAGGTCGCAGATACTATCATCCGTAACGACCAAGAATAAGCCCGATAGCGCGTCATTGTCTATGGTGCAAAATAATGTTTTGAATGACGTGCTAGTTACTTTGTGAAGGTTGAGGGCAATGAGAGCCATATCGGAAGGATCGCTTGCCCCTAAATTGAACACCTCCAAAAAGCCTACTTTTATGACGGAAGGAACCCTGTCGAAGCACACAAGGTCCCGCGAAGACGACGTCGCGATATTCGAGTCGGCGTTGGTTCTCTCAAGGCGGACGCGTAGCCGAACCCAATGTGGATGGTTGGCGGAGTATAAGGCCTCACGAGAACAATCCGTCTGAATTTTGATATGGAGCATACATTTCTCGACGGGATAATGCAGCGGGCTATTCTCTAGTATGGTTATCAAAGTCCCCTCACTCTCACGGCTTGCCGATACCGGTCTGGTCGATGGGTTCGGTGATATGGTAGCTATATCTCTATCTCGCGACTGAACCATTTTTAGACTTATTTGTACAGCTTGTTAAAGTTAACGAGGGTTGCGCTTCGCAATCGCTATTGGTAGCGGGATATGGGAGCTGGAGACCTACTTTGGCTAGAAGCTGCAAATGAAGATGAGTCTTGAATAATAGAGAATAGGAAACGTATAGATGATTGATAGAATATTATAAGACTAACTCCAGGAAAGCTGAAGATATTTGATTATGATAAGATGTCTTTATAATAAGTTGAACTCTGATTTACGAGCGGAAACAGTTGACTTCTTATACTACTTAGATCCGGTGTCCATCTTGCCGTCGAGACTGAACTCGATGACCTAATCCGCGCTCTCCCTAGATTCAAAGCCTCAAAACTCCAAAATAAGAGACCGGCGTTACATAGAGCTCAGTTCACCTTGCTTCAAACTCCCTCGCTGGCTTACAGGCATAGTGGACCGCTAAACCACAGTCTGCCCCTCTACACCTTCTTGAGTGGTAGCACTGCATGCTGCACTCGAAAGATAGGCGTCTCAGGGGGTCACTGGGTCAAGCTTTCAGGTAGCTTACGGGGGATTGTCAGCGGTGTCACTTCTATTGGTAGTCAGGGTAGCAAACAGTAGCAAGTAAATAACGTGGGCCGTCAGCATGGCCATAGTACAGATAAGAAGATTCTGGCCTCAAAATTCTTCCCTACATTCGGAAGTTACCAGTAACCCCATATTGGAGGTAGGCAATAGATACCTGTTGTTATACGAGCGTCTCTAGACCCATGTTCGTGAATATATACAAGGAGTCTCATCGTCCGTTAGTCCTTGCCTTGCTTGCCGTATGATGCCTCGTGATAGAAGTAATTTCTTTATCGCCACATGCCACGTCAGGCCTGGCTCTTGCTCATCAACAAGTGTATCATATCCAATACCTGTTGGCTGTCCTGGTGTCTGACGAAGCAAACGGTTAAGATTAATGGCTTAGAATGATACTGGAGTCACAATAATCTTCTGGGCACCAAGGGAGATTCAGATTCAGCCTCTCTGCTCAGTCATACGGACGATCAACAGCCAATATATTTGAATACCCTCGTTGTCATGTAGTAACTAAGAAAGGGTTAGCTAGGAGCTAAGCCCCTATAGTGTCGCGCCCAGATCACCACAGGGAAGGAAGAATTACAACATTGTACTAATACGCTGCCAAAAATAAATCTTTGGTTGGTGGCCGGACCCCTGCAGCCACGTGTTTATCGATTGTGGTTAAGACCATGAAATAGATGATAATATACATAATATGTAGGTCCCAGCATTAGCAGCCAAAAGGGGCGAATTTACACAAGGAAAAGGTTACGGGGTATGGTGTCTGCCGAGGCGAGGATCAAAATAGATGCTAGTCTTTTGTGGGACCACCACCCCGAATACTGCTACCATTTCTGATCCTCGCCTCGTCTGCCTACCCTGTTGAATATTATGAAGATAAACTAGAACGACTACAAGGTTGCTGTGCGTTAGTGGTCGTGGCCACATCTGCACCTACATTTACCTACCTGCATCAGATTTTTTTGATCATTCCCGTCGATGTACCTAGAGTGAGGTTAGGCCACTGGTAGGTCGCTACTGGGTCAAATATAGGGGAAAGGACTCAATTTCATTGATTCCTGAGTCTCTCCCAACCAGTTGGGTCAACCAGTTGGGAGAGACTCGGACCTTTATATTGCCAAATATCTGTCGTATACCCACTTACGAGACCCCCACGAGGCTCTTGTGCACTTAGTGCCTGGCACAATCTACGTGATCAACTTACATAGGTTGGCTTAATAGGTACTTAAAGAATACGTTCTAATCATGTTACACGGACTGGCCCACAGGTAGGGGAATGCAACCACCCGTCTACCAGGGCCAAGTCGGCGACAGCATGTAATCAACCAGCAAGTCGGCGTTTGAAATATCCAGCTACCCTTGTTTGCTTAATGCCACGAGACAGACTTAAATTATCTAGGAAAGCAAGAGCGAAGCTATTCGTGTTTATAGACCTAGGTTCGCCGCGAGGGCTCGAAAGAGGAGCGTAGACGCCCAAGAAGATTGCAATATTGAATACCCTTCCAAGCCTTAGATACTCAGCCCTTGTTGCAAATTATGAGTAATGCTGGAACTTTTGGCAATACAATAATAATATTACTTTACGAAGCAAACTTATGAATATTGAAACAGCCCGGGTAGTAGGTAATCTAGCTATCACGCCTCCAATGCCATAGGATATCGGCAGAATCAATGGGAAGCCACTTGATCAAACAGAAAGCGAGTCGGTTGTATAGATTCGTGGAAAGTTTACGATAAATTTATCAAAGAATTGAGTGGTGGTCTTGTGACAGGTGGCTAAGCCCCCTTTTATTGGCTAAGTCAACAGACCACCCGCACTACACATGTACTTCAATATACCACTGGCTTATAGCTTCATATAGCATTTAATTTTCAAAGAAATAGCAACGATTCATTTTAAATTCACGTCACGACAGATGAAAGTATCATGGCGAAGAAACCGTAGTACCATTAGGGGTAGATCACCGGTTTAATTAACATGCGCCTCAGCATATCACGGAGCATGAACTACTTCAGGATACGGGTTTTTGTATTTCATCGATTGAAGTATACATTCTGCTCATTGGGTATCATCTGGAGGCACATCCCATCTTCTAATTAGTTTCCCCTTATGACTTCTCTTGCCTAAACTTGTACCGCCGTCCCCAACGAAGTGGATAAGCCATTCCCAGACTTTCCTAGTCTTCACTAGTTGGGGGGGAGCCCTTCTCGTCAAAGAGACATCTCTCATAGTATATCTGCCTCCTGTATCGTCCTTGTCTATTCGCCTTCTGTGAAGTAAGTCGATTGTGGTATGACCTTTCCTCAAACTGTGTCCATGAACTTTCTTCATGAATACGCTCAAGGCGACATTCCGCAAGAGAATAATATCTTGTCGGCGCAGACTACGCAGCAATGTATTACCCTCGCTTGGTTCGGACGATAACCAGAAGGTGATGCTGAAACCCGACTTTGTCTCATCGCCGACTAATAGTTCAACAAGCGATTTAGTCGTGCCCCAGCGCGTCCTGACAGTGCGTGGTTCTGCTATCGATATGACGCCAACAATCAAATTCACTGTCATCGTCTGAGGCGATATAGAAAGCAGATAATTGGCATCTGGTAAATCTTCTAAATCACTGAGATGATCAACTCTACTCTCATTAAAGCCACGGGGTTCGGTGACAGAAATGTCCAGCTGAGTGGATCTCTCTTCACTGATATCATCTGTAACGTCGAAAGATGAACCGTCCGTAGTGAAACTCGTGGAGGGAAGCTGCGATGAGGGTATGTCTCCGTGAATAGCCACAGAGTGATCATAGAAACGATTAATGATCTGTTCATGTGGATCATCCTCTGATAATGCGGATGTGGTATCGAATGACCTCACTGTAGTGAAGAACTCTGGGCTGCCCTGGTAAGCATGGGTCAATGCGTGGTTTTGAGAGAAGCCGGTAGGTAGCCGCTCCCGGTACAAAGGTATTGACCGCCATATAGCTAGATTGGGCGTAGAAAAGGAACTCGGATCCCTCAAAGACGACTCTGAGGGCGTTTCGAGTCTAGCAAAGCTGGCAATGGGCTCCAAGAAGTGGTTCAGTAGATTAGACACTGTCCAGTCAAGGGTACGTTCTTCCGGTGCACCAGCAAAAATCATGACTTTCCTCGGCATCGTGATTTATTTATATACTTCAAACTGGATGAGCATGGTGGTGTCGATGAGCGTATATAGAATAGATGCATCGTCTTGTACGCAGCCACCTATCAAAATGTTGGTGTTGCTGGTGAAAAGACGTTCTCCACCTAGGTAACTTACTATGTACACTACCGGTAAGCTTCTGTAGCCGTGGTTTAGGCAGGTTCTACCTACAAGGGATCCACTAAATTTAGTTTGTGGATGCGGTCACACACTTGCGCCCAATCATATCCCTCCCGTTTTGGGGTTTGTTTACATTGACAAGAGCAACCAGCATAACAATCCACCCACTAAGTTAGGTGGTTGCAAACACAATTCGGCAGATCACGCCAAAACACCATTCGCACTGCTTACCTGAATTTAGAATTTAGATATAATGGCCCAGGAGACGGGACTCTGGAGTGTCCGCCGACCACGAGAGGTATGTATCCAGAAATCCCCAAACATCCCCAAATCTACAAGGCGCCGGCCCAATAGGCACTGTCGCAACGAATCCACTTACATACATACTTACATACCTACACCACTGGAACTAACTGTGCTGTCTGTCTGTCGCGAAACAGACTCTAGGCGGCATCGGCCACAACACCGCCCTCCCACAACCGTCATCCGCCATGAAGCGGTCCAATTCCAACAACAGAAATAGCATTGCAGCATACAACGGCAGCCATGTGCGGTCCGTGTCGGGATCTAGGCATTCCCTGGCTCTCGGCCGCCCAAGCCAGCCCGTCTTCTCACGCTCTTCCTCGGGCGCAGCCGACCTGGGCTTGTCTTCCGTCAAGCGCACGTCTTTCCAGAACAACCCCGGCTCCGCCTTGAAGACATTTCAATCCGCCACCCTCCAGCCGCAACCCTCCGACAACGATCGGAGGAGCAGCGTGTATCATGCGCGACCCTCTACGAATGGCCCCACGAGCCGTCAGAGCTTCTTCCAGCAGGGGCCGCAAGCTGCTGGCGTTCCACGCGACCCACGACCGCTGAAGGACCGATCATTCCAGGCGCGCATTGGACAGGAGCTGCTGGATTATCTGGCGCAGCATAATTTCGAGATGGATATGAAGCACACGTTGTCGCATAACGTCATCAAATCCCCCACTCAGAAAGATTTCAACTACATGTTCCAATGGCTCTATCATCGCATCGACCCGAGCTACCGCTTCCTCAAAAACATCGACCAGGAGGTGCCTCCCATCCTGAAGCAGTTGCGCTACCCGTACGAGAAGAGCATCACCAAATCCCAGATTGCTGCTGTGGGTGGCCAGAACTGGAGCACATTCTTGGGTGTGCTTCACTGGATGATGCAATTAGCCCAGATGCTCGATGGATATGCAGCACACCGGTACGATGAGGCCTGCATAGAAAGTGGAATCGATATCACGGGTGACCACATCATTTTCGATTTTCTGGGCACAGCATACCGAGACTGGCTGGCTATAGACATAGACACTACAGATGAGGATATCGAGCGCACGCTGAAGCCGCACGTAGATGCTATGGCCCAAGCCTTTGAGCGGTCGAACTCCAAGTACATATCTGAATTAGAAATGCTGGAAGCGGAAAATGCTCGCCTTCTGAGCGAAATTGAAGACCTCGAGAAGTCAACGCCGGATCCCAAGATACTAGACAACCACTACAAGATTATGGAGGAGGATAAAGCCAAATTCGAAGAGTACAACTCTCTAGCTCAGTCAAGGTCTGATAAATATGAAAATCGCATACAGGTGCTGCAGGAAGAGCTCGATAAGCTCATGCAAGAGCTAAAAGAAGCAGACGACGAACGCCGTGCATTGCAGAAGGCAGTCGATGACCAAGGAATCAGCATGCAGGATATTGACCGCATGACCTCGGAGCGCGAGAGACTGCAGAAAGGCATTGAAGCTGCAACCCAGAGACTTGATGAGAGTAAGAGGCGGGTGGCAGAAAAAGAAGTGGAAGCGAGCCGCAAACTTGATGAGCTCGAGAGGCTGGTAGACAAGTACAACACTCTTGCTTACCAAATCGGCCTCATTCCATCATCAGCTGTAAATGCCAAAGGGGAGGACTACGAGCTTGCCGTCACTGTGAACGAATCCGATTTCACGGGATCAATCATCAAAGGGCCCTATGCTGGCGGGACGGGGAGTGAACGTCTGCTGGCGGACCCAGGGACAGGCTATCAACCTGCCCACATCCTCAACCTAGACTTGCGCGGACAAGTTAAGAGCAGTTTTCTAGCGCTACGAAGGGAGATATCGGAGCGGAGAACCGATGCTATGGACGCGATGATGAAGGACCACGAGCTCCTTGACGGTATTAAGGAGGCGATTGAGGATAAACGCAATGAAGTAGAGGCATTGGAGCATAGGGTCAGAGCTGCCGAAGAAGAGCATGATAGGACGAAGGAGGTACGTGACTATCAACGAGGCGACGGCTTCTATCTGGTGGCTGACAACAAGACATTATAGGTGACGAGTACACAGAAGACTGCTTCCGATGCACAGATTGAAAAGATGGAAAAAGAACTTGCCAAGATGCGAGCCCAGCTTACAGAATCTGTGCAGTTGTTGGAGCAAAGGGAGATGAATACAAATATTGAGTAGGTTTGGTTGGAATCTCTTGATATTCTCACCCGCTGACTTGTTTGTCTCAGGTACGAACAACTAACTCTCCGGGCCAACGCATTGCGAGAAGAGCTGCACACGGAGATCGAGAGGATGCTGAACGACGTGATCAAGTTCAAGGTCCATATACAGAAAAATCTCGAGGACTATGAGGAGTTCGCAAGGGACGAGCTCGAAAAGGAACTTGGCGGTGGCGAGATGAGAGATGATACCCCTGACGAAGAGTTGTGATGAGCGTTTGTGTTCGGGTTTCGGAATGGATTGGGCGGAGTTTTGTTGGATCGCGTTGTGGTGATGGCTCTGCGAAGATACCTTAACTTATGAAAATCACCGTGGATACTAGCTGCTTGGGTGCTCACGTTTACGAATACAATTAGATACTGATAGCACATACGTCAGAACCTTGACATGTGAAAGCTGCATAGGTGGTCGATTAGCGCCCTACAATGCAATGGTGGGGTAACCAATCTAACCCCACGTATATACCCGGAAGCTTTTAGGTGAACTTGACATCGAGCCCAACCAATACCATAACCAATACCAACAACATTTCCAAAATGGCAACACCAGCGCCCTCGCTCCCGACAACCTCCTCATCCTCCCTAGGCGCAGTAGGCCAACTAACACCGACCACAACCACGACCACAACCACAACAAGCGCACCCCTCCCCTCGACCAGCACAGGCTTCACATTCCCGCTGGAATGGTCCTTTCCCCCCTTCTTCACGCGGCAACAAAACGCCAACACGCGGCACAGCCAAGACTCGAAATGGGCATCCCTGATCCTCTCCTACTGCGCCCACCACCGCCTTTACAAGCTAAGCCTGACCTCGCCCGCGGCCGAAGAGCTCTTCCACAACCGCCGTCTGAACAAGCAGCTGAGTCTGGCCGACGCGCGCGAGGTGCTGAACTTCATGCGGCGCGACGGACGCGTCGAGTTCATGGGAAACCAAGATGACAGTGGAGACGTCGTTTGGGTGTACTGGCGGACGCCGGAGGAGTGGGCCGCCCTCGTCGAGACCTGGGTCGATGAGACGGCGCAGAAGGGCACCGTGCTCACGCTTTATGAGCTTAGTCAGGGCGAGGATACGGTTGGTACTGGTGAGTTAAGCAAGCAAGCCGTCTCCCTTGATTCGCAGTTTCTTTGTTTCCTATAGGGCTGCATCGAGGGTTTGGAAAATATGTAGTATGTATACGCTGATGAGAAACGACCAACTTCGCGACGAACAGAATTCCACGGTCTCGATCCCGAACTACTCCAGAAGGCGCTGCAGGTGCTCGTCAAGCGCAACAAGGCGCAGATCTTCGGCCAGGAAGATCAGCTAGGCGTCAAGTTCTTCTGAGCAGAGAAGGACAATAATCATTATTCATTGCATTATGTCGCATATGAGCAGTTGTACAGCTGTCGTTATGTACAGTTCCAGGGAAGCAAGATGCTATCCCGCCATGACTTCGTTACCACCCAGTTAGCTTGGCATCGCAGCAACATGATCTTCACCTCTATAAACGCCGCGCCCAACAAGCCAAAAAGCAATTTGCTAAAATACGCATCGAAGCGAAATGGTATCATATGAAGAAGTTGGACACCAGATACTTCTTGTCAAAGCTAATTTCTTGCTTCATTACCACGTCCAACAACCAGTCGGAAGCAACGACACGCGGCTCCATGTTTCCCCGGCGTGCCATGTCTTCGAACCGCTTCCATAGCTTCTTCTCCTCGGGCGTCGATGTGCTAAGCAGGTACACAGGGTCGGGGCCGCCTTCATCGTCCTCGGGGTTAGTAGGCTTGATTGTGCTGCCGCTCCTCGGCCCATACACCATGAATATGGCACCGTTGGCTTCGGCAATCGCCTGGTAGCTCTCCGTGCCATTCTTAATGCCGGCAGTGCAGTAGATAGGGATACCCGCTAGGAGCTGGCCATTGTTCTCTTGCGCTCTTTGGATCGACGTCTCGAGCTTAAGGCCGAATCGTTTCTCATTCTCCTTGTCTCTCAGGACAAATTTTTCTGGGTCGGGAACCTGTTTGGTATCTAGACATTCTTCAATCCAGGTGGATGACAGTATTATGGCCCCCTTAGACAAATTACGAAGGAACTTGACAGTCCGGACTAGCTGTGGAGCAATGAGATAATCACATGGTTGGCCGTCTTGGACGACAGCAATACCCATATCGCGCAGTTTTTTCTAGCGTGTGGTAATTAATATGCGTATATACAAGGAACCATTAGAGAGTTTAGATGACTTACGCGGTCTGTATCTTCTTTCTGCGGGTCATTGACCCAACGTTTAAACCCTGTCAAAATAACCCTTACCTCCACTTCTGGAAGTGTTGGTCTGGCTTTCTTGGTTGGCCGCTTCTCCTTTGGGGTTTCTTTGTCTTCTCCGGGACTCGGGCTTGAAGCCTGACGGCGATTCAAGTGTTCTCGTTCAATATAATCAGCCGCACGTTTCCCTCCCCAGGGCTGCCCGTCTTTGAGTCCGCGTTTCTTTTCTTTTTCGTAAAGGGCAATATCAGGCGCAAGGGTAGAAAGTCTACCTAAAGCCTTGTCTTTCGCGCTTCGACTTGATGATGTAACAGACGAAGGTGTATCATTCTCTTTCCCTGAACGAACATGACGCCCACGTGCAGGTGTCGCAAACTCGGTAGAACGCCGTTTTGTTGGTGGAGGTAAATCGACCATGATATCGAATTGCTTACGCGGTCCGGCAGCTGCGCTTGGATCTGAACTCTCAACAGCAGGGTTTTCGTCCGTTATGTCCAAAGCCTTGCGTTTGCGGACTGGCACCACGGTACTAATTTCAGCGCTACCGGGAAAATATAAATCCTGGAGCGTCTTCTCATCGAAGAATGTCTGACCAATAATCTCACCAAGATTCGTTCGAGGAGGAAAGTGCGTATATTTCGACACAGTTAACGATTGCATTTGGCATTTGGCATAGCTCTCTTCGATCCATAGGTGGTTCACCATGTGAACATTCCATTCACGTGCTGCCTCGCACTTTTCGCTGTTGTCCCTTGCCGTTATAAGGTGTGTGTTTTCGGCTTTCAAATTTTTCGTGAAAGTACCGCCGGCGGATTTAACCAGATTTTCCAGATAAATTCGAGCCTCACCTCCATAGTTCGATACCGAGATCGTCAATTCTTCGAAACCCGGGATGCCGTTTCGGGGTTCTGGATAATGTAGCAGTCGATGTAGGGGATTAGACCATGTGTTATGTTGTATAACATAGAAAAGCCATGCCATATTTCCGACTGTTTTTCCGAGTTGCGAGGCCCGTATATATTCTTTTGTATCTCGATAGCGACAAATAAGCCAGTCACAGTCATCTGGGCTCTCGGTGATTTGGCCACCCGCTTTGGTAATCAGGCCGACAAGAACACTTTGAAATCGTTCATTCATGTCCATATCCTTCGAAAGCATGAGCTTCTTTTCGTTAAATACCGTCAAACGTTGGTTCCTTTCCCGAGAAGCGTCGGGTGGTGATAGATAGTCCGGCTTAGTTGTGATAGCACCTTTTAGGTACGGGCTTTCCTTTGCATCAACAGATTCGTCAGGTGAGACTCGTAGAATTTCGGGATCCGGTAGAGTATAAGGACCTTCATCTATCCTCTTCCCAAGCTTAAAACAATCATCAAACCTGCATATTTTATTAGGCTTCCTCCAGCTCCTTTTAACTATATGGAAGAAGCACTTACCAATGGGGAAGAACAATCTTGCACTTGTGCTTTCTCTCTTCCGCCATCTTGGCTTTAGGATGATCCATTGATAAGGCGCATACATGTGTAGTCAACTTCGTGACAACATCCGAGTACATCCCTCCCATAGCCATTGTTGCACCGATTATGGTGTCCTTGTCAGTATCAGGAATATCGGCACAGGCCAGCATGACATCAGAAAAGATCATACGAGGATCTGGCGTGTAGGGTCGAATCTGGGCCACTTTACCCTTAGCAAGCGAAGCGGATATCCACTTGGACTTAACAACAGGTATCATCATAGTTACCGCTTCGTCGTACTGGGGAAATTCAATGGTATTCGAGATGAGGTGGGTGATGTCGGCAAGCGGCAGAGAGCCATCCCGGTTTTGCGGGGAGACCTCGCCGCCATACTTCACAATACTTTGTGATAGCTTTAATACGTCAGTAAGATAAGATAGCGGCCCAGAACACAGGAGGGGACTCAGATCGTGATCTTACCTCACTAATAACAGTCTCTGTTAAATCCTTGCTAGTTACGAAGGCAAAATTGCAGCGGCCGAAAAGACCCGACCCGTCCTGGTCTGCCATTGCGCGCGAACACAGTCTAGAGATTAGGATTCAAAGCATGAGAGGTGTGAAGGACTTGGAGTTGGTCCAGTTGCAACGGGATACTAGAAAATGCAGTGCTTAGACGTTGTGCGGTTACAAGAGGTTTAGGCGGTGCAAAATTAAAGACGGAGTTGATCAACAATTTGCAGGCGTGCTAGGTTGGCTAGGAGGCGGCGCGTCAGGGCGTGCTGGAGCATTGACATCAGTGCTTACTAACCGTCTAGGGAGGTAAGAGGTACCTAAGCGAAACTCCGTAGCGCGTGCTAAACTAACCAATTTTAGGGAACTCAATGTACTGGTACTAACTAGGTAAGCTCATTCAATGCCCCGCCTTGCTCGACGCGTTGAAGTAAATTGCTAGTTGCAGGGGGACGCGAATAGCGGTCGTGTAATCAGGTGACCTGGTATTGCAGTTATTGAATAAATGCTAAGTAAGGCAATTGGGAAGGAGCATGGCTCGTTGATGGCTCTTGCTATTCACAAGATCCCCGTAAGCTATAATTCACAATTGGCTAGATGCAGACAAATGCGTACCAGGGTGCTGCTAGGTAGTATAAGACCCTTATTTATACTCCTTAGCCATACAGCATCCACGATACACTCTAGACTACCTACATAGTCACAAGCCACCCCAAGGTATGCAGTACTACATGAAGTACCGACTGACTCATCAAGTTCCTGTCCAAGCTGACTCATGAGTCACACGAATCCGGAGAAGAGTATGCAGCCTGCTTTACACCTCATTCAGATTGGTTGTCATGGCTGATATCTGTAGAAGCTGGGTATTGCCTTGGGGATCGAGAAGTAGTGTAGATGAGAAGAGTCATCCTCACAACTAGCAGACACTGAGTCACATACCTTAGTCCTTCGCGGGCCGACCCGAGTTGGAGACATTGTCAGGTAATAAATCCATAACGCAGGTCCAGAAAGAGTCCGAGGAAGCCGTTCCAGTCCTCGAGATCGTACCCGGAGCAAAAATCGAAGCGGTGCTGTAGCCGACCCTGCTGGACGCAACCCGCCAGATCTACATCGTTTCCACTGCTAGTAATTTTGTCCTCTGGCACGCGAGCGAGGACGATCTTGTCATCACCGAGCTCGTTCTTACTGTTGTAGAAATCAGCCAAGGGCAAGAGTCCGATGGGTGAATTAAAGGCATGGGACGGCGGAGCCGTATGCGCCCACTCCCAGTCGATGATACCAATAATGTGGTCCCCTTATCATCGGCATGTTTCAAGAAATAGCGTGGGCTGCCGCCATCGCTGTCTACTGTTGATGCCGATGACAGTACCGTTGGGAGTAGATCTAGGAGGAAGCGGTGTATGAGGTAAGCGTCGACCGGGCGCTGCGAGTCCATCTCTCCGCGAAGAATTAGGTCCATGGTGAGTTGTAACGAAGATCTATGATACTTTTCCCACAACGAAAAGGGGCCCGTGGTACGCATCTCAGACGTCGTAGTGAAGTTGGTGAGTGACTCTCGCGCGAATGAGCCAACCCGAGAAGGATCAGCTGAGCAGTCAAGGTTGCCGAGCAGCTTGAAGGGGTGTTTGCTCAGTTGGATGAAAATATCGACTAGATCCACCATCAACTTCTTCTTCTGCTCTGGTGTGGCAAGGGACCAACGTAAAGATTTTCTATTGAGTTTTCCCATAAGAATGTAACCGACTCTAACTGGATTTGACTTATCCTCAAGCGCAAAGTCAAACACCTTAGAGCAGGAATACCAATGCTTTCAAGAAATTTGAGAGTCGCAACTTCACTCTGGATAATACAATCTCGGAAAGTTGGCAGAGGCGATGTAGCGTTTAACCTGCGGATCCGGGCGATCCATTCAACGCCGTTATTAAAGCAGATTTCGATGTGATAATTCATGCCACCCATTACAGAGCTACATTTCGCATGGTTATCATGTAATTGAATAATCAAGTAGTGTATCCCTCCGCGCAAATGACTTGCCCGTGTTTCAAGTGCAGCCGTGTTGATCTTGTTGATCAACTCTTTAAGTTCATCTATTTGAGCAGCCCAAGCAGCAGGGTCATAGCTACCTGCGTCCTGTCCATACGTTGAGTCGAGTGGAAACGAAGATTCATAAGAAGGGCTAGACTGACCTCCCATCTAGGGCATTGATGTGATACAGGTCGAAGGTGGGTTGAACATAGATGGCGTTTGCAAAGCACACAATCACCCAGATTTCGAACAGCCGGTTTGGTACAGTCGGCCAAATCACAGGTCTACATGGGCATCCTAACTTGTGAATTGTTAGTAGCATTGCTAATATGTAACACCAAGGAAAAAACTGCAGAGCTCAGCGTTTACGAGAGTTACCAAACTAGGCAACAAACAGATACAGAGGTTCCTAGTACGTGGAGGTGCTAACTTGCCAGATATGTAGTTACGATGTTATCTTGAAGTCCCTACAAACATGTCACAAAAGCATCCCAGATATTTACCTAAAAGCTCGGCTCAATCTCTTCTGTTATTATCGAATGGAAGCTTACAATACAATCAATATATGGCAAGACCGTCAAGCTAATAAGACTAGAGATAAGTCTAGAAGGATATAAACCTCGATATGTGTATGCCTTTTCAATAAAGACGTTCCCGAACTTGATCTATATGGTCGAGCGGTAAAGTAGTCGGCAGGACAAACTCTTGTGTCAGAGGCAGGGCCATAGGCATTCAAGGGTTTTCCGGTCCAGCAGTAAAGGCACGGTAGATCCTGCAACCTGGATTCTTTTTTTACGACTTGTAAGGGTACCAGTTCGATTTTCGGCCTGACTTGTTGTTTTGATTCCTTTGTAATTTATTCTTTGATCGCTCCTGTTACTGCCCTTGCTCTTTGCACCAGCATATCAGCATGAATGCAGCGCTTGTCTTGTTAGGACGTTGCATAAGCCTTGCCGAGGCGATGCCACTCTAGACCAATAGAATACCTAGGCGCTGCGAGGTCTCCTGCAAATAACCTAACAATCAGAAGCAGCACCAGAAAGGTCCAGGAAATTCACAAATTGAATGAATGTATTTCTGACTGAAAGGAGGGAGAATCGAAGTACCATGTAGAGCCCTGAAGGATCATCAGTAATTCTCATGATTCAAAGCCCTTAACTACAAGCGCTTGACACAGTCAAGAAGCACATCTTAGCAACAGACGAATTTTGATTAAATTATTTTACCATCCCAAATCCACCTTCCTGACATGAACAAGCTGTTCCAACTCCCTCTCTTTACCACCCCCAAAGAATCTCCCAACCGTACGTCCCAAGACCTCCCGCCACAATCCCGCAACAAGACTCTTCAACTCATCTCCCGTTTGCCTGAAATCCGGGAAAGCATTGACCTCGAGCAAATAGACGTGTCCAGACGCATCGACGAGGAAATCAAGTCCGTAGAGCTCGAATGCGTTGGGGAGTGGTCGAAAGTGCATCTGCATGGCGCGGGCCGCGGCCTCGAAGACCTCACCCGTGATATCGCAGATCTGGGCGAAGATATGCTCTTTCGCGTCTTTGTCAGTATTTGACGGAAGGGACTGCGGGAGGGGTAGATCCCAAAATGGTTGGACCGTGTTCTCTGCCACGGAGCGCTGTAGGCACGTATTCGTCAGATGTGCCTCGAGGTCGATGTCTCTAGCATCTGTAGGAGACCCCTCTTGCTCCTGGATCGGGGGCACGTAATTCTTCCCAGCAAACAGCGCCAGCATTGGCTTGTACACGTAGACATCCAGACCCCCCACGCACGCGACATAGGTGCGAATGTGAAATTTGCGGCCGTCGCCCGGGAGGAGTAGAGGCGGGTCGATATACGGCTGAGCGACGAAGTGGCGGAGTTGCGAGGTGGTGATATAGTCACCTTCATCCTCGCCGTCGTCCTCGTCTTCACTATCTGGCCTCTCGGCTTCCCATCCATCAAATATACCCTGCAGCTGCGCCATGGTGCAGAAGAGGCGGATCCCTTGTCCACGGTCGCTCATACCTGGTTTGAGAATCCACCACTCGATCAGTTTCGCCGTATCGTTTTCTTTGCCCTCGCTGTTATTATCTAGCAACGCTTCATTCCGTTCCAAGCTGGCCCTTAGATCGAAAGCTTCGACAAGAGCGTCGTCCAAGAACTCAGCATAGTCAACCTCGAACGCCTCAGAGCGCTTGACGTGGTCCTTGAGCATGGACTGTGGCCGCTTCGCGACCCACTGCTCGACTGTCGACGCCAGATAATGTTTCCTAATGAGTGCTTTGCGTAGCATGTAACTGTTGACGAGACACGTCTCCGGGTGCGCGGCCACGAAGTCCCAGTCGATGGCCTCGTAAGGCGTGATCTGGAGCACATTTGCCCTTGGGTTCGGCAGTAGCTTGGCTAGTGATATAGCTTCATCCTTGGCTGCGTCGGGCGGTCTTGAGAGGATGGTGAATGATTCTGGCGGGAACAGCGCCTCGAGCGCGGAGACGATGAGAGGGTGCACATAGGCGTCTTCGTATGCGATAAGTGCATGGAAGTGGTGTCTGGGGCGCAAAACGAGTGTCGACTTTCTAGTCACGAGAGACAGAGATGGTTTTTCCTCAACGGAGTTCTGAATTTCCCTACAAGTAACGAGAGAAGTAAGATACATGATCACAAGTGGTTATGGCTATAAACAGTGTCATTTCAAATCAAAACGATTAATTTCAAAGTCGCTTGCTCTAGTCGTGTGCTTGCCTGCCATGCTCCCCTTCTGGTATGTATCCCGCCTAATCTATGTAGACCGAAACGGATGTGCTCTCCAATAACCCCATACCACTGTTCTCTAGGTATCATACTAGAAACATAAAGCCAAAATATGGTCTAGCCTCTGACAAGGACAAAACTCACCCGAATTTTGAACCAGATGCAATGCAGTAAAACTGACAGACACTCACAATTTTAACTCCTTTCCATGCAGATGGGATGCTGCCTGCCAAAAGTTCGCCTTCATCGGCGTGACACTGCGTAGACTATTAGTAGAGAACTTTTGGGCAATCAGAAAGAAAGAGAAGGGAAGTATTATACCTAGTATGACCCTCATTAACCGCCCAGCCATCATTTCCTGGGGGCGCCTCCTCCACGCTCCGATATACGTCCTCGAATCTCGGATTCCATTTAAAGTGTCTGTGTACTAATCCCTTATTATCTTCGTCATCGTCGCCATCAGGCTTCGCCCCGTTCGCAGTGTGAGCGCCTTCAGAGCCCCGAATGCGCTCTTCTTCCTCGTCTTCGTCGCCAACGCTTCCCTCAACCTCAGTAAAGCACGTACCGCCATCACCCCAGTAGTTCTGCAACATGGGCGTGAAGATGGTGCGGCGGCCCTCAAGCCCCGGAAGTAGTGCCACGTTGACTGTGTACAAGTCTACGGACTCGTCGGTGGGCCACTGCGCAGCCAGGGCCTCGATGACGCGCACGCTATGGCGAGTCGCCGCCTCAATTATAGCGGGATCTTTGGGGCTTTGCCGGTCTTTGAAATGCGCCCAGCTCAGCGCAATGGCGCGCCGTCTGCAGACCGCCGCCTCCAGTGCCGCGCCCAGCGTACCCGAGCTCAAGGCAAATAGTGCGGTCGAGTTGCGTCCAAAGTTTGGTCCCGAGACTACTAGATCAATAGGCCCACGCTCACGGAATACGTGGTGTAGGCCAATCTGTGCGCACGACGCCGGCGTTCCATCTACAAGAACCCATTCTTCGACGGTGTCACGGCCGTGGCTCGGATATCGATGTGTCGTTCCTTGCGGTATGCTGTCGTCAAGCGTGTCGTAGGTAGCAGGCGGGCGGTAGTACACAGGTTTTACGGTCTGTCCAATCATGTGTGCTTTTCCTATCCACGACCGCTGTGTATCGGGAAGACACACGGATACAGTGTGTCCGGCCTTTTGCAACGCGCGGACAAGGCTGTGCACATACGGGGAGGCCGGCCCGGGAGGTCCATCGTCATTTGTAACGAGGATATGCATATTCCTTGCTTGGGTGTGTATCGGGCTATTTGTTGGCCAGAAAAGAGCAAGTCGATGATAGCAAATAGCGAGCAACTGGCTTGGGACTGTTTGTAGTGTCCAATTGGAGACGAATGGGTGATGGCAACTTATAATTTGCTTGGATGGAGAGTTTACCGGCACACGATACACCTTACCACCATGCGTCTTCAAGTTCTGCCCCAAAAATATGTCGGTGTTGGTTCGCGGGGTGGGAAGGAAGTGCGATTTGCGGAGCTAAACTCTGGTGGCCGTGAGTTTTCGTGGTGGGGGCGGGGCATCTCGACATCCAGTTCGGAAGTGACGTTAGCTGCAACCCGCGATTCACGGAGGTACATATGGGAGGTATCTTTACAGGGTACGTACCATCAATGATAAGGTACCTAATATATCGTATATATCCATTTGATACCACACAGACAAAGTATTATCTGAACGAGAAGCACAACTCTCACTTAAATCTAGGGTCTACAAGTGGGCACGACACTCACGAAGCTCTTGGAAATCATCGATTACTAACTAATGTATTTCTATACTACTGGTGTTACGGCCTCATTTGACAAAGGTCCACTGTAAACACGCTGGCAGTCATCCCTTTTGGCCTGCAGCATCCGCTCTTCATTCTCGTATGGGCCGTCGTTGTGGCACTACCAAACGCCTAACGCCGTTTGCTGAAATCGAGTCCTTTCCATTTTGCGTTTTCCTTCGTGCTGGCCGTCGTGGTGTCCGCTCGCGAGTAACTAATACAAACAAGAACAACGAAAAGAATAGACCACCCTTATCCTAGCATTGCTGGAAAGATAAGAAACCCCACAATAGGTCGTAATCATTTCCATCAGCATCCTCCTCCGTTGTCGCAATCTAAGCACGCTGCCGTTTTGTGCTGGCTGGAGACTTGACGAGGAAGTCTCCTTCTCGCTTTGAACCGACGGGTCCAGCATGTCGCTTGGAGCGACGCCAGCCATCGAAGGGGCTTGGGATCTTGGCCCTCCTCACGGGTGTGTCGCTTGCACGTAACTTATCTGTAGAGCGGGTAGCTCTCCCCGTGCTAGGGGGTGAAGCCGGTGCAAAGCGAGGAGCTTCAGGAGTCTCAACCTTGCTCTTAGTAGACCGGATGGGGGTCGCGGGAATCTCGATTTCATCATCTTGTGTGTTGTGATCAAACACATCATCCTCAATGTCTGTGATAGCTTCTTCATCTTCAACGGTAATAGCAGCAGGTTGCTTGCCCTTGGTTTTGGGTGGAAACAGCAAGCGAGGCTTAATCGATGAGCGAGTCATCGGACGGTGGCTGGGAAGGGCTTGACTGTCCAGGTCCAAATCGGCAGTCTCGTCATTCTCGGCCTGACTACTAGAGTCGGCATCGATGACGTCGGAAAATTTACGGAAAATCTTCTTCCCTCGGCTGTGTAAGATTTTTGTTAGTATTGCTTATGTGAGCCTGGCGGAATAGTATGGCGAACTTACAATACATAAAGCACTCCATCATCGCGTTTTACAGCATCCTCGACTGAATGTCTACCTTCACCAGGAATAACGACTTGCTTACGCTTGCTTCGTCGCTTAGATGGCTCGGCAACAACGTGATCGCCGTAGAAAGGGTTATCGGCACTATCATCTAACTGGGGCAAGTGATCGCGCGAGTCCGTGAATATCTGGATGTCTTCCTCCACATCTTCTGCCCTGAAACTGTCGAGAGTGAGGCCGATATACTTTTTTGCCTTCTTCTTAGGACTGGGCATTATATCTTCCTCAGGTACGAATAGTCTGCGCGCCATGGCACGGGAGGCAGCTTCAGTTTTGGCGTTGGGTTGCTTGCGTGGGGTTTTCGCAGGAGTGAGAAGATCACCAGCGCTGCGAGAAGCAGCGATTGGGCCCTGGGGTTTGTGATGTGGCTTAAGGTTCTTAATTCCTAAGGAATCGGCAGCGCTGGCGTTGCCCTGTGCGGTCAGAGTACCGGATGCACGTCGCACAGAATCCATCTTGGGAAGACGCTTCTTTATAGGCGAGACTGCAGGAGTTGTGAAAGAAGGCTTTGTGGAAGGGCGGGTGAATTGGAGCGAAGAGCGTGGTGATGGTGTGCGGTTGGTTGATTGTTGTCTGGCAGAGATGCGGGCGGATTTGCGAGGGGAGAAGGGCTCCCACGAGTCGCTGTAGCCATGCTTGGGGGTATCCGGCGTGCGGACGCTACCGGGTGGTGAAGGCGTGGAAATAGTGACAGACGCCATTGTTGGTTGCGTGGGCGACCTGGTTTGCGACCGCGTCTCAATTGGAAACTCGCCCCTACTCTTGCACTGCCCTTTGTCTTCCGCTTCTTCTTAACCAAAAAACCTCTCTCTTTCTATTCTCCCTCACACTTCTATAATTCCACAAACTTGGAGCAATGCTTAGAAGCTGGAGCCAGTTGTCGTGGCTAAAGTTCTGTTATTTGTTGTTTATTCTGGTTGGATCGAATCGAGTTGGCAGCCAGGTTTTTGGATTACAATCGCCTCTCAGGCTCTGCGCAGAGCGACTAATAAACGAAGGGTCCTAAGACGATGTATAAGGTGAAAGAGGGTCTATGATGATAATTGATTTTGGAGCGCGATCGACTCCAGCTCTGTCCAGCTATTGAATGAGAACCTAATCTATCGAGTATAGGATACTTGAAAGATAATGACCCAATTACAAGAGCGTGAATCTAGAGCCACAGATTCAACAGTAAAGAGGTCTGGACTAGACAAAGATGATGTCGCTTTGTGATGTTTGGGGCAAAACAATAATCGGCCGGGCAATGAGGCCGAAACGATGTAATAGAGGAGGATTCGTAAGGAGGCTGGGAGGTTGCAGATGGGAGGTATAGATAGAGGAAACGGGGCAAAGTAAGTGGCTGGGGCACGGCCAAGTCACTGAACAGCGCAGCGCATGCACACACTTATTTTCCAAGAGGTATTTCCCCTATTTCGGGCTAGCGCCGGTAGAGTAGCCCCATGATACAGGTGGACCCCTACCTTGAAGAAAGGTACGTACCCCTATTTTCTCTTACACAAGCTTAGAGCCCCACCAAGTACGCGATACGCGCTCTAGTCATCCCAGCACGCGTCGCACACACATCAATTATCTCCATTATGCTGTAAGTTAATTGGCTGCATTCTGACCAGTCAGTCATCCCCGCACAACATCCAGGTAAGTCACATCAACACCAACATGTCAATAGAGCATAGGTAGTAACAAAGCTCCCTAGTTTTCTTCAATAGCAGGTACCTATGCTAATTATCCCTGACCGCGGACGTCTCGGATGAGTTCCGTAAAAGACTGCCGCACACTACGTCACTGGTTCAAGACATTTCGACCCTTTTTCTGCTGCCAACTACATACCTATCCGCTTAGGCCCCCCCTCCCCTCCACCATATCAACGCCAAATCGGTCCCCTCCTACCCCTACCTACCAACCGGTATAAGATAGCATATTTTGGGAAGACCACATGATGGCCAACTACGAAGACTCTGACCACGAGGATCTCCTCGCGTCTCCCGACACAAAAGCCCCCAAGGCACAGCAGTCCGACAGGCCTAAGACCCCGTCCAACCAACACAACCGGTATGAGGACCCCGAAGATGCGCGCGAGGCAGCGCTGCAGCGGGAACTGGAGGGTGTCCGAAACATCAATGAGCTGATCGAGGGTGTGGTCGGAACACTCGAGCGGGCAAAGGGGAACATGCAGGTAGGCCGCTATATGTCATCTTGTATTATCCCTTCAGCCTCATCGCTCGCTGCACCTGTCCGAGCACACCTGTCCACATCGCTTGCGCCCCGGGACCCCAACCATGACGTGTAGATTCCATGGCTGATCAACGCTTCCCAACCATATAGACTGTTTCCAATACCGTGACCACAGCCTCCACTCTCCTCAACACATGGACGCGCATCCTGTCGCAGACCGAGCACAACCAACGGCTGCTTCTAAATCCGACCTGGAAGGGTGCATCGCAGGACCTGGCTGACATGGAAAGCGAGGCTGCCGCCAAGGCCGCGGCGGCTGAGCGCAGGGCAGCTGAGGAAGAGAGGCGGCGAGCCGAGGTCCGGCGGCGGGCAGAAGAGCAGCAGAAACAGCGCGAGGCTGCCGGAAGCGCAAGTGGTTCCAGTTCAACAACGCGAGGAAGAGCAGGTACCCGGGGAGTCCGGGGAACGACGAGAGCTACTGCGCGCGGAAGGGGAATTGGGACTACGAGGCCGACTTCGGGATTCGGCACGGGTCCGTCGGCAGATACGACATCTTCTAGTGTCTCGAGCACTAGAGGTAGCTCGAAGATAGGTAGGGCATTCTTAAGGGCGGGATCAAGGGGAGCACGAGGATCTTGAAGAAAAAAAGAGAGAAAATGGCCGCAAAAGTCGTACGCACGTCAAGAACATGACTTAAGTGCTGTACGTATTCAACCACGTTTGTATGTATACTCGACATACACAATTAGACCCAGGCACAAAAAGTCGCCTCGATGATACCCAGACCAGACGGCGCCCTACTCCCGTTCCCATTCATGCATTGCACAGGTACACTACTCTTCCATTGGCGTGGATTCTCACGTTTTCTTCTTGAAGAAGTCACTCATCTTCTTCATACCAGCCGTGTTCACCTTCTTGAGATCCCTGACACCACGCGACTCGCCGACCTTCTTGCGCTTGTCCTCCTCCTCTTTCTTACGCTTCTTCTCGGCGCGTTCGGCGAGCTCCTCGTCGTCGAGCATCCGCTTCCGTGCAAAGTCACCTGCTGACCGTGCCGCGGCCGCCTCGTGCTTTAGGCGATTTAGCTCTGAGATGTAGGTGTCGAGCGGCGCGAAATCAACTTCGGGCTGTGCTGGGAGTTTGGTCTGGAGCAGCGTTACTAATGACGCTGGCACATAGCTCGAACATAAGAAGTTGAAGGCTATGCGGAGTCGCTGTAGAGATACCACCTCGGCAGTGGCCACAATAGCTGGGCGCAGGGCTTCGGCCAGCGCCGCGCTGTCTGCTTCTGTTTCTGATGATGTGACGGGTGTAGCAGCCGTTGAAGCCTCAGATGCGATACTTGTACCGCTCTCTGTGGATGAAATGGAGGACTGACTCTCGCTAGCGTCCGCTTTTGATCCTTGAGTTTCAGACGCCGAGGTCGAAGAATCATGTTGTGTTGTCTCTGCCGGCGCCTCTGTGGAAGTAGTAGTAGTGGCCTGTCTCTTTACTCCCAACACTGGTGCCTCAAGCGGCTTCACGACGAATTTCTCTTCCATGCTGCGTGGTAAGGGCCGGGTGCTCATACGGCGGGCCTTGTTCAGAACCTCGATCACGAGCTTGTCCTCGCTAAACCGAAACACGCGCTCGTCGCCCGCTTCCACCGTGTCACAGACGGCGCCTAGCCGCGCCTCGAGCAGGCATCGCACCCTTCCCTCCCCCCAGCGCAGAATCTCCCATAGGTGTGGCGATTCCTCTTGTATCCGGTCGAAGTGGTCATCGCTCGAGATGTACCTGCGCTTCTCGGACTTGGCTTCCGGATCGATCAGGGCGGGGAGGATGAGGAATAAGGGGTCGATGGGCGTTGCGACGAAGAGCTCGGCGCCGCTCGTCACATACGTGCTGAAGCTCGCATCCTTTTCGCTAGGTGCGGTTTCTACATCCACCTGCGAGGTTTCATGGCCATCGGTCTGTATCAGCCAGCTGCGTGGCGTGCTCTTGGGTGCTGCGATGCGCGTGAATTCGTAGAAACCCGTCTCGGGGCATACGAGGTATCGTGTAGGCTTTGCGTAGCGGGGATGTAATAACGATACGATGCGGGCGTCGTTGGTTGCTTTTTTGGGGAGGATAAAGATGTTTGGAGGGCTGTCGGACGGTGGTGGAAGGGTGTATCTTGATTTTGATGTTGATGCTGTTTTAGTTGAATCATCTTTTTTGGCGGTATCATTGCCCTTCGACGCCCTTGTACGCGCCATGATTTGTTCAGATGAACCGATTGAGCCGGACCGACTTGAATAGTTTCACTCTGTTTCTCTTGTATTATGAACCGAATTTAACCAAAAATATCGTGATTCTGACCCTGTTCAGATAGTGCGACACGTCTGTGCTGCAAGATTGAGTTAATGGTTAGTTAATAGGTAGGTTAGACTATTAGGTAAGCCTTCCACTTAATAAAGTCGCGTCAGCCGTAGTGGATCCGATCGAAAAGCGCGTCACCCCTCACAAGTTTCATCTACCTAATAGGTATACCTGATCTCTGTACACTGTACAACCAACAACTGCACATCCACGGCCGCATACACGTCATTGATACCTAACTACCCGTATCGAGCAAAGTGTTCCCAGAATCTCACAAGCCATTGATTTTGCGACGACCAAGACCTGAGACTTAAATTCGACAAGGAGCCGTTTGTACCTATGACCAGGAATACAACAACGCCTGTCCAGCCTGAGCTACCTATCCCATCTGTGGACTGCTACACCAGATAGGTAGTAGGTAGTGTCATCGCATCAATACATGCCACACTAGCTCAGGCCACCACCGACTTCTCGTTGCCCGAGGCGGCATGCCATATCCTGAGGGTGACTGGACCGTCCGTATGACAGAAACGAATGGAGTAGCCCGATGCCGCCTAGTACGTTGTCCATATTCCATCCACCCTGATTCTTTTACAGCCTCACTCATCCCAAGACAGAACAAGCAACAGAACCAGAGCGACAATGGCCGCCACGGTCGCCTCACGAAGTCCTCCTAAGTACCCCAAGCGGACGCGAACGACTTCGCCGTCTCGCCGAACGGGCCTCACCATCGCCATCCCCATCCAAGCGGGCTTCGAGGCCGGTATCTGCTCGCACCGAGTTTTACAATCCACGAGAAACAAACGATGAAGATGAAGGGTTAGATTTGGATCTTGAAGGCGAAGAGGATGAAGAGACACTTGAGCTAAAGTTGGCGGCGATACAGGCAAAGCTCAAGCTGAAGAAGCTGCAGGCAGCAAAAGCGAAGAAGGCACAAGAGTCTGATGCGCATGCCACAAGGCCTGAGTCGAGGCCGATAGCAGATGCTGCGCCGTTGAGTCGAGCCCAATCCCGGGCTGGTGGCCTGGATTCTGGCCCGACAGTTCGACCGCAATCACAAGCCGACATTGCAATCCCTGCTTCCCCCGTGCGAAGGGCGCAGACGGTGCAGGAGATCACTTCACCCAGCAGGGTGCGGCTAGGAATAGACAAGGGTCTCAGAGCCAAAGATGTTTCTTTAAAACGTGCTCCTAGCTTGAAGAAATTACTCGACACCGACAAGGGACCACAAGGAGGCTACTTTCAAAGAATAAACACACCGTCACTAAGCGTCGTAGATCAACCGTCAGTCCAGGATAGGCCAAAAAGCTTCAGCGAACGCTTAGCGGCTGCGCGAACGAACGAAAAGATCCGACAAGACCGACAAGAGAGAATACAGCAGGTCCGGACCAAAGCCTTTCAACTCGGCAAGCAGGAAATGGAAGATCTTAAACAGAATGCAATAGAGATACCCGAAATGCCGACGCAAGAGGAACAATACAGCAGAGATGATATTATGGCCGGTGGTGGTCTGAAGAGAAGCAACGCAGTGCCAAACTACCGACAGCAAATGCAAAATGAAATGGAGCAAGCGGGTGACCAGGAAATAATAACACAGAGGAAGAGAATATATATACGCAAGCCAAAGATTGAGCCATCTGAAGTGCCTGAAGAAGAGGCGTCAGGCTTCGAGCCTTACTCCAGCATCCACCTGAAAAAGCGAATAATACCACATTTGACCTTAACCCGCAACCTTTCTGGCAAAAAGACATACGGCATCCCAGATCTGTTGAAACACGTTAAGGCCCCGGAATTCCAACTACCCGATGTTGAGCAGGATATTGTCGTATTTGGTATACTAGCCTCCAAATCTGACCCTAGAGCACATAAAAACACGGGTGGCAACCTCAAAGAAAAGGTAGAAGCAGATCCGACTAGAGCGAAATACATGGTCCTAACCCTAGTGGACTTAAAATGGGAACTGGAGCTATTTCTCTTTAACACCGGCTTCGAGCGATACTGGAAGCTGACTCCTGGCACGCTCCTCGCCATCCTTAATCCAACGATCATGCCCCCACCACCGAATAGGACAGATACAGGGAAATTTAGCCTCGTGATCAACAGTGGTGAGGACACTATCCTAGAGGTGGGCACCGCACGGGATCTGGGTTTCTGCAAGAGCGTTAAGAAAGATGGTTCGCTCTGCAGTAGCTGGGTGAACAGCAAGCGCACCGAGTACTGCGAGTTTCATATGAACTTAGCTCTGTCTAAGAAGAGACTCGCCAGACAGGACGTCAACGCTTTTAACACGGGTCTAGGCCCCAAACAACATAACTCACGTCGTCTGCACAAGTGGGAGGAACACGCAAATGACCCGGGCAAGAAACAGCGAGGGAACTACGACCGCGAGTCGCAGAGCGCCTGGTTTATCAACAGGGCTAGTGCAGCTAGCAGACTAGATAATGAAATCCTAGGGGGTGAGCATGGTCGCGTCACCAGCACTATCGAGCGCAGCGAAGCCCTGCGACGACGTCTCGCAACGGAAGAGAAGGAGCGCGACCTCATGAAAAAGCTAGGCGAGGCCGGGAGTGGCGCTGGAAGGGAATACATGTTAACAAGTCAGCGCTCTACCAGCAAAAGCGCAAATCGACCGGGATCGAGCCGCATATCCACGACCACTGGGAGTTCGTTTTCATCTATAGAAGAGCCGAGACCGCAGCTTGACGCGAAGAGTCTCGGCCTCATACAAGATCGGAACAATAAGATCCATCTCAGCCCCGTCAAGCGGAAGCGCGTCGAGAGCGCTCTATCGAGTCGAAGCTCTAGTGTACTCGGCCCGACTACGAACGGTTCTTCGGCGGCGGCGCTGGGCTGGGGAGGCGGACTGAAGAGTAAATTGGCGCGCATGAAGGAGGGCGAGAAATTAAGCGGAGCTGCTTCGAATAATAGTAGCGCTTCGAGCGAGGCGAGCAAAGACAGGAACCGGTCTCCGGCACGCAAGAAAACTCGTTTCGTCACCGAGAAGGGGATCCGCGAAGCCGGGCGTGAGAGTCTAGGCGGCGAACTGGTCGGCGGCCAGGATCGCGGGATGGTGTTTCTGGATGATGATGATGAATTGGTCATTCTCAAGTAACTATATAGTTAGAGGCTTGCACCAATGTATGTTGTGAGCTTCTGGAATGAAACGTGAATAAAACGAAGTAAAGACTCAAACGCCTCTTGGGAGTTCATGCTTCCTTTTCGTCCTCCCTGTGTCTTGAACGATAAGTGAGATGAATAGTATATACTTGGCCTGACCAGATTTTAATGTTGTACTCAGGTGAAATAGTTAAGATCCTCAAACTAAAGGGGGAAAGGGTAGAAGAGAAACCGCTATCTCACGATAGGATGCCTGGAATTGACAATGGTCTCTCATGCCCTCTCAGTGGACGATCTACATCACAGAAGAGTATTTTCCACGCAGGATACCTAAGCATGATCATCATCTATATTTCTTTGCCGCCTAGAAAATTCTACCTCTTCTGAACTTCTATTCATGTTACCATCTACCCGCTTACTAAGTAGGCCAGAATCATCTCTATCCCCTCGCCATTTATATGCATCTATGCCCAACATTCATGCTATATCATCATTCACTCACTTACCAAGATTTGAAAGGCGAATCGCACGGAGCACGTTGCAGACAACACATAATACGGCCCCATACCACGGGTAGCTATTCAGAAGAACAACACAGCCAAGGCTACGACAGAAAACGACGAGAACAGAAAATATGAAGCTGTTCCTTTTTTACGCTGCAAGATGGATCAAGTTTCCTTCCCTCCTTCCTTGCTTTCTTTTTCTTTGCACTATTCTCTATCGTGGGACTAGTCTGGCTGAAACCAAAACGAAGCTTGAACTAGGTCGTACCAAATGAACAAAACCAAAGAAGTCCAATTTTCGTTATTACTGGTCATAAGCCCATCCCACCCCCAGTGTTGGAGAGCTTTAAGAAATCGCTAGGTAGGTAGCATCGATGTTCGATAATGAGTGGCAAGTCGTGAGGAGCGCTTAGGAAGAAAAGAAAAGCCAGAAAAGAACAAGACGACGACTGCCAGACACCTATCCAAAGTTCATTCTCAGGACGGTCGAGATGGACTTTCGTCCATCACAGTTCCCGCACCTCATGAAATTACTTCGTCCTTAGTGCCCTCCACCTCTTTCACCTCGTCACTCTGCTCTTTCTTGTTGATTGTCTCCGTCAAGATAGACTCACCGGCTGTGTTTGTAACCAAAGATTTTGTCTCTTCGACGGTATCTTGGGGTTCAATTGACTTGTCGTCACTTGTTGTGATTTCTAGCTGCCCATCAGTCTTCTCCGACTCCTTATGCTCGGATGCTTCCTCAGCCTTCGTTTCAACGGCGTCTTGGGTCTGCGTTTCATCGGGTTTGTTTTCATTCGTGCTTACTCCCACCAGCTGAAGCTGCTCAAGTTCTTCAGGCTGAACTTCTTTAACCGTCGGCTCCGAGTTCGCTGCTTTCTCTGCTTTCTCTGAGCCAAAGTGATCGACCGTCACCGTACCCTCCTCGTCTATACTCCACAACGTCCTTGTCATGGAAAAGGACAGGACAGGATGTCCATTAGACACAGGTGGAGGAGCCGACTTGTCTATGCCAGCGCCGAGGCCATGGCTCTTAGTTGGGGCTCTCCGCTGTGGACCCCGAGCACGTCCTTTCCTAGCATCGATTAAGGGGGCCTTCTGCTTCTCCTCGGGTGTTTCTTCCACCGGGGGCGCATCTTTCTTAGGTGCCTGGAGGCCCAACCGGAGCCGATTGTTTAAGTCTGACATAAAACCGGCTTGGAGCGCAGCTATCTTACCTCCCACAGGCCTGGCCGGTACAACAGGCTTTTGCCTCACGGTTCCCTCCGCTTCCATAGAGTCGGTAACCTGTTTGGGAGGACGGGCTGGGACTTGCGGCTTTGGACGATTGGGAGCCATGGGTTTTGAAGTATCATCCCCAGAACTCTGTTTCTTAGGGGGACGGCTAGGAACGGCTGGCTTGTTGATAGACGCTTGTGATTTAGCCGCTTCTTCACCAGTCGTGTCGTTAGGGGACTGGGGATTGGATACTGTAGTTGTGAACTGAAGAGAGTCGGGGGTGTCTTCCCAGACATCCCGGCTGGGGAAGCGTTGAGACATGTTGGGGCGGTTGTGAATCTCCTTGGCAATATGTGGCTGGTGTTCGGCCCATGATTTTGGTCGTGGCTGACGATTTAAGAAACTGTCAGCCGTGACAGACTCTTTCTCAGCCAGTTCCTCCTGTCTTCGGGCGAATGCTTGGGCTGGCGTCTCCGTATCCCTTTGAGGTAAATCCATCATTGCAGTGCGTGATTTCGGGCGTGGATCAACCGGTTCGGGTGTTGAAACCTCAGCTGTGCTGTGAACGCTGTTCGGAGCATCTTCCCAGACGTCCAGACTGGGAAACCTTTGACGGTACTCTTTCAACTTCTCAGCCGCCGTCTTCGGTTTTTGATCGCCTTTTTCATCCTCTGGGAATAATGGTTCGTATTCTTCCACGTCTTCGAGAGGCGTGGACTGCAATTCTGGCGGGGGAGGGCTGTAGATGCTCGCAGGTCTACTAGACGGGCGGCTTTTAGGCTCATCACTCCCGCGCCGCTTGGCTGGAACAGCTGCTTGGAGGTCATACGGCGATGGACCCTTGGCCACTTCATCGGCGGCTAAAATAGGCCAGGTATCATCCACGTGGGAATTATCCTCAGCAGAGTCTTCATTGCCGTACCTAACGAACCCTTTATGTGGGTCATCTTGGCCAACACGAATGATGTTGCTTTCACTGTCACCCTCGGGTCGAAGAAAGTTGGCCTTCAGGACGGGCTCAGCTTTGGGCGCTGCCTGAGGCGAGGTCATACGTGAAGCATATTCATCACTGGCTTTATACCCAATCTGCTCGCTGGGGGTGCCAATATATTCAGAAGTGCCTGTTATGAGTGGTTAGAAACATTCCAAAGTTCGCTGGTGGTTTGCGTTACCAAAACCAGCACCACGGCTAGCGGTATCCCGGACGATTTTGTTGAGATTCTCACTACTCATAGAGTAGTCGTGGACACGGTCGTGAAGGTGATGATAATGTTCCTTCTGATAGACATCGGGGTGTTTTTCGTAGTAGGCCTTTTCCAGTTTATCCGTAGATTCAACACCATGACCATGCAAACCATAACTTCCTGGTGGAAGATCGCTGGTGAACCCACCCCGAGAGCTTGTCCTACGAGTATGATGGCGGCCGCTCTTCGAACTATCGACACTAGCAGCCCGAGGCGGTGCGGGCGAAGGGGCTTGTACGTCACCGGCGTATGCTAACATAGGCACTCTCTGGCCGATCTCGGGAATCCCATGCTCATCATCGGTGTAGAGCTCGCTGTGATGAGACAGCTGACTTGTGGTACTAGCTTTCTTCTTCAAGCTGCGGCCACCTGACAGGAGCGGCTCCTCGCTGCTAGGACGTCCTATGCCGAAGGCAGCAGCGCGATCCGAATCAGTACGGGTGACCGTGGCGACCCGCTGTTTGGCGCTGGCAGCGGGCACGGTGGGCTTTGGGGCATGCAGCTGGAGGTCCTCGCCGACGATGCGAGTCTGCTCGGGAGATGAGGTGCGATTCATCTCGGGCGACGAGCTGAGCTCCTGTATAGCGGCGGCATACTCCTGCCCTTCCTCGCCAACACCAGGCAAATCAACGCTTGTAGATCGTTCGAGCTCCTCTCCGAGGAAACTTTGGCTGTTCCGCTTGGGCTTAGGGTTGAATGGGCTCTCATTGAGAGGCGACGGAGCGAAACGATCGGGATTTGGGGAGATGGAGCGATTGACTCGCTTCGTTGGACGTGCTGGGACCGTTGGAGGAGCGTGGTCTTCTTTCTCCTGGCTCCTAACAGGACGAGGCGGGACGATGGGAGCTGACATGGTGGCGGTAGGATTATTATAGTGCTAATAAAGTAATGCGGGATGCAGAAAAGCCGATGTTAGCTAAATCGTTTGAAACTCTTGAAGCGATTTATGTAGAATCGAGCACAATGAAGCCTAGGTAGTAGATTTGCAGTGGTTAGCCAAAAGAACCGTTATGCCGGAATGAGCCAGTGTCGGACGTGGAACGTGGGAACATAAATAACACAATGGCCGGATGGCGCCCGCCTTCTGTCAGAAAAAGCATGACTGTTATAAAGGAACCACAGTCTGATTGATATAGCGCCGTGGTCTTGAGGTAATGGTGTAATGGTAACACCTGAGGAACTGGGACTAAAAAATGGCACGCATGTCGAATCGAATAACATGATCAAGCTCTTGGGTCGTACATACCGCATAGAACGCCACGTGTCGGCTATCAGGCAGGTATAGAGGGCCAATTGTGTAAGGCAGATACGATCAGATCTAGTGTGGTAGGTATACTATAGTACCTATGTCTAGTGGGTTGACCAGCGAGGTTGTCGCGAGTTCGCTTGTTTCGAAGACAGAATCTTGGAAGGACCTTGCTTGGATGCGGCTATCGCGTTATCTGTATCTATATTCCAGCCTGAACCTTTAGCTTATCGGGCTACGTCCATCATCATTAGCTGCCAAAATGACTTTTTCTAACGATATCGCTATTTAGCGGTGAAGAGATAAAGAAGCAAGCAAAAAAATCAGACGCGCAGATAAGCCTGTAGACAATGATAAAGAAATTGATGAATTGGTGTGGTGAAGTGGGTTGGCATGCGTATTAGTCAACGGAAACGGACGTTGGTTGGGTCACAAAAATCCTAATGACACAGCATCACAGAGGCTAACAAGCAAGGACAACACAACAAGAATCCACTGAAGCCCATGCTTGAGAAATGAATGGCAACACAGTTGAAGGTAGATAGAAAGATAGACAAACAGAAATGGAGAAGAGGAACAGACTCGAAACCCGCTGACAGTAGAGTTGTCAACCACTTACACCAATGTCTCGTTTTTGGGTAATTCTATATAAGCGATAGTTAGTTACTGTGTCGCTCGGATGGTCAAGGTTTTTTTTTAGTTTAGAGCTCTAAGGACGACGCTTGAATTCGTCCTTCCGAAGGCAATGAATGAAAACCGAGTAGAAATATGAGCTGAGAATAATACGATATACGAAAGAGTAATTGGAAACTCAATAGTTTTGGGGTTGTTTGGGTTGGGGTTGACGAGTCTTGTTTGTAAGTGCGAGCTAGGTACACGTAGGCATCGATAGATCAGGTACGAAGGATGACCACACGAAGCGATCTGTTCCATTTAAAAGAATGGACAACACACACTACTGCAACTACCTACACTAAATAGCATCTAGCCTTAGAGACGCAGACCGTATCCCTCCCTATGTCATGAGATCTTGGTTCTGGCTTGGTGTCCCCAACAACTCACTGGTACCAGTTACCGCAGATGGTTCTAGCGTACGGTAAGCATGCATTGCTCGAAGACGGTTCTTGTGATCCCCCTCACGTAATAGACTTGACACACTTCTGAGGTACCAGATGGGTAGCGGCTTAAGGTTCCTGAAAAGACGGTGCTGCACTAAGATGTCATAGGCTTCTGCCCGCGATCTCGACGAGAAGCTCCAAGCTAGGTCAGCTAGCGGTAGACGTTTGGAGTACCCACGGACGACGTATTTGTATCTGCATGATGCCCCTCAATCCCCCCGTTTTGCCCCTCTGTGCGTCCCTAGAACTACATGCATGATGCGCTAGACCTAGCCAATGATGCTACGCCAATTAGTTCACCAGATTCGTCTAAGTGGTCGCTGGTGGGGGAGAAGATGGAACCCGTCTCTCAGACAGTATCATGCCTTAGCTATACGGTGTTCCAGTTTATGGCTTTATGTGTGGTTCAGTTTTGTTTCACTGCTTGAAAGCAGCGATTCAAGGGAGAGCCGAACTGACTGTTGAATCTTTCTGGCGTTCGGCCATTAAGTAAAAGGGTCAATCATATATAGGTAACTTATCTTGGGGACGTGTAGGAGGTGGTGGTAGGTGTATAAGTAGTGTGCATCTCTGAATTGATTGCCAACTCCCCTGCCACTACTTGCACTATTTCTGTCCGTCATCAGCCTCACAACCATCCATGAGATCTCCACAGCCGACCTATTCCGCTTTAGCAGAAATTTAGCCGTCACCTGAGCCGAAATGTTGCAAGAAGAGGTATCCATGGATGCATCGAGACGATGAAAACTTTTCGAGAAGGGGTTCGTCTGTTCATAGAATGGCTCACCACGTTTGTTTCTGCCATTCTCTAATTCGATGCATGCTTGAGTTTCTTGTGGCACATCTTGAGCAGTTACCCGAACAACATACCAATTGTTTTTCCTTTTGATGGTATCACCGACATTTTGACATACGATCGACATGCACGACGAAAGGGAAAAAAACTGCAGACCCTATCGTCATTACGTATTTCGTGACTCGGTAAATCCGTCCAGTCCAAGTACCCAGTCTGGGTACTAAGCAGCCGCAGAACCACCCCCACAGCCATTACACCGAAAAATACGTAAGAGACAGTACTCTGTTGTAGGCTGCATTCGAATTGGTGTCACAAGGAAATATATAAAAAGGGTCGAGAGATACTGAGGTTGGCATCGTAATTTAAGTGAGACATCCCGCGGGCTCCAACGGTAGCAAATACACCGTATAAGCTTTGGAGCATTCACGAAACTGGAATGCGATCGATCGATACTGAATACGGTGTGGTACAACTGCGACTGCAAGACGTGCCTAGTTCTCCAACAATGACGGCATGTCTCCCCCACGGGATCAATTCTTGGCCCTGATTCAGACGGAAGAAACCATTTACTGACTAGTGCTAAGAGCGAAAACGACGAAATAGATAGAAACCTGGGAGAACCCGGATTCTAACTTTAAAGTGTATGCTTGCGTGAGGTGTGTTCTATAATAAGTTAATGTCATCGGCCCCATTAGTTTGAGTTGAGTAGCGTACATTTGTTCGGCTCTTCCGTGCCTTTTTCGACGGCTCATCTATCCAGATCCCAATATCCATGAGAAGGGGAATGCTTGCTTCGCTATCTGGTACCTCGAAGAGAGGAACGGAGCTTCCCAAATATGAGGTTTGCCAGTGGAGAAGATTAGACGTTCGTCAAATGCCGCAACCACTCTTGAAGGTCACTTTGTTATAGAACACAAGATTCATGTCTTGTCTAACAGCAACGCTCCTTTGCACTAATCGGCCGATATCGCGCCTTGCCGCCTTTGCTTCCAACTAATCCGAAGCAGTATCTGGTTCGCGTTTTACAAATTGGGCAATCCGTTTTAGCGTGCAGTGCATACATTCTCCCGCCCTTCAAGAGAGAGGCTATGATTACCAGTATCAAGCATTGTGGCTCCTCAGGCTGTTGGTATAAATTATACCTGGAGCTTCGGATAAGATGCCTCCAAGTCAACACTTAGGTCACATCAGAAAACATGCTACCGTATGGCAACTCTGTTTATCAGCCGAAGCAGAAATTCATGTCATTCCGAAAACTTGAGATACTTCTTCAAACTGGACAACCAAAAACTGATTTTGTACCCAGACCCGGGCACAAATAAAGGATACTAGGCCTGTTCATACAATATCCGTGACGCCAATACACCAGTCCTAAATGCTTGCTGTCATTTTCCTCTTTAGTTGCTTCCTTCTCCCATTGTCAACGTCGTGGGTCATCCATCTCGCACCATCTTTTACAGAGCAGGCTGTGTCACGCGTATCACCAATGCCCTCATGCCAACAGTAGCCTCGGAATCCTGTTGGATAGATTTAGTCGCAAGCTATCCACAGATTATATGATCATCTGTGCAACACCTTGGCCACCTAGAGTCTTGCTTCCAACAAAAGCCTGCCCTTTGAGACCAGCCAGGGCGTAGCAGATCGCGGTGAACGTGAGAACGATGGCGGCAGCGATCAGACTGCTAGTAGTGATGATAATGCTCAGATATTGGATAAGGGCCATGACGGCATAGGCAGCGGCACGCGCATAGTTGGAAGAGACCTTGCGAATCGCAGCATCGAAGGCAGATGAAGTAGGGCAAATTCGTAGCAGGAGAGGCACTTCGAGGAATAGGATAACGAAGGATGACACCCTGTCCACAGTTTAGTTGGCCTTGCTGGTCCAGATGCTTGTCCGGGACTAGCGACTTACAAGCAAATGATAGCAAAGATGATGAGGAGGAAATGGAAAAGGTTAAAAAAGTTTGCGATGCCCAGCGCGAAGCATAGGATCATGGACAAAATTCCCAGCCTGCAAAAAGAACATGTTTATTAGCGCCCAGTTCATTGCACGATCCACGCTCTTTTTGATGAATCCTAGATTGCACCATAACGATTTATCGTCGGAAGAGGGGTCCGGCTTCTGCGACCGTGAATCGTTGGTTCAGCGACGAGGCTTACCATTGTCCATAGATGCCTAATTAACAATAGTCAGATCCAGCCTCATCAACACAAAGCGTGTAAATAGAGTTTGCGGAGTTGGTAAGTAGAGGGGCTTACTGAAGTTTCTAGTGGCGAACTCGTCCTTGATCGACATCTTGAAGATGTGCGGTGTATGATTGCGAAGTGATTTGAGACGGTAGAAGCAATTGGATGATGGCTGTTGCTGCTCAAGTCTAAAAAGCGGTTTTGCTGGTGATGAGGACGATGATAACGACCTAGGTTGATGCACAGAGTGGCTGTGGAGAGTGGAAGGTACAACTTCTCGTAGATACGGTCTTTTCGTAGATGCGAATAGTAGCGTGAAGTAACTAACAGACGAATGCTATCAGAAGATTGTGTTTAATGGTTGATGCAGAATCGTGGTTTGGATTGTTTAAGAGGCTAGCTTACCTCAAGATGTTGGTGACAGATGTTCCGGTCCAATGGGTTGGAGCTCCAGGGTGGATCTTCGGGCGGCCAGGCGACGACGACGCCGAGATGGCTGAGTTGCGACGCGCAATTGCCAACTCGCCCAATTGCTGCCGCCTAAGGTAGGTACAGCCATCCCTGTCTGACGCAGGGACCACCTAGGGCCGAAACACTGAAGAACATTCGTGCCTTCATTGCTCCCGTCTCTACGAAGTATTTCTCGGCCGATTACCTAAGTTACACTTAGTAACTATGCCGAAGAGCATCGCATACATGGTAACCTTCGTATATTGCCAGGCAGCATCATACCTCTCTCTTTGTCAATGAAGTGGACATGTAGGCATCCGTATTCAGCGACATGGGAGTGTATGTACATATGTGGTTCCGAACTACGATGCTTGAAAAAGAAGCATCGTCAATCACACTACAGTCAGCACTTGCTGGTGAAATCAAAATCAAAACAGGATTCGGCGCTCAAAGAATCCTAACATCGAATAGCAATATGCAGCCGGCAATACAGACTACATACATTTTAGACTAACTGAGCACGAGCAGCACCTGCCGTATGTTGCGGGGATCCCTGCGGCACAGGTAACCAACAATCGGCAAAATGAGTGACAAATTACGACCATACCTACCTACCTACCTCTAGGTACCTACCTACTGCCGTTTCTCTGTTCAACCATGTACCACCTGGAATGAAATTACGAGAGTAGCTACGCCATTCTCATTGTCATTGTGCTCACGGGTGTAAGTACTCTTAACCTTTCCCATGCAACAAACTCGTTGGTCCAGGGAAGAGCGCCATCCGGCCTGTAAGTACATGTATCGATTGCTGGAGAAAGAGTGCTTAACCACATGTTCCTCTTGGAAATAACACGCATATATCCTGAGTTTGTATCCTCACATTATTTATTTACACCATTGGCAGTCTACCAGTTGTCTAGGCGCCATCGCTATGTCAGCTACTCTACCTACGTTTATGAATTCTCCTATTTCTTCTCTCGCCGAGATGTACCGCTCCATTACTTACCACGCCAACCATCTGTTCTCAGATTTCAATATAAGTACACACTCAGCTAACGGCCTTTCAGTAGAGATCTTATAGCCGTGTCACTCCGTCCAGGCGGTTAGATGAGCCAGCTCTTACCCTAGATGCGGACTCAACCTATTAATGAGCTATAAACTTGTATCAGCATGGTCTTATTACCTGAAGGGTGGCCACTGTCACCAATAGCAACATGGGTTGCAATTGTTGTCATGACTTATGTTCTGGCATATCAATACTCAAAACAGAAGCTGGATGCTAAAGAGCCGCCAGTTATTGCTTCTGGGTTTCCCTTCATTGGACACCTCCTAGGAATGGCCTTGCAGGGAGGCAAGTATATCAAGAGCCTAGGGTGCGAATCCTTTTCTAAATTCCTTTGAAGCTTCTACCTCTGACGTCAATCTTAGAATACGAAATAAACACCTCCCTATATTCACATTGCCGGTACCGAGATCTCGCATTTACATCGTGACAGAGCCGTCCCTTGCCGCGGCTGTCCAGCGTGCTTCTAAAGCTTTATCCTTTACACCTATTATCCCTGAAGTTACTGAACGAGTTCTCGGGTTGGACAAGGCTACTATGGAAATCACCCGAAAGAACTTGGACCCCGGCCCTGGAGACGAGCGCGGATTCTTAGCCGTTATTCAAGACATGGTGTATGCATTCTTTGGCCCAGGAAGTTACCTAAACGAAATCAGCTTGGATGCAGCTCGAGAATTAAGGAACGAGGTACTTGCCTTCGCCACCTCTCAGGAAGAGGCCTCCAGTTCTAAGCGGCCTGTTGATCTACTTTCATGGGTCCGACATCTGGTCACTGTATCGACTGCGAAATACTTCTATGGTCCTCATAATCCTATTTCTCTAGACCCAAAACTGATAGAGTGCTTCTGGGATTTTGATCATGGCCTCGGAAAGTTACTAATTAACGCATTCCCTTCCGTGACAGCAGGCAAAGCCTACAGGGGTAGAGAGCTGCTAGTAAAAGCTCTTGAAAGGTACTTAGAGAACGGGCATCATAAGACGGGCTCAAAGATAGTACAGAAACGTGTCGAAATCGCTCTACAACATGGCTGGACACTTCGCGCCACTGCCCGCTCTGAGCTTTCATTCTTGTTTGCCGGCATAGTGAACGCGACCACTTCCACCTTTTGGATCCTACTCCAAATATTTGCAGATCCTCAACTTCTATCTACTGTCCGCGAAGAGATCACACAAGTTCTGGTGCCAGATAAGAATAACGACAAAGATACTGATCGAGGGAATTATAAACTCAATATCGCGGATCTCAAAGACCATTGCCCCATGCTTATTGCCGTATATCGAGAATGTTTACGCTTGGGATCCGACAATTACTCCACGCGTATGGTCAAAGAAGACACATTACTGGCCGATCGTTACTTCTTAAAGAAAGGCGCTGTTATTCAAATTGCGGGAGGTGTTATACATGCCGATGAGTCAATCTGGGGTGATGGCGTTGAAAGCTTCAACCCTGGTCGTTTCTTGGAATCTAAGCAACAATCGGGGAACACGAGGCAAAACCAAATTCATCCTGCTGCTTTCCGTGCTTTCGGGGGCGGGAAGACGCTCTGCCCCGGCCGCCACTTTGCTATGAACGAGATATTGAGCCTCGTGTCTTTGGTTGTCTTGATGTTCGACATCGAGGCTCCTAATGGTGGTAAGATCAACGTTCCGAGGAAGAATGACGGCGTCCTGCCCGTTCATATTCTTGAACCTATTACGCCCGTCGAGGTTCTGATTTCGATGCGGCGAGACACATCTGCGGATGCCTATTCGAACATCGAATTCGACTTATGATTTCAACTTCGTAACTTACCACGCTGTGGTGATGATATCTTCGATATCTGTGGCAGTGCGTATACTAAAAGGTAGGGGCTTCGTCAGTTCGTTTTGGGATAGTTTACTTCTCACTGGCACAAATAGAGAAGAAACAACATGATACGAACTGTAAAATTATATCAATTAGTATAAATGCAGAATAACTCGTCCACACTCCCTTAAGTTCGAAAGAGCATGTCGCTCCTAAACCAAATTTCTAATGAGTCCGGTAACTCGCCCCTCCTGCATGTACCAGACTGTCGAGTCTAGAAGCATCCGGTTTAGCTGAGCGAAGACTCCTTAATCTTGGGATCGCATCGTACCATTTGCCACAGTTGCATGGAATCAAAAACGCGATTCCAGGAGCCACCTAGAGTCAACTACAAGTTAATGTCGGGTAGTCAGATAGGGGCCCCGTGAGATATCATTCTGGCTACCCTTGACGATGGCCGATATTCCAAGCTTACTACTCCCTCCTTATCTGGTATCTAGATACACTAACGAAATATCCTTAACTAGAAGAATTTCCGAGCTGACCAAAAACAGCATTCGCACGGCCTCCTACTATTATTATGCTGAAGCTCGAAACGTTGCGCGGTCGTCCGAGCGCAACCAGTTGAGTATATGTTCTCTATACATCACATCAAACATGGAATTTCTTCAAGGAATACGAATAATTAAACGTGTTACCAACGAGGATGAGGTAATGAATAACAGTTCGATATATTGCTTGCGAATAGCTATTTACCATAGTTCTAGCATTGACTATGGCTACTGCACAAAGAGGAACACTACTATCTATACGGTGAAACGGCCACGGGTGAATGCAAGTCCCGTGAGCCACAGCGCAAGGAGGAAATCTAAAACTTCCGCATCCCAGGCTGTCAGGAATTAAATAAATCAATGGGGAATTGCGTGATCACGTAGAAATGAAGGCAATAAGCGCAATAATCTTTTGAAAAGGCAACGATTGTATTTGGAATTCTGCGTACTAAGGTCCAAAAATTCGTAGAATCCATCGCAAAGTTAATACAATAATAAACACAAACGCCACCCATGAATTCGACTCCAAAATTTTAGTAATTTACGTAAGCCCGCACACTTACACCGCTTCAACAGTTAAGATACTCTGTTGATATATATACGAACGGTCCAGGCTCCATGCTTAATAGTACGTTCCGGTTATAAGTCTGTGATTAAAAGCGTAAGGCAGGGTAGAAAGCGACCGCAATTTCTATCATTGCTACATATAATAATCTTCTAGTCCAAAAATGGGTCTTAATCCTTTCAGATTGTCGGACGACTTCTGCTCAGGTCCTAGCCGGCGGCTTTTTTGCATGTTGCGCACCCCATCAGCCAATTGTTAGCAAGTTAAGACAAATCCCCAACCACCTTCGCTGTTATACTCAATGTATTGCTGCGCAAAGGCCGGACTCGTGGTTGCTGTTCCATCACTCAACAGGAGGCAATCCCAGCCTTTGGTGTATGCGTCTTGAAGGCTGTTATTTACACACTGATCGGTGTTACAGCCGGCAAACGACAGGGTTTTGATTCCACGGGAAGTTAGAACGGCTTCGATACTAGTGCCGCCCTAAATTTCATTTAAACGATTTTTGTGCATGTGAATGTCGCTCTGTGCAGATTCTTTGCTGAGTGAGTACCGGAACCTCGAATTCTATTGTTCTTTTATTAAAACTCTAACTACCACTATTAACTATAGTACTGTCTTCGAGCTTTAGTAGTTAAATATCTGATCCCAATGGGCTTATTTTCTTATCGCTGACAAAGTTGGTATCGGTAGCGAATCTTTTAATGATAGTCGGTAGTATCTTGTTAATATCCTCCTCCGTCACTCCCTAGCCGAGCTAAGCGATAGGAATGTTAGCCTTTCTGCAGGATGGAATGACGTGTTGTAGGAGCCTATTTACTACTTGTATACCGACGCTATTGGAAGGCCGATTAAGTTCTGGGGCTAGGAAGTAGTTCTGTAGGTCGATGATGATTAGTGCTGTTTTCGAAGGGTTAATCTTAACTGAGCCACATGTTGTTTTTAGTGGGATGCAAGAGAAGATGAGCGGGGGGCTTGGTGGAGGAGAGTGAGTAAGGTCGTGTCCCTTTTCTTTTGAATAGAGCCAGAAGTTTTTTCCTCCGATAATTTCAGTGTCGTTAGAAGGTATTTTGAAGATTTTTTCATCGACTTCAAGTTAAGTATTATCGTAGCCACCGAAAGAAGGTGTTTGAAAATAGCAGGGAACATGACGGCAAGTACATAAGTGTTGATAGGTAGGGAAAATGTAAGGGGTTAATCGTGTGCCTTGTGGTTATGATGTCTTAGAAACAATCGAGGCACTGGAACTACACTCAAGAATATGCCTGGTCCCTTTTAGACCACTCTCGTATTAGTCCTGGGACTGAGTTTACCTATCGACATTGATAGATGTTATGAATTTCTTCGATACCATACCGCTAGCGAAAAGGCACGTCTCGTGTGTAGATCCGACACCAGGTTGATGTCGCTTCTTTCGAGCCTTCAAACATTAGCAGCTATCTGCCACGAACGTAGGAAGAAATCAGGTCACAGCAGAAGTAAGGGTATTCTAGTTACGGAATTGATATCAGTTGCAAACTGTTATTGTCACCACTCAGCTGGATTTGGGTTTACTTGACACAGTAAACCAATGGCATAGAAAGAGTTCAGTCAAACGCCCATAAGTTATCTATGATCGGAATCAACTGATTGTCCCGGATATTGCAATCTATGAACAGTTCGCTAACTAGCTGTTACGGCGCTGTAAAGTTCACGCGTCTTCTCGAAGCTTATTCCCAAAAACTGGTTTATCAAGGCCGTGATGGTGGAAATTAAAAATATACCTGAACTAAACACGAACGAAGAACAAGCATCTACAATTGAGATACCCACTTGTTATTCTGAAGCTAGAAATTAATTGTCATTCTAATTTACAGGCCGCAGGAGTAGACTTGGCTCGCTACAGTTCCTTCAAGAATCCGGTGAAATCTAATGGGATGCGCTCGCCCATCCAAATCGCCCTCTCGGAATGATTCCGCAGTTCAACTTCGGCATGTGAACCTTCTTCTACCGTATTAGGGTGGATGAGCGCTGACAGGGGGCCTCTCCAGATGGTGAGCCAAGATATGAACGCTCCGAATTGTGCTGGTGTGAATAGGTTGACCTCGAACATGGCGACCGGATGCGGGCCGATAGGTCGGTCCCAGAAGCTGTAGATCCTAAGTTCCGGGACTGCGCGGCAGCTTGGCGTTAGTGAATCGTAAATGAGAATGATAGATACGAATGACGTCTCACATTCTCGCCGAATGCGCTCCCAAAGCGCCTTAGCGTACTCTAGTTGCTGCGCGTTGTTCTGGAAATAGTATATGTGAACATCGCTTCAACGCCCTACCGGTTAGCTTTACATCTTCCACTTTGCGGATCACTGCGAAAAGGAAAAAGATAAGAAAAGAAAAAACCGAAAAGAAAAGAAGACTGGTGGAACTCACAAGCCTCCGCGTCTTCCACTGTCGAGTGGTTCCGTGAACTTCTCATATGCGGTGCTCAGCTTATCGTTTTTGGGGTTCACGAAACTCTTCCCATCCTCGGCCCGGTCATTCGGAAGTGGGGCAGCGTTCTCATATCCTGCGAGCGGCGAGGTATACTTGCGTCCTTGTGCAGCCGCCATGATAACTGGGTTTGATATGAAGAAATGTAGACTTGGTGATGCGATACGTACGCGTATGGATTCTATCCGATAAGATCTGATTTGTAGCCTTTTGTGTATTCTTGGAAGGGTGGCTTTTCTTTAAAATAGGTAGTCGCAATTATTCGGTACTATCGTGTCATTGATGGCACCCCGCTCTGTGTCCCGAGTTTTTAAGTAACACCTAGCCCGGACCCATAAGTTCAATGCCCCGAGCCGGCGGCGTCTTAGCCCACATGAAAACACTATGTCCCCGATCCCACCGGACGCTAAAGGAAAGTTCGGATAATTAGTGGTTCTTAGTAATCACAATAGCAGAGAAAAAGCATTACAATCCAGCACTGCTTAGTTAAATGGCATTACCAGATCACCACGAAGCCATTTGTGTGACAAAGGCTTACAGTATGAAGGCGATTCGAGATCCTTGACGTAATAACAAGTGTCTTCACCTATCACATATTACTGAACCCCCTATTATAAGATCCCGATAGCAAAGATAGGAACGCTTGGCCCAATCCGTGTAAAGGCAATCGAAACTGGTAGCCATATATGGCAATGTATTTAGAAACGCCATAAGCCTTAATGTTGAATTGTAGCAATCAAACTTGGTTACACACATCTAAACTACTGTACCTCATGAATAGTTCTTCTCTGTTTCACTCATGCAGCCGACCGTCCTATGCAGTATGCGAGAAATTGCCACAAGGAAGTGCACGGACATGCATAGGCACAGCGAGTCATGGAGGTCTAACCCTCCTCATTCACTCAGGTGGGCTGTTCACAGCCCTCGTATCTCAATAGCCTCGCTCGAAATCGTTGGGTTTGCGTCTTCATGCTTCCTCGCTTTCGTATATAGCTGTCTTAGATAATCAGGCAATTTACGGGTAAGCTGGGAGCCGAAGTCTACTGCTCGACTGTATACATGATATGTATATATGTCTCAGTCTCTCAGCATGTGACACTAGTTGTAGGGGCTTGTGATCCTCAATATACCTACCTAGCCCACGATCATTACGGTTTACGTACCCTACTGTTCTACTAATTCCATGCGCATGATCGTTCGGACGAGCAACCGGTAGCACCCACGTATCCACGAGAATCCGCAAGGCGAGGAGATGCAGTGATTTCCAAGCTTTGATTATATCAACTTCGTAGGCCGAGGTAAAAGTAAGATTCTAATATGACGCAGAGTGAGAATAGTAGGCGGAACTCCGGTAGATAATAACGTGTTTCCTGGAATGTACATATGTGGCGAGCCGGCGGTGTTTATGACCGACCTATTGCTTGTGCTCCGGGAATCGCCATACTCCGGGAAGGTAAACTGCAGCCATCACGAGAATGCCACAGGGCAAACATTTATGCAAGTGGCAACCTTCGCATCCTTGCCAGATGAGCCGCAGCAATGTTCCATGTCCTCTAACACCCTACATTGTGGCTTTACCTTTCGGATGTGTCCAATATTTTCTAGGCAGAAGAGTACGGTAGGAGCTGAGTAAGGCACAGAACTATTGTATGATGCATGAGAGAGTAGCAAATGTCGTTGAGTATAGGAGGGAGAAAGGGAAGAAAGACGAGCATCATAGCAAATAATGAAAACAGGTACGCGGATCACTATTGGTGTCGGGTTGCTTGTCATCTGTATGTTTACTACTGCAGAGAGGCCACAAGACGTAAGTGCTTTATCTCAACAATTAGCAAGAACAGATCATGAATGATCTCGATTACATGAGGTCGACGCCAAAACAGTGGAATTCCACTGAAACAACAATCGAAACGAGTTGCAGATGATGATGCTGATTGCGAAAGTAAGCGACATCGGCTGTTGTTGAGGAGTATTCCCAGTCCAACGATATGAATACAAGGCCCTATTAAACGCGATATGCCGCTATGTTCGACTGAGGACCGCGCGGATGGACTATGGGCTGAACAAACGTATCACAAGGGGGATGTGGCTGTTTCACGATAGCCAATAAAGTAGACTGTCTCGAATGAGTTTCCTGAACGTTTGGCACTCGTTCCTTTTGAGCGTGAGAAGACGCGTATGTAGTACGATACTTAATAACACCAAGATTCTAAGAACCGTCTGTGCCTCGATCTTTCTAGGTGACGCTTTAGCGAGTGTTTCGAGCAACCATGCACGGGAAAGTGGTAGACCAATGAGAGGAAACCTAATAGAGAGGAAAGGCTCAAATCCCTCGACTCCGGTTGGATATCGGCCGCTTCCGAAAAACAGCTGATGCCAACTCAACGGTAAGTACAGTATTGTACAGTACAAAATACACTGTATGATACAGCCCCATGATAATTTTGCTAGAACAATTTTAGTACGTTATATATATAGAAATGGCGAAATAAGGGTCCGGTTGGGGGATGATGGCGGAATTTCAACATCACTAAGGCTGATAAAAGTCCGTGGGCAACGAAAGGACAGAGTGTTTGCAGCGGTCGCTGACTAGTGATGGATCTTGTTGGGAAAATAAAAATCGGTTCATACTTGCATATTTACAAGACGGTTGTAATACGATGGGATTAATGCGGAAGATTACTTTCCATGTGCGTACTAAGAAATCGTACGACAACAAGAAGAGTTTCGGGACAAGGCAGCAAAACCTTTGAGCACACCTCCATATATGCAATAGGTATGATGTGCATACATCCGTACATGGATACCTGCCGACCTACCCTGCCTTCTGGCGCGGCGCCACATATGTGTGTGTAAGTATAGAAGATCTCGTTTGTGACCCCAAATACGCAGTCCGGCGGGAGCAGCCGCGGAGCCCGACGATGTTTGTCTTAACACGCAGCCACCACGACGCTAAACACATCCATATTCGGCAAATGTTTGAAGCTACACGCATTCCCGATTCAGCTAGGTAGCACCTAGTTCGTGGTTGGATATACATAGTCAGTAGTAACCGAGGGAGACACTTAGGTTAATTAGGTACGCGAGGCACCGAAAATGATGCCGGGTGCCGAGAGGTAGATCTTCACTTAAGGCCTGCAATATGCAAGGTATTGACATCCGGCGAAAGTGTCCGGTGCTAGGATCACAAGCCGTCTAGTCGGTTGTCTGCCGTAGTATGGCCGTGAAGCCTGTGATAGAACCGGGGATGCTCGAAACTTATGCGGAAGGGGTTCGCCTAGTCCCGGTGGCAAGATCGTGGCCACGTGACAATGTTACCTTGATGAGGACAACCTTCGACGGTGAGGTCTACACACGTGCGCGTACTTCACACCGACAGGCTAGCTCAGCTGACTGTACCTCGTAATAGACACTTTGCGCATCTTCTCGCTTGGAAACGATAACAGTGCTGCGACATCTATGGCCAAATCGAGTAAATCGTATTGTCTCAATTTGTTGTGGAAGTAAATGAACTGGAACCGTGCACCGAACTTCTGGTAAAATGCTGAACACAAAGATGGTGGCACGTGGTGGAGTATGAGTACTAGTACCGGCAGATGCAGGAAGAAAACACCGTACATGGTACCTGGGTACTGTAGTTAGTCCAAGTTTCTGGTTTCTTGGTTTCTTGGTTTCTGTATGTAGTGTGAGTAGCCTATCTACTGTAGATATGCAGCTAGAATAATGATGGGGAGCGAGAAAGTCTGGACCAAGATCGACTGTGAGATGAACATCGAAGATCTATGTGGCACCATAGAATCGAGGATAGGCAGGGCGTGTGATTATAGGTGGTATTCGCTTGTAAGGCTGAGAGCGACGTATGTGGGGCGTTGTATTCATATCAAGATCGTGGGCGTAAGTATCTTTACTCTATCTCTGGCAGCTAGTGCTACATTTGGTTGGTATACTAAATATTATATAGTTCTGTACTTAATGTAAGTTATGTAGATTCTGTGAGGGCGTGTGGTTTATCGAGAGCGGGATAGGGGGCGTGGATTGGCACTCTGAACCCGAAGAATCATTGGAATCTTAAGGATATCTATACTAAGCAACTCCTTGTTTGCCTGTTTTCTCTAGTTGACACCACCAGTAAGTTACAGTACCTACCTACCTACATCCTGTTAATTATGTTACTTTGGTCATTATTGGCCAATGAGAATTTCCCTTCCGGCAGTTTGGGCCAATTGTAGCTTGCTGCCTAAGCTTGGTCCTAGCGCTAAGTTTCCAAGGGCTTATCCGACACACCCTACTGCCCCCTGTCGGCAACGCAGACCTCATACGATATCCCCATCCAGCCTTGCATATGGCCTGATCTCCCCACTTGGCTAGATTGCTAGGCCATTCGCCCTGACAGGTCCCCAACTTTTCTCAAGTCACTGTTCCAGGCCTGGCCTTTTCGTCCTTAAAGTTACAATATTTCTGATACCACGAACACGATGCGCTTTGCCTGCATGCGCTACACATGCAACTAAGATGAACGTAGTTCAATTGTAGACGGATTGGACGTGTTAGTTTAGCCACAACCCAGGTATTCGTCTTTACTTTCAATTTTCTATACCGACTATCTTGATACTGACACAACTGTACCTTGTCATCCCCCTCCATTGTGGCTCTTACAAGTATTGCTACCGCTACCCTCCATGGGATCCGCTTCTTCCTCCACGCGCAGCAAAAAGTCAGGCCACAATTACCCATACTCCGACACCATTATGCTCATCGCGAAGAAAACTTGAGTCGGGACTCCCCCATCTGGCGCCTGTAGTGCTCTCCGTGATTGGCCGCTGGCGAAATGTGCTCTACAGGGGCGGTGTTCTGTTGAGGAAAAAATGGCATGTGCATCATGGCATTTTCACAATGCCGCTTGATCCAAACCCTTGTCGTCTGCACTGATCTCACTCACCTCTCTGACTTCTCTTACCGCTTATAGGTGAGTGGGGAGTGACGAGTGACAAGAGAAACAAGAGCAACAAGTTGCGCGAGGGTTGCCCTTCTTACATACCTACATGTAGTGATGAATTGTCTTGTCTCACTGTCGAGGTAAGTAATACAGTAACCATTCTTATATTATAGTAAGTATGTTTAGGTACTCGAGGGAGGGTGCATGTAGTGAGTTAGTGTAGTGTAGGGTAATACGGCAAGCATGGTTGACGGCTTGCTTGCTTGCTTGGTATCTCGGTCTCAGGTGAAACCTTGTTGCATCTCATCCTAGAATAACAAACGCCAAACGCTTTTCCTTCCTTCCTTCCTCCCTCCTCGTCAAGGCACTTCAAAGGTCTGATACTACCTTCTACCCGTTCCACGGACCGTCCTCTTCGTTGTTCTTCTCGTCCAGGTAGATAATTCCCCCGTCCACCCTGGTCTAGACACGCTAGAGATCCGCAATTTCTTAATACCTTACTATTGCCTAGGTTGGCATCTCTAACCGCAAGGTATTCCCGTGCAAGTCGAGAAGGCGAGCCCTGTCTAAATACCGTACATTCATTACCTGTTTAGTATAGTATAGTATATAGTCTCGGCTCCTATTTTACCCATAATTTGCCCACAATCCTCCGGTTCCGTCGTTATACCTGCTATACCTACTGCTCCGTACTGTACACCTACGTACCGCTCCGGTGCTTCGTTTTGTATCTGATTACTGGCCAAGCATCATTCCCGCTGCCGCCATAGAGTCAGGCCATTTTCGTGTTCGCTTCCCTTACATCGGGCGGGCTCGGCCATTGTGTCCTGGTATCTCCCGTGCAAGGTCCAAAAGATCCCTAGAAGGCCCTGGTGATATCTGGGATTTCGCTTGAGCCTGCAATTACTATCCCTAAACCCATCGTGAAAATCCTACCCCTCATCAAGTGATGATCCGAATCCCCCCGTTTATCTAAAGTTATCGTGCCTACAAGAAGAGACGGGGTTCTCGTCGTTCCGGACAAGGGATTCTCTTCTACAAACAGATGTTCCACACACCCAAGTACGATTCATTCGCCACAACACCAATCTACTAATTCTGTCCTCTTTGCTGTAACACACAGCCAGAAGACGCCTCAACTATTTGATATAATCGGTAACGACTATATCTGAACTACCTATCAAGAACTGTCTCGCCAACCCGGCAACCAGAGAACATACTCTCCAGCCAACACCAACAGTCCCCATTAGTGGCCTGTTGTCGTGTACATTACATTTTAGCACGATCCATAGGCTGGTCTACACATCTCGCCGCATACCGAACTGAGAAGACTTTGGTGGTCGGACCTAACGGTCTCTCATAACTGTCAGGAGAGTCGTCATGGATGCACGTGTTATGCAAGACATCGACGGCTACTCATCTTCGTGTGTTAACGTAAGTTGGTTGATCATTACCCAACTGTAACTCGCTGGCCTGAGTGACTGGCGGAGTGCCCGGGTTGTTTTGTCATTAATACAGAATAGGGTGCTGAGACCTACTTCGACAACTCTGCAGACTTCACCCAACAATTTGCATCGACCAATTTTTGGGATACTCTAGACGACTCGTCTAACTCGAGCTTCGTGAACTCGGCGGCGGCTTCTGTCTCGCTACAAACACCAAGCACAACTGCCAACTCGCCAGCCTCTCATACTTCTGCTGAGTTGCCTAGCAAGCCAAGATACCAGTCCCACAAACACAGCATTCCTGGGAAATCTGGACCCAAGAAGCGACGTTGCTCAGAGGAATCGAAGACCTCGAGATTTATCCAAGATCCGTCTGCACTTGATTGCTCCGACTACTGGCTTCGTTTCGATAGTGACAACGAAAGCTTAGATCAGTTCTTGGACTACAACTCACAGGACACCAAGCACGTAGGTCCCCTTCGTTCTGCATCTGAGTGTGGCGGAGAAAAGGGGACGGTTGCTGGCTTTTCATTGAACCTCGCTGAGTCTTTCGCTGATGCACAGGTCAGGTCGCTGAGTCTGAGCCGTCCTCTTTCAAAGACAAGCACGGTCGGGACGACCGGCGACGCAAACAAAGTGGCTCTCCCGCCAGTGACAAGCGAACTCATAGACGATAGCGCTCTAGACCAAGCGCTTTCAGATGACGATGATCTATTTTCCATGGCTCTGGCTCACGAACTAGGAAAAGCGACGACTAGTGCACCAACAGCGCCTCCTGAGGCGCAAGAAAGACTATACTCTACCCCTCTGAGCTGGGAACAACCTCGCCCAGGCTACCACATGAATTATATGAATACAAATATGCCCATCGGTGACGCAGAGCGACAACGACTTCTAGCTATTGCCTTAGGCACAGGACAAGCCCCAACCCAACAAACCGCCCGGCCACCGGCTGTGGCAGACTTCCATTTCGAGATGACACAAAGCCCTTCGGATTCCACAAGCAACACGCCAGAGCCAAAGCCTCGCACCACGGCGGCAAGACCAGCACCATCTTCGCGAAAAAACTCTTCAGAAAACCCAGAGAAAATGAACAAACCAAAAAACAGCGAACGGGCAGCACACAACGACATCGAGAGGAAATACCGTACCAACCTAAAAGACAAAATAGCCGAACTGCGCGACGCCATCCCATCTCTGCGTGCTATACCAGAGGATGACGATCCAAACTCACCGGCTGGCTCATCGAGAACAGCGCCCAAAGTTAGTAAGGTCAGTTTTTAGCATCGTTGATCTTGTGTCTACAATGATGTGTTGACACTTTTATTAGGGCACAGTCCTGACCAAGGCAACCGAGTATATCCATCAACTGGAGCGACGCAACCGCTCTGTGGCGCAGAAGAACGAGGAGCTGGCTCGAAGACTGCAAGCTTTTGAGCAGCTTGTCGGTGCTCCTCCTGGTTCCAACTGGCGGCCTCAGGGTTACGGAGGACCAGTATACAACCAGCGTTTCTAGTGGGCCTACAAGCTACTTTTCCTCATGCCTTTATCGTCTCGACATATCGTATACCAACAAGCCACACGGATTTATACCCACTAGGCGGTGGAAGCATTTTCTCAGTTGCATTTTATCGGCGTTGACCTGGCGGAGGTTTTCTGGGAAAAAAAAGAAACAAAAATTGGGCGGACAGTTTTGTACGCAGACCACACTCATCTCTCAAAATCTGACGACGACATGAAGTAATGAAACTGGTTCGGGGCGGGAAAGAAAAAGTCATCTCTAGACTACATTACCCTGCATATTTTGCTTCCTACCCTTCCAGTTCAACTCATGTCATACTTTGTTGTTTCTGATCAAGATATCCCGCAGAAGAGGCAGTGAAATGGGCTAACTACACAGGTGGAAAATTAGGGTGGATTGTTTTGTGATTTTTTTCTCCTTACCTCTCGTGTGATTTTTGTACGATACCACCAGCTTCATTTCAGAAGTTTGATCAGATCCCGGAAAGACGGGTTTTACCCATAGCATCCACTATATATCGAGTCAGTTATGACAATCGAAAGACATTCGGGTCATGCGTTGGCCAGACTGGTGGAAGTCTAACAACGATATACCTAATACTACTTACCTTTTTGGTACGATTATTGAGAACTTCTGTGGATCCTTGTTTAGTCCGTGAAATTGAGCATGCATATTGCTGCAAGTCAACGCAACGCAAAACAGCAGGACATTTGAACTGCAGAAAAAGAAACCTGTTAGCATATAGCCTAAATTAACCGTCCAATAAGGTGTTATGTTGCACTTTTGGGCAGCAACAAGTGGTCAAAACTTGGCAATGTAACAGTTCCCTGTTAACATTTTGTGGAAAGTCAACTATAGAGTGGATGAAGTCTTATCAATGTCGCGTGAAGGCGTCCTAAGCACCTTTGTAGGCTAGTCATGGCTATATACATACTAACTTTTGTTCTACAGGAGCAGTACCAGTTACTGGCCTGCAAATACGGTGTCGCTCATGTATCTATACTGCTTATATGTACATAATTTTATACATCATTTTTCGTAAACGCTATGTAAGCGCTTCTTGGTGATTGGAGTTTGATCCGTGTTATTAGAAATCAGAGCCATTAGTCTCTGAGAGCCTCAATATCTTCAATTTCTTTAACTGCCTCGGTAGTTAGGATCAAGGGGTTGTCATCGCCTACAGCAATACTGTCCTCGATACGCACGCCCAAGCCCCGGAAGTGCTGAGGAAACCGTTCATCGTCAGGAACGTACACACCCGGCTCGATGGTGACGCAATGACCTTCTTTCAAGACTACGTTTCTCGGGTATCCTGGCACATCGTGGACATCGAGACCGATGTAGTGTCCTACATGATGCGGGAATAGCGCATCCATCACATTTCCATTGAGGTTGAAGCCGAGTTGCGTGAGCTCTTGCCGCAGAGCGCGCTCTGTGATGCTGTGGAGCTGGTCAAGCGTTAGGTTCGCACTCGCTCGACAGAGTGATACGGATGAGCGCTGCGCTTTGAGGACGGCAGTGTACAGGTCTCGTTGCGCAGGACTAAATTTCCCGGAGGCGGGCCATGTGCGCGTGATGTCTGTGATGTAAGTGCCATATTCGCCGCCTGCGTCCACGAGCACCAATTCATCGGTTTTCAGGGCCGCATTGTTCAGGGTGTAGTGGATCAACGTGCCCCTCGACCCACCGGCTACCACGGGGATATACGCCTGTCCATCTAGACCGGACGTCTGGTAGCTGTACTCGAGGAAGGCCGCGAGTTCCTTCTCAGACTCCCAGGAGCCCCGCATTGCGGCTGTAATGGCGCGACCGGATTCCCGCCCCGCGTGCCGCATGTTGGCGATCTCGGCTGGCGATTTTATAGCGCGCAGAGAGTTAACGTGCGGCTTTAAAGCGACGAAAGACGATACGTGCGGTGCGGCTTGTCTGATCATGCTCCCGAATGCCGTCTCCACGCCGTGCTTAGTGCGCTCGGCGTCGGTGAAGATCTTCTCGACGCCCTTTAGCGCTTCGGCTAATATGGCAGGGGCACGCCCGATGTCACCCGCCTCGTCCGCATTCCACACATCCCGCGCGGCGTCGACACCGCTCCACGGGCCAAACCACTGTTCGGCCCGCGGGTCTTTGGGCCGGCAGAGAAGGTGGAAGATGTAGTCGCCCGGCGCGTCCCCCGTCTTGCGCAACACGGCGAGAGACTCGGGCTCGCTGAAACCTGTCAGATACAGGAAATTGGACTCCTGCCGGAATGCGTGAAATACTGCACCGCTCCGGAATTTCACATCGGCGGAGCGGAGGACCACAGCCGAGTTGGCGGGGAGCAGGGCGCATAGAGCAGACCGCCGCTCGTGGTATTCTTGCGCCGTTATGCCTGGCGTCAACTCGCCTGGTTTTAAAAGGTGAGGGTGGGTTTCGTGGACGGGCTGGCCGAAGAGAAGCTGCGAGGCGGAAACGGCGGTTGAATAAGCTCGGTTGGCGCCACAAGGTATTTTCAATGTTCGCGGGGATCGGATCTCGACTGGTCTCCGTGGGGGCGGCGCAATTGAAATTGACCTCGTTTGGGGACATGGTGAATGGGCTTGTGGCGTAAGGAAATTCCTGAGCTGCCGTATAGGCAGTCTGCTTGGTTTCATGGCGAAGCTACAGATGATGGTAGGTTATGACAATGGTCCTTCTTCGCATTATGAAATTATAAAAAGAGACCAATCATAGAACTGCTAATGACTATCTGGCCATATGATTGGTGATTCCGGGTCTCCCCAACCAAAGATTTTGGATCGTGAAGAGCAAACAATTCAAAAAAAGGGAAGAATAAGGAATTGGGGGTAAACATTCAAATGCTTCAACGTTGAAATGGTTCGTGAGGTTCCTGGATGTGGGTTTGAGGCGCAAGACCTAGAATAGTGCCCGGGATTCCAAGACATTACCCAAACAGGCAATAAACCTTAATGAACTGGAGCTGCTATTGAAAGCGGAATGGCGCTGATGGTTGCTGTGCACCACGCTGGGCTGTTATGGTTAGTGGGGTAAAACAGGGTCGATGACCCAATATTGTTGTGTTGTTGTTATGTTATAGCCTTATTGGGATGGCTTGCAGCGCAACTGCTTAGCGCTGGTGCCCTGTGCGCGCCACCTTTTTCACGCTAAGATTGCTGCCCCGTTTTGCTTGTCTACCGTGGAACATGACTGCACGGCTTTCTTTCCATACCTACCTAATGCTCATCTTATCCCTCGCTTGCTCCCATTACTGCTGCATTTTGTGCTCGTCGGTGTCCCGTGTTGGCGTGTCTGTTGTGGTTTTTGAGCGTCGTTGATTGTTCCTGGAGCTGCATTGGAGTTTTCTGCCACTCAATGTCCTACCACTCCCTAGCATAGCTCGCGTCGTGGCCCTGCAATCTGTCACGCTTTCTGGTCTCGCGTGCTGCACGTCAAGTAGGTATGCAGCCCCTCCCACACCATCACCAGCCCTACATAGCAAGACTCCTGTTGAAGCTTATATGCTAACCCAGGTCTTCTCAACTCTGAAGAACAAGGCTCACGGCTTATTGAATTTTATTCTTTGAGTTCGCTGTCGACCCGGCATCAGTCACCCGGCATCAGTCAACATCAAATCCGAGCCTCCACTTCAACTCGACCTCTACCTCGGCCACGCCTCCCACGATTGCCCTCGCCAGCCGAGCAAGGTCAGAAGTCTAGTACATGGCAGCGATATCTCTATCACCAACTCCCGTCGAGTTTCCCATCATGTCTAGTAGAAGGATCCCTCTGTCCACCAATCAGAATGCCGCCAATTCGCCTCTCCGAACCGCTGCTTTCAAGCAGAAGCGTACTTTGGCCCAGCTCCAGCGGGAGGAGCCCTACGGCCAACCACCCCCTGCAAAGAAGCTCGTTGTCGATGCCAGCACCCAGCGCGTGGTAAAGTCGCCCTCACAGCAGCAGCGCATTACCAAAAGCCAGATTCCTGTGCAGTCACGCCGTGCAACTGGTGGTAATACTGTTGACTTGAAGTTGGCGCGAGAGAGAGCTGCCGCTCGCCAGCAGCAACAGCAGGCTACCGCCGCCGAACATGAATATACGGAGAAAGATATCGAAGATATTGAGGTTTGGAAGCGTCTCCATCGTGGCAGATTTCCAACTTGTCTCTTTTACTTCGACCAGATTCAGAGTGACATTGCTCGCGGACTGAAAAGGCATATAACTGCACTTGGAGGTGTAAGTCGTTGGCTCTTATGTATGACATGGTTTGTACAACCTTTGCTGATATAAGGATCTGACAGCGCGAGGCTGCCTTCTTTTCCGTCGACGTTACTCACGTCATCACGAATCGGACAATTCCCACCGATGACACTACCACTCGTGATAATGGCCGCGACATGGCTACCGAGAAGCAGGCACTGCAGCCAGGACAAGAACAAGCCGCGACCATTAACCCCTCGCTGCTTACGCGATTTCCGAATACCTCTGTCAAGGACAGGCTCTTTGATGCCGACCTACGCGCCCGCGCCCACAGAGCACCGCCCCAGCCTATCGACCAGACCCTGAAGGCGCCAAAAAAAGCCGTGGATATCTTGATACGGGCTAGGGATATGAAAAAGAAAATCTGGACGGCGGACAAACTCTTCCGACTCACATCAGTCCTCCTTGAAACGGATCCCCATCGCAGTGCTGATTTGGCCTGCGGCCGCCTTAAAGTAAGCCTTTCCAGGCAAGGCGAATCTCGGGGAACTGAGGATCGCAACTTATTACGGCTTTTGCAAAAGGAACGTGCGAATGGGCCATCTGATCGCGACCCATCCGTCGTGGCCCATGAAATTGTCTTCTTTAAGGGCCCATACATATACGTGTACGATGTCGAGGAGAAGCAGAAGCCCATTATGGTAAAGGAGTACCCCAAGGTGACTGACAAAACAAAGGGAGAATGGCCGCAGTTTCAGACTGCCGCCCTCGGACGTTGCCCCTTTATCGAAGATTCGGAAGTGAGGGAGGCAAGAGAAGCAAAAGAGGCCAGAGAAGCTAAAGAAGCCAAAGAAGCTAAAGATGCCCTGCAAAGGGTGCGAGCCAAAGTCGATAATCAAGAGGGCGTGAGTGAAACCAAATCCAAACCTGTCGTACAGCCACCTAGAATGGCACCGCCTAGACAGATTACTGGAAAACGAACATTGGGTGAGATGGAGCAAGGTCATAATCGTCAGTCCAGTATGGCTTCGGTTGAATTTCCAAGTCTCTCGCGAGGCACTGGAGGGGAGAATATGGATTTCTCCAGCAAAGCGTTCACTAGCCATGCTGCCACTGGCCGTCTACTCGCTGGCGAGCCAGTAGCGTCTGGCATGCAGCCATCCAATGTAACATCGGCCATTCGATCACAAATGATTTCCTCTACTGCTACTACACCTGGTGTAATTACTGGTCTGAGCAAGGAGGTTCATAGTCTTCAGCGTCAAGTACTCAGATGGCACCCATCAATGTCACAAGATCCAAGTTCTCGGCGCGCTGCTGGAAGCAGTTTTCGTGAGGACACTTCGGTCAGACGCCCTCCAACCTTGGGTCGAACCTCCAGCCGCAAGTTGGAGCTCGTCGATGAGAAGACCGAGGAAAACGAGGCACCTGAACAAGCTCGACCAACTAACCGGACTACCTCTCGGAAGAAAGCGGAGGCTGAACTCAAACTGGGGTACTGCGAAAACTGCAACGAGAAATACGCTAGTTTCGAGGAGGTACGAAAAAAAAAAAGCTACATCTATTGTATTGCATATATACTAAACAAGCTGCAGCATATCGAGTCACCGAATCATCGGAAGTTCGCCAACGACGACAACAACTGGGTAGAATTAGACGATCTGCTCGCACAGCTTGAACGTATGCCAAAACGTCAAACTTGGAAACCAGCCTCGTCATGGCATCACTCTTCAGAGCATGAGATGTAATCTTTGCTTGGTAGTATCAATAGCAACCGTCACCACCCTTCGCCACCCTATTCAACCAGAAGTTGAAGAGCTTGCTCTCCTTTACCGATCACAACGGACGTTCGCATTTCCTGTTGCTCTGCGAAGCACTCGCGGAGCGATGATACCCAACTTAATACATCACCGACTCTTATCCTCTTTGTTTCGCCTCTTGATTGATCACCACAAGCAGATAACTTGCTGATTCTGGCGCGGCATGGCATGGTACGGAGTATTCTGGGGCGTTTTTTCTCTTTCTTTCACATCAAGTCCACGTGCATATTTATATTCTAACGCATGGGCGGCGAAGGGGAATGTAACATGCATGTTCTATTGGCCATCCATTGGCCTGCGGGGTTATGATAGGTTTGTAGCATAGGACCAATGGTTTTCCCACGGCATGTCACGAACTCGTGGGGTAGAGCGGATAGCGACTCGGTTGGAGCGTTGATTCCAGGCAACGTTAGAAAACATGATGAGCCAAGCGACCGTATGTATATACATCAAAGTTTACGAATGTGTATAAAGTCGTATAGTACGAGATGATAATTAAGTGGAATGGATGTAGTTCTGACAATGATCTTTACGAGATGCGGTTGCTTACGAGCAACTGCAATGACGGGCCACGGAGAGTGCCTCTTGAACTGAGCGAGTATCTGCACACGTAGTCTGTGTTTCGCTATGGAGGAGCTGAAAGTGAGACAGGTCCCCGAGGAAGACATTCGATTGCTCCGGCGTCAAGAGACATCCACCCTCGTGATATGCTCAGATATCGAGCCAGTACCCGAAACGGCCTCAACGCGTACTGCCATAATGCATGTCTTTCTTCTATGATTGGCCTGTCACCTTGAACACCTGGCGGGTGCCGTAGCTTGATGTTGGCTAGCCACTAGCATTGTCCGTTTCGTCTCAGCCGGTATGCAGAGCAGATGCAGAGCAACATCAATAATGTCCTGCACGGCGGCATCAATATTGTTCTCAGCTCGCAACTGCACCGCCGTAACATTCCCTGTTGGGGTAATGATCTACTGCATATGCCGACCTCTGTACAGCTGCACTTCAACCACCTCCGCATTGTCTGCCCTATCGCGTATGTGGCTGGCTATGCGGGGTGTCACCGTGTTGTGTCTGTGTTTGGGCTGGCTGAGGCGTTTAGCCCCTCGATAGTTGTATGGCTAACAGTTGGGAGACGCGTGTCCTACATTCACGATGTTAGACATTACGGTATGAGTTATAAAGGAACTCAGTCCCTCCTTCAAAATGCCTTCCACAAGCACCCTTCGAGTTCCGTGAGCTACTGCACCATATTCAGAGCTGCCTGATTCGTCAACCTTCGATATCAACAAACTATCCCACAATGACTACGATTTGGGACGATGCGGGAGCCATCCCTGCGGCACTCACCACGGAAAAGCTTGCCCAGTATGCCAAGGGTAATCCGGGGATCATCAACGATCTGGACCCCCGAACGGGCCTCACACCACTAGCCGTAGCGATACGGGCGGGAAATGCCACTACCGTTAAGCTCCTCTTGGACAACGGCGCCGACCCAGATAAGAAAACCCGCGATGGGTTTGTTCCTATGTATTTCGCCGCAAATGCGACGTCTACCGGTCAGAGGGCGCGAATCGTCCAGCTGCTTCTCGAGAAGTATCCCAAGACGTTCGACGAGGCGGGGCCTGATTCCGTCAGGAATGAGACACCACTGATGGCAGCCGTGCGGAGAAAAGATTCGCGCGTCATCAAGCTACTCGTAGAGCAGGGTGCCTCGAAGACTAAGAAGAACGCCGACGGCAAGACCGCCCAGGAGCTGGCGAATGAGTTTACCCCCGCGGGTTTGGATGTGGAGAAAGCGCTCCAGATTGCCGCGAGCAAGGGACGAGGAGGCGTCACGACGTATGTCGACGAGTGGGTGCTGGAGGTCCTTGGCCACTTCAATATCTGGAGCCCGCTCGGGGATATCTTTGATTCTACTACGCGCTCGTACTATGATATTAAATTGTTCGCCCCTCTACCTGATGTAAGGAATATGTCTTAGATCGAGTTTGATATGATAGACTGACGTGGAGCTGGCTGTAGGACGTCCCGGAACCCCAAACAGCAGCAGATTTTAAGAAGAATTTAGATAATGCGGTCAAGAGGTAAGTAGTCCTGAGAGCCGTTTGATGTCACTCCTTCGCCTCCCGAACCTACTGGTGCTCACCTAAGATATCAGCACTTTTTAAACGCATACAAGCTGTCAAGAAGCTTCCGCTAATTTGTCGCAGGGGCGGTCTTGAGAAATTCTTCCCTCCTGGTGATCCTTATCTCCAACAAGTTGCCGACAAAGCTTTCCAGCTCAAGAACGATCCCAAAAACCTCCTCAACACGCCTAAGCAGATTGATCATCTTGCTAAATTAGCTCTATACCAGCCTATTGTATACTGCGGTAGGTATCAAGCCACTACCCTTGTTACTCACGAAGCTAAGATGAATCTGCTACTAGATGACAGTTGGTCGATGTGGGTAGAAGAAGACCAGAAAGGCAAGGGTGAGCGTTGGCGCGCACAAGTCGAGCTCGTGAAGCGCATTAGCGCCATCACGACGCGAGCGGTGCCGAATAATAGAGGCTGTCACCTACGCTTCATCAACAAGGATACTCCGACGTACAATAACCTGGACAAGGACCAGATTGCCAACATCATGAATAAGTTCCCCAGGAATGACGGCTGGACACCCATCGGCACCATGTTACGACAGCATGTCCTCGACCCGCTCATTTACCCGGAGCTCAACTCTAATACTATTAAGCGCCCGTGGCTCGTCATGATCCTCACCGACGGATACCCCACCAAGGAAAAGGCGATGGAAGGCGTTACCCCTGGACCAAAGGATGAGAATCAGAATGAGGATGCTGATAGACTCCGCAAGGAGATTCGGAAGATAGGCAAGGAACTCGAGAAAAAGGACTATAGACAGGACGGTGAGCTAAGCCTTTCTCCCCCTTTCATTTCATAAGGAGGGTTTGAGCATATGCGGGAATGAACTCGACTAATTACATCGCAAACTAGTGGTCCGGTTCTCAATCAGCCAGATCGGAAAGAAGATCAGCTACACGGACGACGAAGAGAAAGTCAAGTTGTTCTTGGATGGGCTTGAGTCCGACCCCGATATCCAAGACGTTCTTTACAGAACGGCTGGTTAGCACTCTTCGTCCCTCGGAATAACGAGCCAATACTGGGCAGATGAGCTGACCTCCGGAAAACAGAGATCCTGGACGCAAAATACGATGCGCTGAAACAGAACGAGAAGAGCCTGGAAGTCTTTGTATGTTTTTTGGTCCTATCCCATGTAGGCCGAGGTTCTTGGTTAGGTACTGACTTTTTGGTAGTTGCTTACCACGCTGCTATCTCCTCTACAATCGCTTCTCAACTAGAATACCATGTCGGTTAACAGGACTACAAAGGCAAAGAAAGGGGGCGTCTTGAGGGTATTTGGGATATAGTTAGGATTGGTTACTCCTAAACCTTGGTGGAATGGTGGTGGTTGGATGTTTAGAAGCAGATGTTATGACCACGAATTCGGTTATCTTAGTGTGTAGCCTATTTAAACACCTAAAAATGAGATTAAATAACGTCTTAGAACTCGATTTCTGGACTATTTTACTACTTAATGCCACTTTCTAGGGCGCGCGCATCTCCTCGATGACTCTCACTCAGTCTATCTGAGCTAATATATGTAAGATAGAGTTAAAGATATCAATAATTGAAGAAATCATCTATCTAATTCTACATCTCGTTTTATATGTAGTCTATCTATTCTCTGCCTGTAGTCTCATGGGCTTGACTCGCATTCTATCTGCATCTGCCTCTTGGCATTTCTAGACTGAAATCCCATACTCTTGAAGGAACCTACTCAAAGTCGGGTGATTGACCGCAGGATCTGAGCTATCGAATGCCGGATCAGCCGCAGCAAAGGCTTCAGTTGCGATTGCTTTAGGCGGATAAATCAGAGTCTTGTTGATAAATTGCTTAATAGGCTTCGCTTTAGACCCGGTATGCTGGACATTGACCTCCCAGCCTTCACCAACGACGGCGCCTGCTGCGCCAAGATCCAGACAAACCCTGTAAACGGGTTGAGAGTAGGGAATTGTAGGTATCTTCAATAGGTCTGCAGCGGCATTGTACCCGGCAACCCTCCCAAGAGGACTAGCATGCTGACAGGACATCTTAGCGCAGTGGCCACTGTCATCAGCCGTAGCGGAGGCTGCGTCTCCTGCTGCGAAGACGTCTCTGACCGTCGGCACGCGGAGGTCCTGGTCCACATGGAGACGGCCGAAGCCGTCCCTCTCATTCGACACTTGCTTCGTCAACGGTGTTGCCGCTACACCAGCCGTCCAAATCGCGGTAAGCGTCTCGATACGCTCGCCTGAAGACAATGTCACTCCTTCAGCGTCAAGACCAACGACGGCAGTGCCTAGTCTGCTCTCAACCCCAAGGTCATTGAGTGCTTTGACGATATGGGGACGGGGTCCTGGCCCAAGATCTGGACCAATGTCCTGGCTTCGGTCAACAGTGATGACTCGGAAATCCGCGTCCTCGCCGAGCACTGTGCGCAAACGGCCAGGCAGTTCAGCGGCCACCTCAATGCCTGTAAAGCCGCCACCGCAAACTACGACTGTGTTCCGGGCTTTACTGGAGGGCTTTGAAGCGAGGCTTTGTAGATGCCTATCTAACTTGACAGCATCTTCCATCTGATCGACGGAGAAGGCGTAGTTATCAAGCCCGGGGATGGCGGGGCGAACAACACGACTACCCGCTGCCAAGACCAGCTTGTCGTAAGGCATAGTGGATCGTACACCGGCGCGATCTACCACCTCGATTTTATGCTCTGCAGCATGGACGACATCGACAATACCATAGACGAAATTAACACCGCAAGCACGGTATATATCATCGACTGGCTCGCTCATGTTTGCCGGATTGGGTTCGTAGAGTCTGGGTCGCATCACCAAATTGGCATCAGGGGCGATCACAACCACCTCGACCTTGGCGGCCTCTGCAATCCCTTTCTCGAGAGTCAAGCTGATCAGACGGCGCGCGGACAGAGCAGCCCAAAAGCCAGCGAAGCCTGAACCAATGATAACGATTCTCTGAGGCATCTTGACGGCGATTTGTTGGCGAATTGCTATAATAAAAAGATTATCGAATAAGTTATGATTTCCCGAGTTTATAATATGTTGGTACTGTTTTTGAATATCTTAACGATGTCGGAATCTTGCGCACTCTTTATAGTCTTTACTTTTGATATAGATTTCCTCGACTCAGTATTGCCTTAATATCGGGCTCTCGTATGTCGTGACAGCCCCTAATTTGTCGCGGCTTGAAGCCTCGCGGCAATTGGTACCCCCTCGGGCCATCGCTGCTCGTATTTCACGAGGATTCATTGGTGATGGCAGTTTCGTCATGCGGCGGAAGACCCGACGGCAACTCAACTTTTCAGCATGTAAGATTTTGCTCATAAAAAGTCGGGACATGAGTAGTACATGGCACATAAGAAATGGGCGGTGGGAAGGGCTTATGAGTCAGCCGGGACAGCTTGGCGGGCTAACGCCCCCAAAATCGGGTAGCCGACGGCAAATACCCGGATACCCGGTTACCCCAGCCTTAGCCCGTGGGGCAGCTATCATAGGTCCTTAGCCCGATGCTCCGGCCTCGAATCAATTCGCCAAAGAACCCGGACATCACATCAATTCGACCTACCATGGATTCCGAAGACCCGTCAACGGCCGCTGCCAAATCTTTGGGTAGCCGTGTCTCAGTAGCCTGTCTCCCTTGTCGCAATCGTCACGTACGTTGTGATGCCCAGCAGCCCGTCTGTATACGGTGCTCATCCGAGGGGAGGACATGCCAATACGTGAAATCCCGAAGAGGCGGACTGACCCGGACAAGACTTGCGGAGCGGCGCCAGGCGCGTGCTAACAACGGAGCGGTTACCCGCTCGCCGTCCACCACCAGTCCCGAATCCGGATCTCCTGGACGGGGAGTGGGACAAGAACACCAGACCCTGGGCGATGGCTCTTCTAGATCACCGATTGAGTATAGAGTTCGGTATACGACGGAATCAGAGACTGGCAACAGCGAAGAGACGTTAGAGTCAATTGCCGACATACATTTTACGAGCATTGAAACCGATTTCCTTATTAAATCATATTACAAACATTTTCACAGGTGTCACCCCTGTGTTCTCCCACAACGTCACTTTCAGCAGCACTACGACAGGACACCGGAAAAAGAGATCCTATTGCTTCTCGTATCTGTTATGCGCTTCATAGGATCATTGTACTCTTGTCCAGATTTAACACCACAGCTGCAAGATAAAGTCAAAGAAGGGTTTCAAGCCGCGCAACGACTTGCCCCCGACCCATTCCTAGCACAATGCCATATCCTCTATTCTATTTCCCTATACTGGAGCGCCGAGAAGGCTAGAGCCCGTGAAGAGATCGACGCCGCAATAAGGATTGCATTGACTCTGGGTATGAACCGCTCCAGGTTCACCAGCGAGCAGGGGGGCGGTGATGTAGTTCTGCAAGAGAGTTTCAGACGAACGTTTTGGCAGATCTATTGCATTGATGCATATTATGCGGCAATCAAACGATCACCAACGTTTCCTCTTTGTGAAATCGACGCTGATACCGACCTACCCTGTGAAGAAGACGAATATGAGTCGGGTGTAAGTCGTGAAAGCCCCCCTCTAAACTTAGGCTTGCTAATATTGATCTTTAGTCAATACCTATGCCCAAAACGCTAGATGACTTTGATACAAGGGAATTCGGCCCTGAGAATCAGACCTTCTCGTCGTTTGCCTATCTCATTGGGGCAACGCGTAGTATCGCCTTGGCGCTCTCTGCTGGTTCGCCCGATGCCTCAAATTGGCTATCTCCCAAGACAATTGCAGAAGTAGATGCTATAATAGATGGGTGGTTTCTTCTTCTGCCGAAATCTAAGAGAGAGGTTTTAAAAGAGGGTAACGTTGTTGACGAGCTCATGTTCCAAGCTCAAATGGCTGTTCACGCGTAAGTCGCCATGATTGGAGTTACATACCCCTGAAATTTAATGTCAAGATCCGCCATGGTTTCATGATGACTAACATGGTTACAGAAATCTTATTGCGTTACATCGCCCCTTTTCTAAACTGCCGTACCACCCGCTAGAGGGTGTATCAAGTTGTCTAGTCGAACCACCTCGGCGGCTTCCCGTGAAAGACTCGGAGACCGTCCATACTCAACGGTGTCTACAGTCCATCGAAGCCCAACTCCAATTCCTCGTACTACCGGTGCAGCCATTTAGTCGCTGCCCTTTTACAATATGCATGACGGCAGCGGCCACGCACACCTTGCTCTCGGCAATAAAGGTGCTCTTTTCAGGGCGGCAGCTCGCGGTCGCGAGATCTCAGCTTCGCTTAGTAGTCGGTTACATACGTACCTTAGCGAAAGTATGGCCGCAAGGAGGGAAAAACCTAGAAGAGATTCAAACTATAGCGCAAGAAGTGCTAAGTCGGAGGAACGAGCCGCAGCAGCAAACAACCACCGAAAGGAGTAGTGCGAGTATCCAGAAGCCAGTGGTTGATACTACGCCGTGTATCGAGGGTTTAGACGGCTGGAACAATCCTACGATGGCATTAGAAACACAGGATACCCTCTCACTCTACTGGAATTTAAACAACGACATCCAAACAGACATCCCTGTCTGGTTCAACGGCTACTAGGTCGATGATATTCATGATTGGTCGAGATAATTTAGCGAATGTATATGGTATGAATGATTGCAGCGTGGTCTATTGGGGGCGTGATTTAGTTAGCTAAGGTACGGATTATCATGAAAAATAGGTATACTGTAACAATAAAAAGTGTATAAGACCGGAAACTTGGTACCTAAGGCACATTTGAAATATTTCAACTTTGATTCAATTTTGCCTAGTCTAGATTTCTTCGATGTGATAATAACTTCTCGATGTACCTGTCTAGACGCAAGGAGAGATATTAGTTAGTTGAGGTGGGACTGGGGGTGAGGTATGCATTCAAGGCTAGAATTGAATCTTATACATGGTTAGTAATCAGAGCTACTGATATGGGTTTCTAAACATCTACCGTATTCGACTTCTACCTTCCAGTTCTTAGAGGCTATCTTCTCGCGAACCTCCTGAGTTATACCATTCCCCTGATCTCTGCCTTCCATAGGAGACTATGCGTACCTGCCTTCAATTCTCGTTAGGTTTGACAATCTAACGATTAACAAGAGGTACGAAACTCTTTCTTGCCAAGTCTCGTGACCTCTACTTCAGTTGAAACTTCCATTTCGATTCTCCAATACATCGAAGGCGCGAGCGAGACATCTCATCATGTATTTAATATAGAGAGGACCTCCAAACACGGATTCACATAAGTCAAGTAAGTAAATAAGAACCAACATTAATGCAAACTTTAATTTACTATAAAAGTAATTATTGTATTACCATCTGCATCTCACCGAGGCCCAACATCATCGCATACACATACTCCAAAGGTGGATGGATCACGCGGTCAACAACCATCGACAGTACGGGAGTTTCACATCTACTCTTCTATTGATTTCTTCATTAACAACATCAACAAGCATTTGCCTGCTCGATATCACAGCACTAGTTAATCCTGTCGCTGGGCCCAAGATTTCACGACTTGATAAAAATGTTAGCACAATAGTCGGCGGAATTTGAAACCTTCTGCATACTCCGAGATAAGGGGCACTTCGCGACAGAAGTTGTCTTAGTATCGAAAGCCCTTCTAATGGCGCTCGAGAAAGACAACCGTGGATACTTCGGAGTCTGGACCCGCCGTTACGGAGGTAAAAATCCGAACATCAGGGCTCCCATGTTTCTCGATTCAGAACAAGAAGCTGAGTCTCCTGGCATCCAGCCTATAATACTTTTCTACTTGTTAGGAGAATACAATAGGCGACACAGGATTTATTTCCCTCGGGATTCGCAATGGTACTATCTCGCAAAGCAGTACCATGCTTTCCAGGTCCGCTGCATGGAGAGAGCCGTACTCGCCCAGGAGCTGCAGGCGAATGCAGTTGATTCTGGCCAGTATATGTATGAGGATCTCCACAGCGAGCTTCAAGTTCTCGACGGACTCTTGTGTGTAAATAAGAAGGAAAATAGGATCAACGGTGGACTATAAACAAATTGTCGTATGTTGATTTAGTTTTCTGTTCCTAACTAACCTTTATTGCTTCATTTGAGCCTCCCCTAAATGCGTTAGAATTTCAAATAACTTGTAAATGGTATAACACGGTGACTGGCATCGATCAGATGGGTAATCCATTGAAGCAGCCTGGTTTTGAACTCTTTGGGCATCACGGGCCTGAACTAGAATAATCAACTGTAATGGTGTTGGATATTATTGATAGCAACATGAAATGGACGAGGAAGACTTCTTGACACAGTGTTAGCTAAGCAAGCGACCAAGTTTTCTTTCAAACCATTACTCGACAGAAATAGAATCAAAAGTTGCCTTAATTTGCCTAGTACTTTCGCATTGCCTTTCAGCCTTGCGTATGTTAGTCCTCGTATTGTATTTGATTATGGGCTTAACGTCACAACAAGACGCATGTGGCATCTCATGTAGCAAAGCGCTGTCACCTGATTTCAAGTTACCGTTCACATTGATGTAACCCATTATAGCCATGTCATGTCAAGTATAACAGAGCCACGCAAGACTTACTAGGATTGCGATGGTACAGGAGACAGGCATTTGTCGGCGTCACATTTCATGGCTTCATCGTACTCACAATTTTTTAGTAGTCTGGTAAGCTGAAATGTAACTAGAAATTAACGCTGAATACCAGCAATGATGCATGTGTCACCAGGAGGGATTAGTGTCGTAGTTATGATACGTAGTATTTTACTTACGAGACCCGATTTTGTTCTGGCAAATAGCGATCCGAGGAGACACGGTAAGGGAGGGGTAACTACAAAACAATCGCAGACCTTGGGAATATGATGTAGTGTGGGCCTTAGAGGGAGGGAGGAAGCTGACAATTTCAAGTATTTGCATTATTTAACCCCGCATCTATCTTGATATTGATTGTATCTCTATCTCACAAACGTACAGACACGACCCTTCAAGTTACACTATGTCGAAAATTACGTCCTTGATTGATGTGTTAGAGAGTGTAAGAGCGGATGACTTTCAGGACAGTGACGCTGACCGCGTACAGTTAATAGAAACCGTCAAGAAGCTCCTGAGTCGAGTAGAGACTAGAGAAGAGAGATTATACGATATCACATTTGGTCAACCTATCGTATCCGCTGCACTGCAAACTCTTTTAGACCTTGGACTCTGGAAGGAATGGGCGGCAATCGGTGGCGCGTCCAAATCAGTTGATCAACTCCGTGAATTATGCACTCAAGATTGTGATCCGAACCTGCTTCGTATGACGGCACCAAGAAAAACTCAAGCACCGACGATAACTGACTGGTAACCTGAAATATAGGTCGCCTGCTCAGATTACTGGCTTCACATCAGATTATTGTGGAAACAGGTCAAGATCAATTTGAATTGACAAGTCTTATTCAGGGCGACAACTGGAAATGGATTCAGTGTCGGTTTGTGTTGCGCCGACCGTGACTGTATAACTGTAAGCTAACTCGGATCCTAGGACGCACCACTGGGATAGATCAGGTATCAACTTCCCTTCATTCCTGGCAAAGACAGGCTACAAGGAACCACAAGATGCCAAGAACACCAACTACGCAGACTGGTGTCCCGGAAATCTTGACTTCTTTGGCAAATGCGTCGCCGACCCAGCTTATCAAGAGAGTTTTAGTAGTTTCATGACAGGCTGGGCAAGATACAAGGTGCCTTGGCCTGAGTTCTACGACACTAGTTCATTGATAGAAGGAGCCGATCTCAGCAACGGTGGTGTCCTTTGCGTCGATATAGGTGGCCATCATGGCATTGATTTAACTAGGTTGCTCGACAAGCATCCGGATATCCCTGCTGGCGCACTAATTCTACAAGACTTGCCTGAAGTTTTAACTGGAGCGAAAAACCTGAACGAAAAGATCAAGGCAATGCCTCACGACATGTTCCAACCGCAACCAGTAAAAGGTTATTTCACCTCCTATCATAATTGCTGGCTACACCTAGAATGATTCTGGGCTAACTCCACTGTACGTGGTTCTAGGTAGTCGGTCGTACTATATGCATGCCGTGCTTCACGACTGGCCAGACGACACGGCGACCCAGGTCCTGAAAAATACTGCAGAGGCGATGACAAAAGGCTATTCTCGGCTGCTCATCATGGATATGGTTCTTCCGCCAACTGGCATTAGTTCCATTCAGGCTGTCATGGATGTGGAGATGATGGCGAATGTCGGCGCTTACGAAAGGACAGAAGCTATGTGGACTAAACTCATTAATGACGCGGGGTTGAAGATTATCAAGATATGGCAAGACGGGCGTAAGAATGAATGCCTGGTTGAGGCTGAACTGGCTTGATCACTGATAGCTATACTGTATGTAGGGCTAGTACGTGCTCTACCTATGCAGAAGCTCAGTTAACAATTAAGGCTGTGAAACTTGGAGAATAAAGAATACAATGAAGTGTTTACTTATTATCAGAACTCATACAGTTCGACCGTGTGTGTAGAGATATTAGGATATATTTAATTACTAACAGTGTCAGACAGAAGAGACCTAAGTTTCGTGATTCGTGCCGTACCATGTAATGTCTATATAACAATATAGTTAACGCTTTGTACCTAATTGAAGTAGTTTTCTTATAGCTGATTCAATGTCGTCCAATCTGTCACGCGGGGGGTTGAGCAAACCCACCCTATTAGTGACACTCAAAAACAGAAACAAAAGAGACCAAAGAGCTAAAAGCTCACAGTATCAAGGGATTTAACGAAATGAAGCTCAAATCATTCAAATTCATATCAGTTAAGACAGTTGGGAGAGAATTGGAAGAAGTGATAAAGCCACGATTCCAGCCACATTGCCTAAGCCTAGGACAAGTGGCTTACGCCTGCTTATGTACCTGCCTAGGTAAATAAGGATCTCTTCTCAACCCCAACTACTACAAGAAGCTATCACATACTTCTAGCATTTAGATAGAAGAATCTGCCTCTGATATTTCATTCTTCTTTACGTCTCCCAAGAACTTAAGCTTTGGTTTCTTTTTCAAGATGGAATATCCCGATGTACCCTCACCATCGCCCCCACCCTCTCCGATTCAGGACCGGCCAGTGTCGCCTGAGTTGCCACTCACAATGACAGCGTCGACGGTGCTCACGACCCTGCCTCGCGATGCAAGCTCTGCCTTAGCTTCTGCCGGCGGATTTGAGCAGGAGAAGGTACAGGTGCGCTTCAAGGCTGTCGGATCAGCACCACAGTTGAAAACCGAAGTTCGCAAGATCAGTGCTACGCAGAAGTTTGAGACTGTCGTCACGCATCTGCGTAAGATATTGTCTCTCAGCCCGACTGATGGTCTGTTCCTCTATGTTAATAGCGCATTTGCCCCTGCACTGGATGAAATCGTTGGCAATCTGCATAGAGTATGTTGTCTTTTCCCGTATTCTTACTGGCTTTTCTCACGGCTTCACTCGCACGGACAACGGCTGCTAATGCTGATTAAATAGTGTTTTAAAGATTCAAACAATCAACTGATTGTGGTCTATTCAATAGCCCCCGCATTTGGGTGAACTTCTAGAGGTCAATGTCCAACACCGATCACGAGTCTCGCGATATCTTTCTAATTCCCGCTAATGCCAAACTCCGTCGCCGGTAACTAATCATCTTCATGCAAAATGCCGCCATCTAATCAAGAACAATGTAAAGGGAATCCGCTTAAAGCTTTTCGGTTTCTCTAATGAATGCGTCGAGCTCTTCCTGCGCAATCGGGTACGTGTGTTCCGGCGCGGGATATTGACGGCCTTTTACCTCTTCCCGATAAGATTCAATGGCTTGCAAACTCTCTCTCCATACGTTGCCGTATTGCTTGACGAATTTCGGGATAGTGCGGCCAGGGGGGAAGTATCCGGACATGTCGACCTGCACAAGGACTTGACCAGAACATCCGTTGCCTGCCCCAATACCAATGGTGGGAACTGAGAGCTTCTGGGTGATGACACTGGCGATCTCGGCAGGGACAGCCTCGATGACCATAGCGAAACACCCTGCCTCTTGCACTGCGAATGCATCTTCGAGGACTCCCAAGGCGCCTTTGGATGTTTTCCCCTGAACCCTGAACCCCCCCAAAGCATTCTGGCGCTGGGGCGTTAAACCGACATGTGCTAGCACAGGGATTCCTGCTTCTACTATCTTTCTAATCGTCGGGGCCATTTCCTTCCCCCCTTCTAGTTTGATGCCTTGAACGCGCCCCTCTTTCACGAACCGGATAGCCGTAGTCAGTGCTTGTTCAGGTGAAATCTCATAGGAGCCCATGGGAAGGTCACCAATCTAAGAAGAGTCAGCTTAGAGCATCAAGAAAGCACAGGGGTGGCAATTTACAGTAAATGCGGCCTTGGTGGCTCGTGCGACTGATTTACAGTGCAGCAGCATATCATCAACGGTGACCTCATTCGTGTCCTGCATTCCCAAAGCCACCATTGCCAAGCTGTCCCCCACGAGGATCATGTCCATCCCTGCAGCGTCAGCGACGTGGGCACTCGGGAAGTCATGAGCGGTCATCATGGCAATAGGGTCATTCTTCTTATACATGGATCGAAGAACACCCATAGTCACTTTCTTTCTGGCCGGGCCAGACGATGTGCCAAGGGGAGAATGTGAACTCCATCTCTGTTGCGCTAGATGTTGAAGTGTTGACGATAAGGGTTTAGCGACTGTTAGATGTAGGGACGTGCTCGATCTCGTGCCCCGGTATAGCAATAAGCCACACGACCTTGCCCATGCCGAAGCCATTTGAACGAAAGACTTGGGATTGTAAGAAAAAGGCCAAAAACTCAAAGAACTGACGATTTCTAAATCGAATTTTTAAATGTTGGAAAATCTGACTTCATTTTGTGGCTGCATCTGGGCTTCAATTGTCTTTTTATGCCTCGGTCATGATGGTTTTTGCTGCGTACAACTGAGTCTCCTAGCGTTAATCCTGGTGTTCAAAGGAATGATAACCCAAGACTTACTCATGTGGTCAGTGCGTTTTGCCTCTGATGCAGTAAGCTTGTAGATAAAGGGCCGAGGCTCTCGGCTGATTGGCAGAAAACAAATGTGGCTGTGTAACCTGTTGTTAACTACTGGCCGTGGCTTAAACATTCCTCTTTGTTTCCTCTTGAGTTCGGATAAATCCAACGACTTCAGATAGAAGGTAATCGTGGCACAACTGAGAGTGCTCATCTATTCTAGTCATGCACATTTTCTACTTTATTTTCCCCTTTTTTTATTATTATTACTATACCGGGATCTTCAATCCCAACCGACCAAGGTAACCTGGGCAGCTCGAAAAACAAACGTTGCCCCGTGCGCAATTCCGGAGGCACCATCGGGGAACTGCCCAGCACTCAAAGCTAGAGCGTCGATGAATCTTCGAACATCATTTCCATGGCGGTTAATTGCCACGGCCTGGTTGATGCGATCTTCAACTGACAAGTGTCTGCCCCAACCCCGGTGAATAGCAATCACAACACCATCACCATCAACGACAGGACCTCCTGACGCACCTACAGTAGCTCAATCGGTTAGCGAAAAGTACAAGCTATAGTCGTCATCTGTCATTACAAAAGTGTTTATCATACCTTTAAACATGTTTCCGTCATGGAATACGATCCTCTCTTCACTCACATATCGTGATTCCGCTCGGCTGTAGGAGAGTATGCCTGTCTTAGGAAAATCTGAAGAAAACCCATGGATAGTGGTTTCGACAGGGTCTTCGATGGTCGCCTTGTATTTCATCGGCTTAACCTTCTCAGAAAAGGGCACTGAGACGCGGAGGATGGCAAATTCGTTCTGCTTTGAATGTGTCGTAGCCCAACCATAGTGGACGCTTGCGATTTCTACATGGTGACGATGGTCGATGCCGCTGGGGCCTGCGCGGTGATCCCGATGGATAACGATGGCTACCGCAGGCCCGAAAGCCATGTGCCATACATTGTGCGCAACGGTCATGACGTGTTGATTATCAGTAATGATGCCAGTACCCCAACACCACCTCTTGACGGGAACAGCGCCTGTCAAGTCTTGGTAAATGGCCTTCACCCTCACGATACCTTGAAAGTATCAGTACTACCGAGAGACAATAGCAAGTTGAGAAACACACCGCCATAGAGCCCATAATCCTGAATGCTGGCTGCTAGGCTAACCTTCCTATAGTTCTTGTTCAGAAGGGCCTCGATGCCGTCATAAGCTGAATATGAGGGTCTGAAAATGAATGCCTAAGGCTCGTGCTCATCAATCCTCATAGAGACTCGCTGCCATGGCCCGCCGATATAGCCAGCGCCGATATAGCTATTATCGGTGTAGCTGTCTTCAGCGTAGTCAGTGCGATTGTAGTTAGGGTCGCTAGTCCGGACAAGCACAGGGCTATGACCCCGAGACTGGATCGTTTGAACAGGATTGAGATCAGTATCGCTAATATTAGAATCTTGCAGGGGAATCAAACTGTCTCCTGAGGCTACGTCGAGCACAACAAACTCAGGCTCGTTTCGACTACGAACATCGAAAGTCGAGCCGAGGCTATCAACACGAATGGCCGAGCTCGTCATGTTGCTGTCCTTAGGGACGTTGGAAATGTATTCATGAAGAGGGAACGTCCTTGCCACTCGCCTTCGGGAAGCAGGCAAAGAAACGGTCAAGTTTCCCCCCTGCTCGAGGGTCGGTCGTGGTGAATTGGGAGGTGTAAAAGTGTACTTGCTAGCAATTACTTGAGAGGATAGACAGAGTTATATATAACTATAAAATATACGCGGTGACTTTTAACCGACCACACTTTCAATAGGTGGATAGCTTAGCTGTATGTATATTGCTTTACGACATTTACAATTATGATGCACGTATACCTCCGTGTTACTTAGAACGTAGCATTTCGAGCTTATGCCGACGAATCCTCATCATTGCTCAATGCTAGATTCGGATGAGGAAGACGGTCATCATTGGCGACCAATCGGCATCTATTCTATCAACACCTTCCTTTCTAGGTCTTATTATGATTAACACTGTGATTGACACTGTTATCTTTTAGTTGGGGGTTTCTTGTTCTGACCCTAGGCTCGAGTATATAGCTCACTATCTCAGTCATGTAGTTGTGACCAAAATAGTTACACAGATCTTACCCTCTTATGTCTTGCACCATCGCGTTAAACTATAGCGAGTCAATATTCCAAATGCCTAGTACTCCGGGTACAACGGACAAATACATTGACGGATCCCTCGCGGAGACTGCATATCACTCTTTTCTTTAGAGACGCTGTTCGCCCCATATTAGGTTTGATAAGATCAGTGTGTAATGACCCGCGCTCGCCAATGATTGAGGTCGCATGGTCATCTCGCATTCCGCCATGCTGGCTGCCCGTTCAACCTATAGTAATGCCGGCGTCCCACCAGGGGTGCTCTACAAATGGTCTAGCTTCGAAGTTCCCAGGATGACGTTGTATTAGGTAGACAAAGATGGCTCTTTGGAAATGTTCCTAACATGCAAAGTACAGCCTCGATTAACAAAGGCGCATCTATTTCCGTTGCTGGTTTCCCATTCCCAGCGCTCGACCGGCTCCGCACCAATATGATGCAGGTCAACATGTGGCACACCACACGGCTTACCTTTCTTTGCTGTTTCAGGCAACATACTCTTCAAGACAAGTATATTCAGGCAATTAAATTTTATCCTTGTCGAAGACTGCGATAGTAAATCAAAACTTTTACTGTTTGCACTATATAGCCGTTCGTTTCACTATTACCCTCAATACCTTTCATTTATTGCCGGACGAGGTCCAGGTCGAGATCCAAAAGAAAGTAACAAGCGAATTTGAGGTCGCATTCAAAGATTTTAGCACCATCTGCATGCCCAGTACAGTGTATATGCAGCCGGACTGGGAAGGAGAACGAAGGTTATGGAGATCTGCTGGGGGCAAAGTCCTAGACCATGGAATTGTGCCGGGGCCTGTGGCTATGGACGGACTGTTATGCCTGTGACATATAACCCGCGCCGGTTGCGCCGGTTTGCTTTTGTAAGACAGGTCTGCAGAGTGATCTGGGACAGACGAGGTACCATCCGTCTGACCCTCACGGCTTTAATCGATCGTAGGATAGAGAGCCTCAGAACGCTTAGCCGTAGCATTCGTCTCTCGATACGTACAGCTCTCCCAGCCTCTGATAACCTTCTGACCCCAGACCGTCTCATTTGGAGCGTAGCATGACTCCCAGACAAGGCCGAGATCCATAGACCATCCCGCTAACACCCGACAGTTAGTTAATAGTAGTCCAGATTATTTAGCGGTTAGGATCTGTAGACGGTCATAGGGTGGAACACCTACGCTCACTCGTACCACCTCCACTTGAGCTACCGCCGAGCATGAAGGTGATCTTCGTTGTATTGGCTAGGTAGCCGTTGAAGCAAGTAGACCACTGCAAGTTCTCTTAGCCAAAACAATTGCCCTCAGGGCTGATGAGACTGGCTTTAAAAAGTAAGACTTCTCGGTACAACCTAGCCCAGGTATATATGCATAGTTACCTAGGGCAGACTCGCACGCTTTGAATTCGAAGAGTTATGGAAAATATGCATAGATGTGACTAACGTATAGCCTAGGATTCTTTGTTGAGGTTTCGAACTTGCCCTGGTAATCGCTGAGAGCAGGGTTTATATCAACATCAAGCTGCACAATTAGCAGTCCAATCTCAGCCAACCTGAATATATAACAAGATTCAAATAAAGGGAGCACGCCTTGGAACATACCAAGGTAGCTGAGGAATAGTCCTTGATCATCGGATAGTGCAGCGGATACGTATTCGTCTCGTGTTCGACCGCCATCTCGACTTTGGCCCTAAGGCTATGAAGGAGGTTATTCTTAGTCAAGTTCAGCTTCCCGGTGTGCCAAGTAACATCCGAGATGGCGAAGCGAACGCCGCCAGCCCAATCCTCGAATTCTACCGTCCCACCGCACCCGACGGTCGAGTTGCCGCCAGGATAACCGTGCGCTGGCGCCTCTACCGTAAGCTTGATGGGAGGGAAGCTTGCGGTGATTTTCTCCTTGTCTGGCGAGAAGGCGATGTCGATACCGCTGACCGCATTGCAGGTGTATGCGTTCGTAGACACGACAGACACCGAGTGGACTGCCTCTGTAACTGACACTGCAAGAAAAAGGAGGATGTGTCTCATTTTGACCGAGACTGTCTTTTGTCCATACTCTATTAAAGTAATGAGGGATGGTGCCCCTCGTTTCTTGGACTCTTGATTTCTCTTGAATATTTTGTTTCTGGCATTTAAGGAGCTTGGCTACGTGGTTCATCCCCAGCAGCCGCCGGCTAATGTGTTTGGGGTAACCATCAATACCCACCGACTTCTCCGGTTATGTAATGCAGAAGCATTGTCAAACTCGAATTTAGAGAAACGGCATATTGAGGCGGGGAATAGACCGGTTGCTATTGCCTCATAGATCCGATATTGGCTGAAGAAGGGATACTTGAAGCTGTGGACAATAGCGTAATTGGTGGATCATTGCCTGTTGAAATCGCTTTGATAGGCTTCACAGCACAGATGGAAGAAATATTTGCAGCTCAGAGTCGGGCATATGTGTTTGAAGACTGGGACCTATCCGCGGCTAGACTATCCAGTATCCAACATAATTGCGAAGGTGTTCTTTTCAACTCTCCCCCTCGCTTTAATTGAATAGAGAACATCTACTATACTTATACCATGTCACACGGCTACAGCTGTATATATTCCACCAGCTGCCGCGGACCTGTTAAGACATGGCAAAGCCACCGCCGATACCGCAGTCTAGATTAGGTCAGGCGGTAAACATATTCATCCCTAGATTCCTGGGTATAAGTAATTGCGAAAGGCGCGTGCCCGCGAAAAGGAAACTTAGACCTTAAGGACCCTTTAGACCCAAAGAGAATTATTAGCTGAATAGAGCATCATATTCCTGTTCCAAGCCCTTTAGTAAAGCCCTTGTCACATACCAAGTAACCGGGAAATTTGTAAGCAGATGCCAACCAGTTGAAATGTTGCGCAGGAGTGGCGAAGGATTTGTCACTGGTCAGTCTAAAGTCATATAGGATAGATGACTTACATTGGGAAACTTGTTTCTCTATACGGACTGTAGAGAAGACCAATTTTATATTGGACTCCTATAATGAGTATATAATATCTGGCTGACTCAAAACTATATCCCAAATGTAATCAGGTATAACTATAGGTAAACATGATGTGGAGTGCCTATCCTTCAAGATATGCTCTAGTCTTAACGCCGTTAACGAAGTGGCCGGTAGAACTTGTTTTGTCCAACAATCACTAGTGTACAGGATTAATAGCATGGTGTGTGGGGTTCGCGATGCATACATAAGTCGGCGACGACTATGGCTAGATCTCTCAATATGCGTGTGGTTGCGAATAATCGAGTTTCCTCAAGGTCCCCAAGTCTACGAATATGTACTCCCATACTCTGAAATTGGCCTACGCTGCGGCTTTGGTACTGCCTACCGTCCAGGCTTCAGCACCATACTGTCTGTCCGGAGAGTCATGTTTCCCCGATGAGCCACCTTGAGTACCTTTAATAATACTATAAACGGCGCTGCTTGCTATAAGGCTACTTAAGATGTTGACGAGTGTAAGAGACTAGTCGAAATTAAGGGCGACAATAAATTCAGGCAGCCACTCTCAGGTAAGTTGAGCAGCGAACGACCTTAACATGACGTTGTATACTAATATGATACGTAGCTGGTGTGATGTATACCAACCTGGAGCAGATTTCTGAGATCGGGTGCTCACTGTCAGATCCTACTACAGATGGAGTTGCGCCGGCTGCGATTGAGTCGGAATGTACTCTTGGTAAATGCCTTCGTATGTTATCAATGCGACGAGCACAGCCAGAATTGTGAAGGCTGTAAAATTTGCAGCAGAACACAACTTGCGTCTCCGTATCAAGAACGTAAGGACTAATCAAGACTAAACTAGAGATGTTGCACTGACGATGTATTGTTCTTCTAGAGTGCGCATGACTACAGTGGGCGATCGTCCTGTATCAGTTCCTTGGTAATATGGACTCGCTACCTCACCAGCACTGAAGCCATATCTTCTTTCGTCTCAGAAGGCTGTAACAATGTAGAAGGCTAGACGTTGTCGTTGCTGGATCTGGGGCGAATGTAGAGGAACTGCACATACAACTGGGGTGGGGAGAATGGACAGGTCACCATTGGCGGTTACACTACCACTGTTGGCGCCGCTGGAGGATATAATCTCGGTGGAAGACTCGGTGAGTCGGTCTCACGCGCCTTTTAAACTGATAAGCTAACACTGTTGTACAGGACCTCTTGCCCCCATACTTGGTTTAGGTATTGACAGTAAGGCTCCCACCTCGTTCTTGATTGGTGATTTGCTAAGACACTTCAAGATCCTTTGCAGGTAGAAACTGTTACTGCTGATGGCCATGTGAAGATTGCCAATGAATGTCAAAACAGTGACTTATTCTAGGCGCTGCGTGGAGGGGGTGATAAGCACACCAAAACGCCTAATGCATTCATCTCGAATGTTTCATCAATTCATCTGAACAGGTTCTTTCGGGGTTACTACTCGCATCTAGTTGAAGCCCTGCCCGGCCCTGGCTGCAATCAATACAGTTGCTGGCCAAGTCGGTTGCAGAGACTACGAGTCTTATACCAGACTTATCAACAGCCTAGTACATAACGCGGTCGCTTTGCGTGACGAAGGTCATTTTGTAAGTATATCTATTCGTTTTAGGTTTGAATCTAGATCAACGCCGAGATTCTAACTTACGATAGGGTATTTAGGAGTCTAGTGGTGCTCAGCTTGGCATGGCCCTGGTCAACATCATTCCCTACCGAAGCCAGGCCGATGTCAAAACAGTTAACGAAGCCCTCGAAGAGGTCCAAGCAGCGGTAGATGTAGATGGGTGTACTGCTGCGATTCAAGGCATCATGGAACGATGCCTACCAGGGTGTTGTCCAGCAGAGACAGCTTATTAGAGACTCAATTCTTTCGCCCCTAGTCGAGATTCCGTTCATCTGGCAAAACAGTATGTTCAATATGGCTTAACTCTACTAGGACAAATATTGCCGGAGACGCTGTAAGTTTGCCCTTTAGCTAACTTCAAAAATGGTCAATTACGGTATTGGCTGTCCAGACCTCGGTGCATCCAGACTGGCGTAATGCTTTCGCCTTCATCGACGTCCCGTGAGTTCAACATGTTAGAGAAAGCTACATTAGCTGTCAAAGACATATAATTAACACATTCATAGAATTAGCAGTACGAGAGCACCAACTGGCAGCTGGACTTTTTCAGATCAAATTACGAGCGGCTTCTGAAGATCAAGAACGATATTGATCCAAACAGAGTTATCAACTGCCCATTGTGCGTCGGAAGCGAGGACGGATATTAGAGGATGGCGAATGAAGCTTGGATCCTAATCAATATATGCTGTGCTCAGTGCTCGGTGCTCAGTGCTATGACATTTCTCGTCACCTAGCTGATTGATGGAATCTACGAGAGCATTAGGTACGTAGTCGAGTCCAAGGTTCATGATGTCAATTGAAGGACCTACTGGTACGTACCTACTTTATGATCGGCAGGAGTAAGCTTGCATGGCCCCATGCCGTTGCTGACGTCCAGCCCACGATAAGGACGGCCTATGACGTCACATGCTAGTTGGTGCTTCCTGGACTTGTTCAACAGTAGGTATATTAAAGCAAGAACTCCAACCAGCATCAGCCGGCAATGCAATCTTTCTCAAATTCTAAACTCGTACGAAGCTGTTCATTTGAAATAATCTACTACCACCTCACACCATCAAAACACACCTACCAAACAAGCCTCAGTCTCACGCACATTCCAACATGCCTCTCGAAAACAACAACGACAAGGGCGTCACGGGCGCCGCCAAGTTCGTCACTAGCACAATAGGCAACGTTGCTGGAGGCGTTGGCCGGACAGTGGGAAATGTGACTGGCGCCGCTGGTCGAGGCCTTGGAGACACTATCACGAGTGCTACGGGGTCGACCGGTAAACCCGTCGGCGATGCGATCGGTAACGTCGGTAGTGGCATCCAGGACGGTGCCAACAGCGTCGCGAAGGGCGTAGAGAATGCCGGCCAATGGAAGTCGTAGACTACGAGTCTTGTCGACGATGCGAACGCCAAAACCAGCTGGTGTGGGCAGGCCCAGGAAACGCTATACGATGTTGTGCGACACCAGGAACGAATGAGAAGGAGAGCGTTTGATACTTACGATACCCCCCTTACAACTAAGTCTATGCGCCAAGACCTTTACTCTCTTGAGGGCACGCGATGCCTGATATCGTCGCTTGGATTAAATAGTAACATGATAGAATTATGAGATACAGTATGCCGAGCAATTTTAATGGATTTCTCACAATTCCCTTTTAGTAACTGGGCTTTTATTTCGTGAAGATTATGAGTGCATATTTCCAGTCCTTAGAACCCTTTTCTGAGTAGGTGGTCTAAGACGGACTCGATGTGAATGCGATGCGGAGGTCGCCGGAGCTGAACAACCGCTGCCGGGAATATCCGTCTCTACCTAGGTAGGGATTGGTATCAACACCAAGCTAAAGAATTAGTACTTTAAACATGTTTTGCTCTGATACTTATGAAATCAGACACTGTAACCTGTAGAACACCTACAGGTTAAGCTAAATCGTTTCTCATAATGGCATCCTCCGCCTACGATGCTGACCCCGTAGCTCTTCTCAAAGCTCTCCTCGCCACCATCGAGGTTGATATCATCCCGTTGACCTCCAAGGGCGTTTCTTCAGGCAGCAAGCTCTTCGGAGCTGCAATCCTATCAAAAGCCGGCCTGGTACCTCTGACAGCGTCGACAAATAACGAGATCGCGTCGCCACTTCTGCACGGAGAGATCAACTGCATCCAGCAGTTCTTTGCGCAAACATCTTTCCCAGAACCATTAGACGCAAGCAGACCCGCATCATCACAGCGCCCGAATCCACGGGATTGCGTGTTCTTAGCGACGCACGAGCCGTGCAGCCTGTGCCTCTCAGGCATCACGTGGAGCGGGTTCGACAACTTCTTCTACCTGTTCACGTATGAAGATAGCCGCGATCTATTCTCCATCCCTTATGACATTGAGATCTTGCAGGAGGTGTTCAGGGTTCCTGCTGTTTCGGCCTCGCCTGGTTCGGATGAGGCTAATAGAGAAAACCTGGAGGCGAGGCCACTCTACAACCGACGGAACAAATTCTTCACGGCGCGAAGTTTCGAGGACATAGTCAGGGAGATTTCCGATAAATACGGTGAAGTAGAGGGTAAGAAGTGGACTGACAAGGTCCGAAGGGTGAAAGCGTTGTATAACGACTTGAGCGACACGTATCAGAAGGGTAGCAAGGGCGGGACTGAGGGCGCGAGCTTTTGGAAATGAATGAGTGCTAAAGAATTTGGATAGGCAAAGAAATGTCGGATAGTCTATTAGTTGTGAAGTCCTCATTGGTACAGGCGGCCTAAGAATGGGCACATGCTATTTGTTTAATTACCTGAAAGTTGAGCTAAGACTGGAGCTACAATTCTAGAATATTATAGGTGTTCTCAGTAACCATGTATGATGCAAAGCACTTAGCATAAAACATCGATCCATGTCATTGAACCACGGAACATGAAATCTGTCACCTGCGAGATTCACTTTCTGTTCCTTTTTACACCCTTATTCATACAGGAGCGCGAAATATTAAATGAAACGCCATAACGCCAAGGTATTTGCGCCAAACGCCGCAGTTATATCGTTCCCAAGTCTCCAAAGACCGCATCTAGAGGGGCCCAGACTTATACCACGAGTAACCTTGATATCCGTTCACCCAATCCCCTGAAGCGTCGATAGACCGACTGGCTATCGCGCAGGTACGGTATTGCAAGCCATAACCGCACAGCACTTAATCAAGATTCTGCTGTATATAACCTGGATTAGCCTATTAAAGTATTTTAGAGGCCTTCGCGCAACACAAGCCTTACCTAGAGTTGGGGGTTCGTGACATATGATGCGTATCAAAGGAGCTTCAGCCACTTGTGCGTAGTCGAGGCTGTCTTGGCACAATTATTTTTTTGTGCCTTATCGTCAACTTGGGCTGTTTCGTTTGCGGTGTAACATGACTGATGGTCTCTACAGATAGGGGCTAACGATAGGAACTTAGGGGCTGAAGTTTTGCCGTCATCGTGCGAGACTTTTGATGGGGTGGTTGGGGCGCCGGAACCGCCAGCAACGGTCATCTTAAATGAGTCTAAAGAGTCTTGCTTTGCGTGCATTTTCATCGTGTACAAGCGCGAGACAGATTTCTCAAGCGGAGGTGCAAGAATTGTCGGTTGTGGTAAGATCGTGAGATTGTGGTTTCTTTCCTTGGTTGGCTTGTGGTGAAAGTCGTGAGATGGAACAACACTGGGATTTATAGGAGAAACTTTGACCAGACGAACATTGAACATCCATCTCCTAGGTAACTAAGTAGTACCCTCTGTGTTAAAGTTCGATGTCGGGAACAGTGTTCAAGGGGATAAACATTACGTGGCTAGGGCCTTAAAGTTCACTAGTTGGGCCGAATAAACACACGAGATAATGTCTGACTAACTCCGGGTAGTTTTCAGCAAGTTTTGGGCAATACACAGATAACAGGGGTTCTACTTAGGGGTGTTGTTGCTTCTCCTATCTTGTATCTTCTCCTCACCAACCCGTCGCCCATCCTACCGGAAGCTTTGGCTTCTCCATTGATAACCCAGACAGGTATGTGGTGCAATATCTTCTGAACAGGACCCTGCTGCAACTCCACTTAGTTTCCTTGAACCTTCTTTTGGCTGGGTAGTATTTGGAGCACCTGAACTTGATCTCGAGCGCGATAACTTCACTGAGGATGCGTCTGATTGACCCAATATTTGCTGTAATAACTGCTGGCTTGAAAGCTTCCGTCCCTTATCACCTTTCGAGGGGATTTCCATCCATGAGGGAGGGACTGAATAATCGCGGCGAATGGTCTCAGGCGTTAGTTCTAAAAGAGGCAAGAAACTGTAACGACGTAATCCATCGAGTAGATTCTCCTTTAAGTCTTGTTGCTGAATATGTGGTTCTCTTGCTTTGATTCTTCTATGTGATGCGGCTCCAATCGAGCGTCCCAGCTTTTGTCGATGGTCGTCGCTATTGCCCTTCTCAACCTGAGATAGCCATTGATATCTGTTCTTCTGGAGAGACCGGTCGCAGTCGTCTATGAAAGGGGAACAACTTGGGCATGTTGGAGTCGTTTGAGGATCCTCCTCTAAAATTGAGAGTGGAGTGTGTAGGCAAACTCCACTATGTGCGTCAACACCACGATGATAGAGATCTGGAATCACTTCCTGATGCTGAGCTCGCTCGTGATTCTCCGTTTCATCGAGTAAGCCTAATGGCGTCAACCAATCATTCGTACAAGATCTCGATACCAGCCTGGGAAAAGAAGTCATTGGAGTTGCAGCGGCACGAATCAATCCATTTTTGGGCAGCCATTGGGAGTTCGGCTCAGATGTTGAACGTTGTTCAGGCGGCCGAGGACTTTTCGAGGCGGAATCAAAAGCATTGAAAGACGAATTGATACCAAAACTGGCCGTTGGCCCGTTCATAGGCGGTTCTGGCCAGGAAAGGTGGCGGTTTGGGGAGCTGTACCGGGGAAAATACATTGAAGGTTCTAGAGGCTCTATTTCGAGGATATCGCCATTGTCGAAATCGTCATGGAGATTGTCCTGGCATGAAGCGTCCGAGAATGATTCCTAGTTGATTTCCGTGATGCTTTGACGCGAAACTGTACAAGATCAGGTGTTAGTATCTTAACAAAGATTTCTTTTGGTTTAGGAAGGATATGGCGACGATGAGACCAAGGACTGCGAAGAAAGGGGAAAGAATCCTGATTTATCATACCGTATGTTGTTACTGCCGTTGGACTCGGATATCTGAATGCCTCTATACTATCAGCCCAGCTGAAGCAAGGCCGAGGTAAACAAATGGTAGTAGCGGGGTCCACGACAGTGGATGCGCCTAGGATGATATTTTGAGGGCTGAGAGTTGGTTTTACAGGTGTGTTGCTGGGAAAGAGAAGTGATTGATAATCTGGCTGAATACTGTCGTCTTTGAATTTGCATAAACCGGCAATAATAATATCAAGTACGCCAAGGATTTCGCCTGCAGTAACTAAATACTGGTCGTCTCGTAATGCTGGCGTTTGTGCATCGAAGTAGGAACTCTCTGGTAGTGCTTGAGATGGCGAGATCGGCACAGTATTCTCAGTGGCCATCGGTATAGCTGATTTTCTACAAGCGTCTCGATGTTGCCTTGTACACAAATAACACTGGACGTTGCGTATAATGTTATCAATCTCCTTTTGGCTGATATGGCCGTTAAGTTGTGCGCGGGCCAAATGAGGTAGATGGCTGTGGTAGGTAGTATCTGCCTCGGCGGGCGCCTTTTGGCCCCCAGGTTGATTGGATTGAAGACAATGAGAAGTCGGGTTGAATCGATGATGTTTTGGGAAATGGTTGTGTGAACCAGCCAAGCACTCTGGTACAGGAGGTTCTTCTCGAGAACAGGGCAGCATAGGCTCTGCTAGAGGTAGGCAGACTGATACTAGAGGTTCTGAAGGCCGCTTGATCGAGTTGGCATCCTCCGCGAGCTGGTCATATCTCTGTGACACGAAGACACTCATGAGCCGACTGGCGGGCTGGCTCGAATAAGCGCTGAAGAACCCATCATCCTCTAAGCTTGCAAAGGAAGTGCGATATAACGGAAGGTCTTGCGCCATGACAGTGGGGTGTTAATTCTGATTCCACTTTCATATCTCAAAGTCGGAAGCGGTTTGCTAGATCTCGTCTGGCTTTTAGCTTAGGTACAAATATCGATATCAATTTGGAATCGTATAGGTAAGAGATGTAGTAGAGAAGCTCATGGCCCAGGTACCAAGCTCGGGAAATATCACGTACGAGTAAATAGGAGGTACCCAATGTAATAGAACAGTCACATAAAACGGGGCTGCCAGCACCTGACTTAACACTGATATATCTAGAGGTGACCTGCCGATTTGAGTACCCCTGATGTCAATTGAAGGCAAGTGATGTAGCCAGTATCCTAAGGTCAAGGAAAGGACAAGCTTGGATGGTGCCTACTTGAGATAAATCGTCCTTTCCTGAAAGGCAATTGCCTAAATTCAAACCCGTTCGTATCTGGGCCTCTCGAAAGCGTGCAGTCCCCCTTTAGAGCTGGGGTTCATTGTCTGTACTAGATGATTTATTAATTTCTAGAGATCGGAGAAAGTTGACTGCAATCCCTTACGTCGAAAATCTGAGAAATTGTATTGCTCAAGGTTAACAGTCCAGTAACAATACAATGCCGCTTCCATGATAAGGGAAACTATGATAAGGGAAACTATGTGCACAGCTGAGAAGTGGCCTATCACGGCGATTCGGAGCTCTTGCGTGGCAACGAAGTTTTACGTACCCCTATACTTGACCCTCCTACAAAATTGCGACCAATACCGACTTGGGCTTACATTTAAATGCATGGAGGTCTTGAGATATCTCAATAAAGCATCCAATATCGACGGTCCACAGATGGTGATTGTCACTTACATACGCACTTGCCCCTTTCTCGGAGCGAAGAGCCTATTCGATAGTGTAGAATTGGATATTCCGAAAATACACGGCCTACATTGGCTCGTCAGGGACAGGAAAGCCGCAATAATCTTGGTACGAATTACGAATCTGACATAGACCAGTGAGCATTGATATTAAAGGGACATCCGACGGTGGAACTACCATGAAACGCTAGGCTTGGATGGCATTATGTTCGTATTAGTTATCTGAATAGAGATATTGGCGACCAAAGGGTTCTTAAGGGTATCATAGTCAAAAGCGTATAAGAGAGTGGGGATCCATCATTCATGACAAAACAAACAAAACTAAAGATATGTATCACCTCATGTGCTTGGATTCTTAAGCTTTGCGTACGGTAATAGTAAAGTGCGCCTCCAATGCGTGATAAGAAACGGGTATTAGAAAGGGGTTATGGGTTGGAACGGGGACGGTGAAGCGCCAAATAGGTAGCATCAAGTAGAATTTGTTGATCGCCGCCAGATCATGAATGCAGCTACTGCCGCACAGGTGGTTGCCCCTAGCGCAAGGTAAAGGCTCGTCCGGTCTGGTGGCGGCTCATCGCTCTTGGGAAATGCGGTGCTTGGATTGGTAGCTGCCTCGGCTAGAGCAACGAAAAGTTCTCCTATGCTATTCCATCTGACACTAACATGAACTGGTGTCCCCATCATGAGACGCGACGTGTACTGATCAGGCTGCGGCTCGCATCGCTGTGTTGTCTTGTCTCTGTCAGCTTTCAATGCTGTATAGATGGATGGGAGATCATCTAGTTGCGGGTAGCGCTTTCGGAGTTCGACGATGTGTGAAAAGGAATCTGGGTCTGAAGAGTCATATGAATAACAAATGAGATCGCATGCATCCAACTTGGCTTGGTTCTCTAGTATGGCGGGTTCTAACTCGCCAAGTTCCTCCAGTATCAGGTAACACTGCTTCCCTCCTGGGAGTTCAACACTATTAACCGCTCTGCGAGACTTAATGGTAGGATGATATAGGCCATCAAAAGGCCGATTGAGGAAAGAGTCAAGCAACGATGATTTACCGGCCCCGGCTGCGCCAACGATGTAGCACAGAACCACGTTACGTTCTACCTTACCAGGGCGTCTCCGCCTCTTGCGTGGCCGCGTCACCTTCAATGCTGATGTGAGTGAATCTCGGGGAGTTGGTGGTTCAAAACCCAGATAAGCAAGATACTCTAATGTTGTCTTGGGCTCTAGGAAGGTGGTCATGCTCCACTGGGCAAGCCAACCTTGTAGTGTGATGAAACCAGCCTCATTGCGAACAGTCGAGGATGGGAACGACGCCTCGATCCATGACTGGGGAGGTCCTGGGGTAGGAGCAAACAGCGCCTCAAGCTCCTGATCGTTCAGACCACCGTCATTATCTTTGTCAAACAACAGGAACAGATCCATGAAGAAGCGGTACCCCGCTGGACTGAGCTCGGCGGAGGCATATTCCGGCACATCAAGCTTAGGATGGATGAAGCTGTCCGCCAAGCTCAAGCTATCGGTATAGTGGTAGTTGCGCAATATTACCCAAATGGTCTCATGGCGCCCCTTTTCTGCATACATCTTGTTCAGCTGGAGAAAACCCTTCATACTGACACCTTTCTCGACATCAGAACCGGGAACTGTCTTCGAAATAGAGAGCTTGATATTATCGAGATCTTCAGGTGTCAGAGGCTTATCGAAGCATTTGGCCTGGAAATCCTGAATTTCATCGTCATTCAAATAGCCATCTTGATCCTTGTCACAGAGGTAAAATACTCTTTTAAGAGCCGATACACATGCCGGTTTGAGACAACTTTCTTTGTAATCGAAGAGCGGTGCAATAGGGTGTGTGACGGCTTTCTGACACAAGAAGAAAGTTTCGTTGACGTTGGAGTGTTCTCGGGCGCTAGCGCGTATGCAAGAATCAATTTCGCGGAATTCGCTCATGACGGGTAGCATCTCCTCCTCAACAACTTGGGATGTTGGGTTCTCAGTCAGATCAGATTTATTGGCGCATAGTACAACAGGAACATTGACTCCGAGCGAGCGGAAGTACGGCATCCAGAAAAGAGCAACGCGCTCATAACTGTAGTGGTCGGAATAGACCAGGAGGATGACGTTGGACTTGCGAATTTCCTTTCTCAGGGTGGTTCGGTCTTGTGGCCGTGCGGAGGTATCAACGATTGTGGTGGTAACATTTTCGGGCGTACCGATGCTCGGGGGGATCGTGATCTGGGGCAGGACTGGCTGGATCTTGTTGCTAACAAAGACATCCTTGACAAGCGACGCGATGAGGCTCGACTTGCCGGTGCCCTCGTCGCCGCAGACGCAGATGCGGACTAATGGACGGTTGTCAGCACGAAGCGGATACGGTCGAGACTGGTGCAAAGGACCGGGGGGCGGCAACGGAGCGCACCTGTGGCCATACTGACGCAACGCTATGGCGTTGTCAAGGTCCCTGCTTTATTATAAGGCCATCCCCAGGGGTTCGAGAGTGGTTGGATATCCAAGAAAAGCTACTACTATAAGCGAGGCGACGCGCTTGAAGGAGGTTTGATGATGATACCGAAGATAGAGACGATCAGAAGCGACTGACGGGTAGGCGATGAGATGGTAGGTTGTGGTATGATGGTATCAATTGGGTTGGATTTGAGGAACTCGTGATAGAGCTTGATTGGACTGGAGGCTTCCCGATTAGCTGGGTTGGAGGAGACAGCCGAATTCCATTAGTGCAACTTCGTAGATCATAGCAGGTAGCGTGTTATAGTGAAGTCTATTGGGTGATAGCTCCACCTTATACAGTAGCGCCTCTGGGGGGACAACCTCCTTTTCTACAGTACCTAAGTACCCTAGGTCGACGTCATAACGGTATGATTAGGCATACTTTGAACCGTAACCTTTATGTCTGTTGAACGAAGCACCGGCGCGGCTTCGAGTGACTCCTCTGTACCACATTATAATAGGTACATAATACCGGTTTTATGATCAACAATGCCCCTCGTCCTAGTCAGCACATACATATTCAGAGCTGCAAGGATCTTTATGGTAGTGTACATCTGTACAGGTAGATGATACTTATGTATAGGTAGCCAATGGCCATGCATATTGACATCTGTCCGTCCAACTTTTGAGCGCCATCTAAATACCCCACAGCAGCACCCCAGGTTGACAAGCAGCAGGGCGAACCCCTGCTACATAACGGTTTTAATGGCCCCCAGGTCGCTGTAAGTTACTGATATTGGGGTTAGGTACCTTAGGTAGGTAGTTTGCGCACTCCTTCGACAAGGGATGCGAATTGAGCCATTGGCACGCAAGACAAGCGATCACGCATCAGCCCTTCCTGGAATTCACTCCCCTTATACGCTCACTATCCGTACCCGAATACCCCAACTCTCGGCGGCTTGCTCGAGTGCTGCTATCATGGAAGCCTAACTGTAGTTCGCTACCAACTGTTGCATATGCACGTTTTTGTTCGTTCTGGATAGGTCCTATTGGACTATTGGCGCCGCGCCGCCGACATTCATGCTATCCTCGGCAACACCTTAAAATCCACGCTTGCTTCGCCTATCGTCGACTTTCAATTGCCTGTAGTGATGTTGTAAGGACCCCCGATCGGTGAGCGATTCGCTCTCTTACCCTCCTCCGCAACGCTTGCTCGATCCCGACGATCGCTAACCACGGCGCCCTCGTTGGCTTGGCACGTACAGTGTGCTACCACCTCCGCCGAGATATCCCACTCAGGCGGCATACAATGCTGCTGTCGCCGCCGGCCATGTGGCCCCAATGATCGAGACCAACAATATACTATCGACGCCTGAAGACCAGTTTCTTGTTGGAGAGGGTACGCGCCCTTCCGCCTCCCCGACTCGTCCCCTGCCAGAAGGGCTATTCTTCAGGACCTGGCGCTGAAGCCCTGCAATAGGAACATACGTGCTCAAAGAAGATTTACTCCTCGCAACACCTCCGCCTCACCCTTCAGAAGCCCCCGTGATCAACCCGAACCCCCTCGCCACGAATCCTCAACCGGCCACTGCCGGCACCAGGGTCTCCCTCCTGAGTCTCGAATCGCGGCGGCCACCTCCTGCTTTCTACAGACTTGCAGCAACAGCAGCTCTACCTGGCAGTATAGCCGAACATCCTAACGAATGGAGACTTTCCAACGATGCCAAACTTAGTAGCGATGGGGAGGGTCGGGGAACCTCAGTCAGCGATGTTGGCGGCCCAAGCTCAGTCACAGCCGTTTCTGCCCCAGCCTTCGGCGACGGGAATGCCCTGCTCGCCCCTGAGAGATTCAAGGATCCAAACAAGCGCCGAAAGCCGAAAAATAACATGACAAAGAGCAATTCGTCCTTCATCTCGCGCGTCATCATCAACGAGGCATTTTCCAAGAAGATGGCAGACCGACCAAACGACGGAGTCTTCGCATTCGCGAATATCAATCGTGCTTTCCAATGGCTCGACTTTTCATCACCCACGAAGGCCGACTACCTAACCAAAATCCTATTCACCAAGGCTCACTGCCTCAGTCATGATGTTAATTTGGTTACAAAAAGTCCCAACCATCTAGATATCATCATGGGGTTCTCCACCGGCGAGATTATTTGGTGGGAAGCGATGTCTCAGCGATATACGAGACTGAATAAGAACGTAAGTAGTGTGAGCCTATAGCCACTAGCTCTTGTTGACCGTATTGCCTAGGGTGTTATCAACAAGACACCAGTATCGCAGATACGCTGGATCCCAGGTGCCGAAAATCTCTTCCTCGCTGCACATATGGATGGTTCGTTAGTTGTCTACGACAAGGAGAAAGAAGATGCCGTTTTCAATCTCGAAGAGGAGGAAATCCAGGCAAATGGTGAAAGCACGCCTCCAAACATTAAGCCTCCTGACAAGATGTCGGTACTGAAGTCGGTCCATTCGAAGAACCAGAAAACCAATCCAGTTGCTATCTGGAAACTTTCAAATCAACGAATCAACGCATTTAATTTCTCGCCAGATAATCGTCATCTCGCTGTCGTTTCAGAGGATGGGACAATGCGGATCATTGACTATCTCAAGGAAGAGTAAGTAATTTCCCTTTCGCACAGCGTGTGTAAAGGGAAAACTGACATCAGGTGTGATAGATTACTGGGCTTATATAATGCATACTATGGGGGGTTTACTTGTGTTTGCTGGTCTCCAGATGGTAAATATGTCCTAACGGGAGGGCAAGACGACTTAATTTCGATTTGGTACCCCCAAGAAACCGCACTTATAGCACGGTGCCAGGGTCACCAATCATGGGTCACCTCAGTTGCTTTCGACCCGTGGAGGTGCGATGAGAAGAATTATCGCTTTGGCAGTGTAGGTGAAGACTGCCGATTGTGTTTATGGGATTTCAATGTAGGAATGTTGCATAAGCCAAAAATTGTGAGTCTATCTTGGCCGATGATTACGTATATCTGCTTAACCTTTAGTCGTCGCACCGACAACGCGGCTCAGTTTCGTCCCGTGTCCCGACCTTGCACCGAGCCGAAACTCAGGGCACGTCCCCAGGCAGGATACGCCCTGGATCAACAATTTCGGTCATAGACGGCGACGAAGACAAAATAAGTATTAACTATCCAGTTGAGCCGCGGTCGAATGTCGCAATATTGCCTCCAGTATTAACTAAGATAGCCGACAAGGACCCACTGAGCTGGATAACCTTTACTGAAGAGTCCATAATGACCAGCTGCAAGACCGGTGAGCTTAATCTATGATTGACGCATGAACTAACTATACTGATGGTGCACGTAGGTCATATTAGAACATGGAGTCGACCGTCAGAATCTCTTACCCAAACAAATAGTGAAACCAGTACACCGGACGTTATGTAGATGCCATGTCTGGCAATATCTAATTGGAAAGGCGTGCAAGATTTATAGGCATCCCTACGGGTTATATAGTAGGTGTCATCCTAGGCATTGGCCTGTCTGTAATAAATGGGATTTTAGAGGCAATGGATGAAGATTGACATGTACTCCATTGTGATGGTTCGTGATCATAACCGTCCAACATGTCACAATCTTCCGGTTCCTGATTTTTGGTCACCTGATGAAATCCCACGAACCTCGTGCTTGCAGTACATAGAGACACTTGTTGCTGCGCGAAGGGCTCTAGCAGTCTGTTTGTCTCGGCACCTAGTGCCTTGTCTATACGCCTGTGTGCCTTGTGACGCCATGGGATGTCATCGATAATGCCCTACCAGAAAGAAATGTCTTTCAAACACCATACTGACTAGTAGTGACGCCATATAGCCAGTCTATAGTAGTCATGGCGCCGTGTAAACGCGGTGAGTTCGTTTTTGGTGTGAATTTTAGGTAATAGAGTCACGATGTTGAGTGCGTAATGGATTGCAAAAATAGTGTTGCCAACTACAACATTAATTACCATTGCGACTTTTTAAGTAGTCTTGCTCATTTTTTACCCATTTTTATATCCACAGTAAACGCGAGCCTGTGACGACCCCCACGTAGGATTGCAACAGTTGAATATCAACAAAATGATGTGTTGTTGAAGACCCTTGCAGCGTGGATAGACCACCAAATAGATCTAGCGCTGATATGCCTCAAACCTATCCTCTAAGTATTATCTGACCTCGCTCATTCATTAGTCGGAGACTTTTGAGCGCAATAATTTGCCCCAGGCGCGCATTATTGAAAGCCCTTTCTGCAAATTTTTGACATCGGTCCAGACCGTTAAGGTTTTGAACTGGCGGAAACCCGGGTTACGGTGGAAAATATATCGCATGAGCTATTTGCTTGATCAGAACTCGGCCCTTTTCACCTTAGATCCATGACGAGATTTCACACCGCTCGAAGAGCTCTGCTAGGAGCTGAAAATTTTTTAATCTCGTGTATTGGATATGGTAAGAGATGAGGCTCTCGTATCTCTAAAAAGCTTAAAAGCTTCTTCATGACTAGTGTCCATGATCAAAATTTGTGGATATTGAGCGGGATAGGACCGACCGGCAGTGAATCTTAGTGCGTTCTACCCACATCCCGTTCACATCCCAGCCTGCTCAAATGTTAGTCTTCTCCTCCCTTCAAGGATCTGACGTTTACTTCCATTAATTGGCTCGCATAAAATGAGACTAGGAGCTATCTCGAAGTAGTAGTAGATAGCTTCAGCATGGAACGGGATGATCCTCATACTCACTAGCAGCTTCAAGGCTGAAGCTTGGTAAAGACACTATATGGATAAGGCACCACATCACGAGGTTTAGCCGCTTGAACCAGCTAATAGCGAGACGTCGCCTTATCTTTCTGACACCAAATTCCTATTCTTATTGGTGAAAGGGGGGAGAGTCTTGCTAGTCTCATTACGCCTATACTAGAAAAGCCAGTTCTATTGTGGACTCTGGAAGTTGAGTCACGTCTCTATCTAGCTACAGTACAGTGCACCCGCCTCCTTGAGATTCTCACAAGCTTCTGCAGAGGTTGCAGGCAGCGAATCAGAATTGAAAGCTGAACCTGATGGCCAAAGCTCGGCATGTTTCGGACCTATGACTTGGGACAACGACATCAGAGCTTGAGTCTCTATTTACGCATAATATCGGGAATTTGACCGGCTTTTACTAGTCTCGTAAGACGCGCGATCTCCCGGTAGTACCATGATCGGCCCATTTGGTAGATAGGGCATCCGCAATCGTACGGCGCTTTGCGGCCGCCAGTCCACCAATCCACTTGGTGAATGCGGCCGGTTTAACAATCTGCCTGTCCGTATATATTCGGCATGAGAATAATAACTGCAGGCTCTGTCGAGACTGCGGCGCCCAAGCCCCTATATTGATGCCTACTAAAATGTGACATTACCCCAATACCAAGCTCGTCAGCTGTATCGTGGCTGTACTACGTAGATGCATCTGGAGAAGTGCGGAGTGAGCAGCTGAGCATGCTGACATGAGCGCCTGCATATCTAATCGGCTTCTTTCAAGACAGATATACAATTAGGTAGGCGAGGAGTTAGATGACTAACAAGCCTATCAATATGGATTCTTTAGTTAAGTACCTAATAGACAGATCAAAGTTAACTTTCTCTAAGATTAGGTAGCCCGGTTTTATAGTCCGCATCGTTCCAGATGCTGCATGTAGGGACGGGAGCAACTAAATTTGGACTAACTAATGCACATAGATATTACATGTACATATCATCACATACGCATATAATTTATTTGCTTTCTCAGCTTGGATTGCGCAATGCGCACACCTTGGCGTATCCACAACGGAACAATTTTATGGTTAATTCCGCTACAGCTGAAATATTGTGTAATATGCGATAAGAAAACGGGAGAACAGATCTGAACAGGACATCAAGACGGGGAGGAAGTTCTACCTAGTTTGAACCTACAAGCCTTGCTGGCGTTAGCTAACCTGTCTAAGGAAACCCGACCAGTCCCACCGGGATTCAAGTACCCCTGCATTCGGCCGCATTTGGTCGCCCACTGACAATTGACACAGGTCCCTGTAATCATGCTGGTACAGCATGAACGACGGCCCCGGATGTCGCCGTTCGGCAATTTTCCGTGACTTGAGTAGACTATGTATTTATGTACATACTTACTTAGTAGCGATAAGAGGTAGGATAGCAAGACGGCAGGCTGTTGGCGCCCATTATTTTTTGCTTGAAGCCGGTGCTGTATTAAGTGGCTCCCCGAAGACGGCGTTGTTGGTTACGCTATTAGTTATGTTTCATATCTGTGACTGCTCTTTGAGTTCTGATTTTATCTAGGATACCCGGTCGCAAATTCTTAGAATTCCATTATTAAGAGCCAAAGCGAATATAGGGAACACTTTCCCAGGGTCACGTTTGCATACTGCATTCAAGTTTCCATCCAACTCTTTGCTGCACCGCAGCATTTCGGCACCTCCATGCGCAACGGCTTACAACGACACAGTCATCCGGTCTGTAAATAACAAACCAACTGACGCCAACCCTGCTTTGTGACAGGCTCGGCTGAGTTGGATATCGAAGGGATCAATTCCAGATCCACTCAGCTCAGCCATACTTTTTTATCGACGATAGCTTTCGCTTTCTTCCTTCTTTTGCTCTTTCTATTCTTCTTCTTCTTATCTTTAGGAATAAGATAAAAACAACAAACAATAATAAGTCGATGCGCTCTTTTTTGTTTTTATCTTGAAAAGGGGCACACTTGTTTTCCACCAACACCCTAATCGGTCGGTATCGCCGCTGCAGGTTATTCGCCCCTCCAAAGTACGATCTGGTTGTTTGCCATCGCCAAATCCTACTTGTTTTGCTTCTATGAACGCAATTTTAACCGCATGACTCGCCTCACTACCACAGGTCCCGTGATCTGTCGGTAAGTTAACTCGCTTAAAACATTACATAGCAGCATTTTACTCCGCATCCCATCATATCTAAACATATACATCAAAACAAAAATGCCATTCAACCCATTCGCCTCGGCTACTGGCCGTCACTGTTCCCTATTTGAAATACGGTTAGTAGAAGTATTATGATAGTGATAACGTTAGCTGACTCACGTAGGCTTGATAATGACTTCATCGTACTTCGCGGGAATGATCATGAGGCATCTGGTCAGCCTTTGAAAGGCGTCGTTGTTTTATGCCTGAGAGAGTCATTAAAAGTTGAGGATATCCATCTACGGCTGACAGGTCATTGTCGGATAGCCTGGTTGGACGGCAGACACACTCCATCAGGCATCCATAATCAGAAAATAGATCGAACAACTGCTGTCATGACGCACAACTGGAAGCCTTTCGTCGGGGAGACAAGTCATCACACTGTTCTTACCCCAGGAAATTATGAGTGGCCGTTTGAGTTCATGCTTCCAGGAGACACAGCCGAGAGCGTTGAGGGCCTGTACCAAACAGGCATCACTTATGCTCTCAAAGCGACGGTCTCTCGTGGCAAGCTACTGAAGAACTTCCATGCTACTAAGCGGCTACGAATCATTCGAACCCTGGGGCCTTCAGCTTTGGAATTGAACCACGCTATGAGCGTTGAGAATGTATGGACGAACAAAATAGAATACGCTGTCGTCATCCCTCAAAAAGCCGTTGTGTTTGGTACCAGCGTGCCCCTTGAGATGCGCTTCAGCCCGTTATTAAAAGGCCTAGAGATGGGTAATATTGTGGTGAAGATGTTTGAGTCGCAAGAGTTTACGGTATCGGGGCCAGGAATTCCCATGAGAACGCACAAAAACGACCGCGAGGTAACAACTTGGGCTCTAGAAGTGACGCGGGAAAAGCACTGGAGGGACGTAATCGAAGAAACCGGGCAAGAAGGATGGGTGGTTAACCACGAACTACCATTACCGAAGAAGCTCAATAGCTGCATCCAGGATTGTACTGTTCAAGGAATTAAGATCAGGCACAAACTGAAACTTACCGTTGCGCTCAACAATCCAGATGGTCACGTTTCCGAGGTACGTAATACGCTTTCTGTGTGCGGCTGGTGCCGGCTAACTGGGGTTCTAGCTTCGTGCTACATTGCCTGTGACTATCTTCATCTCCCCGAATATGCCATTAGATGATGACGGCAATCTTGTTGCACAATCGCCCAGTGCGTTGGGTGAGGCCGTGGACGAGCGTGGGGGTATGGCACCACCCGGATACGGCCAGCATGTGCTCGACCAACTTTACGATGGTGTGGATATCAGCGGTATCATGACGCCAGGGGTGCAAAGCGGCATTAACACACCATTCTACGGCCATTCTCGCACGGGATCCTCGGAAAATTTGGCGGCTATTGCTCACGGCGCCGCAATTACGCCTGCCGCTTTGTCGTCTAGGTTACAGAATATGTCACTTGACGAATCCCACAGGGGTATACTTCACGCATCTCACGACTCTGGATCCGGTGCAATCACTCCTCTTCACCCTCGCGATAGCGAGCACGCTACAGACTCCTCGTTGCCGCATTCGCCAGAATTGTCACGGCGGACCAGCGAAGAGGAGAATCATAGCCGCTCGGGCCACGGGACACCGCCAGTCCAAAACGATTTCCCGAACATGGAACAGCTCAGTAAGGTCCCCAGCTACACGACAGCAACGAGGGCTCCTCTTCCTAGGACGTCCAGCTTTCCGGACTCCCTTGGACTTCCAGATTACAATACAGCGATGAGTGCACCTGGCTCCCCTACGCAAAACCTCGCAGACCCAATGGAAACAATCACAGAAGGTTCTGTAGCAGAAGCCTCAAGTAGCGGACCCGAGAGACCAAGAAGCGCATCAAATACAAGCCGCGGCCATTTACATGGATTCAGCTTTTTGCCCAGCCATGCCGCCGTTGGTGGGCATGATGGCGAGCGACGACTGTGGCTCCTTCAGCATCGGGGCACTTCGTGAAATTCGTCATAAGGGCGTTTTCATTTGCTATTGAGTCAAGTCTTTGGGAAGGATTTAATGCGATAGGAATATCATCAACGAGGCGTTGGGGATATAAGCTCAATTGAGCATGGTTGGAGTTTAGGGACAGAAGAGGATCGATCATATTGAGATAGACTAGCGGGTCATTACGTCGGCGGCACATTTTGATTTCTCATTATAGAAACAGTACTAAGCCCATCTCCTTCCCGGCGTCTGTCTGACACGGGGGCATCATCAGGAGAGCAGCGATACCTAATCGAACATACCACCATCCCATTTGGTTAAGCAATACTGCTTTTTCTTCCGTCTTAAGTATCTTGACACAGACCGATCGAACCAAGGGACATGTCTCCAGTATATTTTAAGAGGTTACCTCGGTAGCTGCCACAATGCAAAATCGGCCCCTCCAAGGATGTAGTTTGTAAATTGTCGATGATATAGCTCGCTCCACTGACGTCACATACCAGAACCTGAGCACCCTTTGTTAGAACGAGTGGGAAAGAGCACCCGCAAACTTGGGAGGCACACCATTTGCGTCTTGGTTGGTGCACATCGAATCACTCACTATCTGTCTATACATTAGGTAGTCTAAGTTGTTAGCAACATCCTTTGTGCCTTTGTGTTGGCGATCGTTGAAAATCGATGACCTCAACATCTAGATTCATCTTCTTTTTTGTCTAGTTATCGATAATAGACTTCGCATTATTGACCAGCTACCCGCCTACCCTAGACCAACATTAGACCCGCAACCCCTCGGAGACCTACCTACGCTATTCCTCGACTTGCTCAGGGTAGGCCAGCGCCTGTTATTTCGTGTCTACCTGCATTGGCCAAGATGTCGCTAACCTCGGAGAACGAGCACAAGAACGAGAACTTGTGATGGATGGGATGGGACGGATCGGCGCAGGGGTCCACTGTCTACATGTTCTACGTGCACCCCCCGATAACACCACATTGCAACCAATTGTTCCAGCTTCTTGTTGCGGTGCCACCTCGTCTAGGCCGGCGCTAACATCGTCACTTTTCGTTGCTAGATCTACTATATCCTGTTTCCCCCCCAGGGTTGGCCCCGCGCTCGCTTGCTTCAGCTGCGAGTCACGACCCGACGTCCCTCACGACCCTGACCGCTCGACTTGCCCAGCCTCTATTCCGACAACCCTGGCACACAATACATACAATCTCCCCTGTCTGCAGCTTCTTTCGACAGTTCCCCTACATCTATCTCCTCATCCTAACAGCGAGTTCCGTGATAGAACGACGAGCGACCTAATTCCTCCTCATCCCTAGTATCAAGCTATACAGATACCCGACTACAGCGCTCATCACTATGAGTGGCGACTCGAAGACCATGCCCCTGAGGCAGGGCACGACTTTCAGCGATGAGGCCGTTCCTGAAATCGACCCTACTACCGTGAGTCGCGTTCTTAGGGTTTCGCTGCTGGCGTGCTGACAAGGTCTACATGCAATTAGACCGCGGGGCTCCTTACCGAGAGGTTGCAGGCTTGGAAACATGCTGTGGTATATTTAGAAGAGTACGTTGGTGCCGTGGAGAAGGTCCATAAGGCCCATTCCAAGGAATACGAGAAGGTTCTTAAGACGATCTCTCACCCTCTAAGAGAAGGTCACCATTTCGACCAGGGGCTTGGCGGTGTCGCTGGCTTCTTTGAGAACATGCGGGTTAATACACAGGTCAGTTGTTCAACCCCTGTCATCATGGCTAGGGAGGAAGGGCTAACAAGCTGAAGGCCATGGTCAACTCCAATACCGAGACCGAGAAAACTCTCAAGGGCACTGTTCTCCCCATCCTTGAGCGCCTACACAAAGAAATCAAGGCGAAGCACAAGGAAGTTTCTCACGGGGCGGACAAGAGCGCCAAGGAGATCGAGAAAGCTAGGAATGCCACCCAGAAGCACATCGAGCTGCTCGGACAACACTCTGCATCTTTCGAGTCAACTGGCGGGAAATTGAATCCCACTGACGACCCTTACGTACTCAAGCGTGGGGTGCTTCATCGACTGAACAAACAGATCGTTGCAGAGAACAACCATAGCAATGACCTTCTACACGTTCAAGACGGTTTCCAGGCTTTTGAGGCCCATGTTGTTCAGGTTGTCCAAGAAGCTATGGAGGCTTTCAACCAAGTCGCTGGCGGTCAGGCTGAAAAGACCCGAGCGCTTTACGCAGACATGCTTGGTGCAGCACAGCGCATCCCCGGTGATTTCGAATGGCAAGGATTCCAGGCTCGAAATGGAGACCGCTTGGTTAACCCGAATGATCCCCCGAGGAGTTTGGATGCCATTGCTTTCCCGAACCAGAGTCACTCCTCGACTAAGCCATTGATCGAGGGAAGTCTGGAACGCAAGTCGCGCAACAAGCTTTCCTGGGGCACCCAATCTGCTTATTACGTCGTAACCCCGGCGAAATTCCTTCACGAGTTCAAAGACGATGACAATCTGCAACACGATCCCAAACCGGAACTGTCAATCTACTTGCCTGACGCAGTTATCGGTGCTCCTAGCGGAGACAAGTTTAATGTCAAGGGGAAAGATAAAGGCAAAAGCATCAGCAGCAAGCTCGCTGGCACTTCTGAGCTTGCTTTCAAGGCGCACTCACCGGCAGATGCACAAAAGTGGTTTGAGGCCATTAGTGTCGCTGCAGGCGCAACTGGCCCTGCATACGAAAGCACACCAGCCTCTCCCGTGGTCGGAGGTCCTGAATCCAAAAGCTCAACAAATTCTAAAATGTCAAAGGTTGATTCAGGACACAAGCAACAGGAGGCGGGCATCACAGGCGAAACTGTCAGTAGCCCTATAGCTATGTCGCCAACGGACAAAGTTGCTTCGGGTCCTACTACCCCTGCGGGCGAGGAGAAGAAGATCATCGGCTAGAGGCAAACAACTTCTCGCGCTAGACAAGGTAGCCTCAGCAAGTTGAAGACTCGTATGGAAATACTTCGAGCGCTGCCTAGGCAGACCCCCAGAAGGATCTCTGTCTAATTTGCAACTTATTTTTGATATCAACAGAAAGGACGCAAAACTCCTGCGCGTTATCGGTGTCCAATTGGACTTTTTTTGTTTATTGGCTTTCGGACAACCTCTTCCTTTATCTACGATCTTCATTTGATGATGACGGTAATGTGGTAATTGGCCTGTGAGGCGAGATGGAGCAAGCTATGTCACAGCGCAGGTGCGGATTTGGACGCGCACGAGGCAACCCGGGGCGAAATCGCACGAGGCTTCTCGCTAGGCAGACGCGACATAACAAAACATGTGGAACCGAGGCATTATCCGATCGATTAACAAGGGGGGCATGATCATGATGCTGCAGTAAAGCAGAAGCAGCGTTCTGCAGCATGCCTCAATACGCCGCGGTAGGGCGAAAGCGTAAGCGACTGGCATGGGATTGGCAATTCTGTTTTTCATCTCACCTTTCTCTTGCATCTCCTCATCGTGGGTGGCACCCTAGTATCGTCGTCTCGATGGGTCGCCCTCCCTCCTTTTCGATCAATCTAGACCTGATTGTCCATGGGCCTATCTTGTCATTTGCAAAGTATAATATACCTAGTTGATTCATGCGGTTATAACTACCGTCTCTATTTGTCGGCCCCCATGTTGATGCTGTGGTACCTCAGCCACAACGGAACTTCTGTCTGCGGAAGCGAAACAACTTACGTGCTAAGGTGGTAATGCTCAATTAGGTATCCTAATTCGTTTGAATGTCTTGCACTTGTCTTGGCTATTCGTGATCACGATCTCACCGTGCTCAGTTTTGTGCCGTAGTTTGCGATTTATGTCTCGGCTTATGGGATTTTATACTTTGCGGATTCTGCCTTGCAGGGCTTATGTAAACATGTCCCGTTCCGTTCTTATAGGTCAATTTCAATAGGGTGTAAGGCGTAGGGTGTATAATGCAGCCTATAGGGCGTAGGGTGGAGGGTGGAGGGTGAGATGGGGCAGTGAATATGGAGTACCTACATTGAGTGGTACATACGTAGTGATGTATACTACATAGATCAGTAGTCGTGTAATAGGGTGGAATAAGGTGACGATAGGGTGGTAGGGTGGAAGAGACGTCATAGGGTGGAATTGTAGGGTGGAAATAGGGTGCACGTAGGATGTTACTCTGGTGACAGGGCGGAGAGGCGGAAGGGCAGTCAGATAGGGTGGTGCGCAGATTTGTGGTGTATATAAAAGGGCACCGAAGGAAGCAAGGTGTAATGCCTGAGGCATGATTACCGCATCTACCGCTCGCTCCCTTCAGGCATTTGAAGGCAGGGCATGAGGAGAAGGAAGCGAAGGGAAAGCTTGGGTGTGGCGCAGCATTTCTAGAACGCGGGAATTCTAATTGGCTTGTGAGGTAGTAGAGCATTTATGGTGGTTTTTTTGGTGCCTGACTTATTTTTTGCTGAACTCCGTGCCAAGTCTCACTTACATGATAGAGAGATATAAGTCGATGGGCATTATATTATGTATGTCCAATGTCCAATGCAACATAATGCCCTGATGTGCCGCGGAGTCAGACCTTGCCTGCTACCATGCCATAGCATCCAACGTGGCAGGTCAGCGTGGGTGGGTATGGGCTATAATGTAAGGTATGTTGTGTGTCGTGCGCAGATCAAAACGTTGCCTTTTCGATGGCACTGACCCTTGCCACTACCCACCCACCCCATGTGTTGTCGTCCACTCACTTCCCGTCTCCATGGATGCGGCGAACAAGTGGATCGGATACGTTCGGGGTAAGGCAATGACCTGTGCCGCGCGCTGCCGCGTGAGGCTGACTGTCCTTGTCGTTCTTCAGATGTGGAGTTATTAGTAAGATGATCGCATTTCCATGTCGTTCGCCTTTACGGGTACTAGTGGATAAGATGATAGTGAGTAGTAAGGCCGGCTGTTGAGCCCGAGAAATCTTTTTACGTTTGAACTTGAGTTTTCAGGATCATGATATTCTACAGAGGATTATCCTATCTTATTCATGTCGTCTTTCTCTCGGTATGACTAACTTAGACCGCACGGCTCAATCTACCAAGCTATTGTAGTGGACGAGTTTAGGCATTTCAAAAATCCCATGCATGCCTTTAGACGGCGTACATGGTGAGCGGGGAAGCTGAAGGAAGTTTCCCGAATAAAGATCTGACGACTTGATAAGACGAGGGGGCATGCCGGAAGGGGGTTGGTTGGTCAAGGGTGAAAAAAGTTGCCTTGCTGAACGCCTTGACATCGGTAACCTCGGCAAACATTGCTTTCTCCGTCCTCAGTCAATGTTCTGCAACCTGCGCATGCATTACACCTAGCAAATGAGAGCTATCATTATTTTTATCAATTAATTCACCTTGCTTCTGTAGTAAACATCATTAGCCTGGTGAGCTGCATCCCTCCTGTTGTACATTGTATCGTCTATTCACACGCAGAGCCGCGCCCTTTTGGCGCAGCGTACACGAGAGGAGCACAATCATGTTATCTTTTGTGTATCAAGAAGACTCTCTGCCGAAAATGGGTCATGTGGACTGGCTATGTGATGCGTAATTCTCTACCTGCGTATACGACCTCAATACGATATTGAATGCAACCTGAAGCACGGATTCTGCCCAACCCCTTTGCCGCTTCCGAGCGAGACATCGTTTTTGGTCTACTGGGCGGGGTTTACTGAAGATTCAGTTGCGAAAACATTTCGGTACTTCCGTGGTCTCTAACAGAAGGCGGTATTTCGGTACGCCAATAATAAATGGAATTTCAGAGAACGAGTTGTTGCATCGACTTCAAGTTAGCATTGAGTGCTCTTCGGCTTCTTTACCTTGGTCTGATCTATTACCAAAGTAGGTATATGACCTCGTCCAAGATTTCAATTCACGGCTTTGGTGTCAATTGAGAATTCTGAGGAAGCCTATATCAGAGAGCTCCTCAGGAATTGAACAAATTATTCTAACAGAGACATCAGTTCGTCAGCCTCAAGATAGAAAGTGGTTCGGTGAACATACAGTCTAGGCTCACGGGTATAACGTCATTGCTCTGAGCATCTCATCCTTCTCAGTCGTGATTGGAATTCGTGATACCAGATTGAGTCATTAGTTTCGATTCTCCACCAGTCCGTGAGGCAGACTCTTCGCCTTGCTTGCTGATAAAGTGTTGGTCTCATCGTGACCAGCCCCTTGTCTTAGACCACAACAGATTCTACGCTGGCAGATCAGAGCGATTGAGTGGGATTTTGAACACTATCATTGCAGAACCAGAGATTATAACTATCAGGACCAAATCAAATTTGTTTGCTAAAGCAGCGTTCATAGCTTTATGTTTACAGAGTTCCATGGCATGAGATATATAGCTGAACGATTGTGGGATTGTTATTATGGATATGATTATCAGGCGACGTGATTAGTTGCATTTGATGTGAAGAATGCATGTTTCGAGTCAAACAATGTAACAAACCATTGGTGCCGCAGGTTTCCCGGAGTATGATTACGGAATTCTTCCGTCGAATAGGGTACTTGTTTTCGGGCCTGTCACTCTTAGCGTCGTGGCTGAGTTCGGTCCATCAATGGATATCTAGGCTAGGAAACTCGATAGTTGGGAGTCATCGGGCGGAAGTAGCACGTGTAAGACATGCCATCAACAATTGTCCAGACGATCGGCATGGTATACCCTGGCTCACCCCTCCTCCCATTAGGCAGCAGGCGGCTCAAGCCACAGCATACCAATCTTGAACTCGACCACACGTCAACAACATAGGAAATAGGTCAACCCATATCAACGTGAATATTGATTTCCCGAAGTGTTCTGTAATTTACAGTGGAAATTCTTGTTCAGATCGAGAGCCTTAGCTTGTATCATGAGGGATCTTGAGCGAACTGGACTTTAGTCTAGACGGCTCGGCCAGCCTTATTTGCGTGGGCACATAGCATCGTCAGGCCAGTCGAACCCTTGTCAATCCAGGCAATACCCCATGCAGGCTATCAAACGTGGCTGTGGGTAGAGCCAGATATGCACTATCAGGTCTGCAAGTCTTACTAGCATCATTGGCCTGTGTCTATCGCACCGGGTTTAGTTCTTCAACCTTGAACGTAGTGCATATTATCTGTGGGTATCCGTTTCATCGCCCTTCTGAACTGCCATTCGTAGCCTCATCAGAATTTATAGAATAGCACCAATATTGTACTAGGGGTGGCTAGAGCCAGCCTGCATGCGTAAATACATGGTCCTACAGGCACCACTCCCGCTGAATCGTTTTTCCTATGGAGTCACTACTTAAAACTTTACTCCACCTCATAGTTTGCCTACAAGGCTGGAGAGACTCTCCGCGTTGCTTCTGCGAGACATTATGATATAGTACAGTTCCCGAGGGTATGGGACATGCGAAGATGCTATACTCTTACAACTTATCAGCAACTGATACTTTTTACGGCTCATCTTAAGTTATAACATATATGAATATCAAGCAAATTGAACTTAATCGTTCCAACCATGACTAAACCATGGGACTTACACGAAGCTACGATCAAGAAGCTGTACGCGGAGAAAACGTTGTCGCAGGTTCGGAAAATCATGATTGAGAAATATAACTTCAAAGCTTCGTATGAAGTCTTCCGTCCTAAAGCAAATTCTCAGCTGATTAGAGCGGGAACAGGACACGCGCGTACAGAGGACGACTAGACAAATGGGGCGTTCGGAAATACAATTGTAGAAGACGAAGTGACTGCGGATCGGTATCTGCTGGCAGCCCAGAGGGCTCGATGAGCGGATCGGATACCGCTTCCCCTACTTTGTCTCAATCTAACATTGAAAGAAGTCATGATCCAGCTTCCTATTCAACTTCCCGGCAAACGAGGGGTAGTCAGTCTGGAATGCCGAGCATGCAGGGGCGCTCGTATAGTACCATGGAGATGGACACCAACCGCGCTGATACAGAGCAGTATGCGATGAACTATAATCTTACTAGAGAGGAACAGGAGCTAAATTCACCAGCTACAGTAGAAATAGGACTCTTGCATCCCCTACACATGACATTCAGTACGGATGGAACATCCCGCCCACTCAATCAACATCACCGCCAGCGATGTTTGGTCACCCCGATATCGTAGGCAACTCGGGGCCACTTTATGGTTATCCATCCGTGTCTCCGACTTCAAACACATATCCATCGGTGCCATACGAACCTGACCAGACCGCTCACGACAGAAGACAGAGCTACCCACTAGTTTCGACACGTCAATACAGTACCATGAACAATGGGCATACCTACCCTCCAGTACGAGACTATGGACATGGAAATTCTACCGCAGGAATGCGTTCATTTGATAGTATCCGCGAACGATTCGATGAGCGTAACCCAAGGAGCTAGGCGAGATCCAAAGATAATTGGATAATGAGGAGTGAAAAAACGTAGATAAACCTTTGAAGTAGACATGGAGTTGAGCGGGGAGTGCTATGAACAGATAGTGAGTAAATGAGAATTTGGATACTCTTGTCCTTTTGTTTATTCGACCTTTCATCTCTTTAAGTGGCGTTGTTTCATAAGTTAATGATTACCGCAACTTCGTACGGGTGATGAGGGAGCGGACGAGACACGAACTTTTTTTTCAGTTTAGTTAAACCCATTCGCTACTCCTTGGATGTATTGGTGTTATCTTTGTGGGTAGATTGAAGACGAATTTTGATTCTTTAAACTAGTTTCTGACTAATTTTCGTGACGGAAAGACCGTGGCCTTCGATTCCTCTGGAAACAACTGTATATGTATAGTCACGTTTACGACAAGTTCTAGTTGAGCAAAACATTAAATCTTGGGAATCCGTTCCGTTAGCCTAAGTTATAAAGCGGGTGTGGGAAGGGTTTCTATCAAGCGATTGTGTTCCAAGGATACTATATCTATACTTTCTAGACTGAAACAAAATAGAATTGTGGTTGTGACAAGAAGTCAAACAGCAAATATCTGATATTTTTAGTTGGTATTGGGTGTCTGTATTAATAGAGCCTAACCCAATCCTCGGCCGCCTATGACGGTAAGAGGAAGCTCGCAAACAACATTATGATAGAAGGAGATCGCACACTGATTTGACCTATTATGGTTACTGATTCAAAGCATGAAGAGTCTCATGTAAGAAACGTCCATCCTGTTGTTTCCTCCTAATCCCCCACCCGGTAAGACTACCAGCTTGCAGATCCGGTCATCTCGCCGGTCATACTCATGGCTGGTTTGTCGCTGAACTTGGAGACATCAGCGAAGATAATTGCTCCGTCGGAGCTAGGAAATCCCTTGTCGGCCCCCTCTTTACTCTCCCACTCAAGCCAAGCTTGAACGGCGTAGGGCGCATCGGGACTGGTATAATGTACGACCTTCCAGCTCTTGAGACCATATGGCCCCCACAGTTTCTGGACGAGGGGCATCTTGAGTAGAGAAGTTAGTCTTGCTCCTTTATGTTAAAGAAACTGAATCTGCAGGCTCCTGACTCTGACAGTGGGCTGAAGGGAACGATTGGAGCTGCGTTGAGCATTCACATACATGTGTGGCCAAATAATAGTCCATATCAAATTTGACCCCCTTCTCGTACACCACGGATGTAATATAAGTCATGTTGGATAACCGTGTCAATGTAGTAATGCAATTTTGTCGATACTGAGGTTGTGTCAAGAGAGCAATTCTGTATGTTTCGATGTTGTGAATATCGTGAGGCGGGGTTGATTCTGAGGGGTGTTGCCGTCTTTTAAGCCGAGCTCTGGCAAATGGAGGAGGCTTGAATCAAGAGCACTTGAGTTCTTCGAGAGATAGAGCTAAACCTATCTGGGTAACATTTCGCGCCGATGATCACTCAATTAACTCCACTATACAGATGCTTCATTGACAGATATGTGAGCAATAACTATACGAACTATGACATTATACAATTCTGGAAACATTTTGCGCCGGACAATCCGGCCTACACCTAGAATATCTCGGCAGACTCAATTTCAGGAATATCCTTGTTGTACTGGTGCACTGATGTTGTGACTAACACCTAGCACATTTGGATAACCGAAGCTAAATTAGCAACAATTTATTGCCGGGCTGCTTAGATCCGAAGCCGACTTTCGGACATAAGATCTATCAATCTTCCCTCATGGTAATGTAATCTACAGCAACAACTTAGCCTTGATTAGGTTGACATTTGTAAGCGGAAATATGTAGCGACTCATTGTTACTACTTAGTCTAAGTGTTCAAATTTATCAGGGAACAGAAAAGTGATGTAAGTGTTGTTCATTGACACTGTCTATCTGGATTTGCTATCGGTTTATTGTCTGTCTATGTTTGTTCACTACACTTCTTGGACGCATTAAGATATCTTATTCTTTAGTTCATGAGTGCGCTAGATGCTAAATATCTCCTTCCTAGCTTTCGGTTATCCTTATCCTCTTCCTTAATTCTCTGGTCGATAATGCAGTATTTCCGATGTTTTCAAACCAGGGTATCTGAAGACTGACAGATAATAGCAACAGGCGGTGACCAATGCGCAACTAATCGATCATCTTTGATTGTCACCCCTTCTAAGCATCAAATAACTAGCGGACCGTCTCTACGAGAGAGAGTTTTGCGGATGATCGATCTGACATTTACGATATTAAGATAGAGGGCATAGACTAGTAAGAGCCAAATGGTTCGAGGACGTAGGTACCCCATCCCTGAGCTCGCTTACTTTCGAGTCAACCGTGTAACTGGCTTACTAACAGTGCGTTACCAGGGATTTGATCGGTATAGAAATGACAAGTGGTGATCCAATTAGTTTGCCGAGTGAATTTCGCCTAATTTTATCTTCTGACAGCTGAACCGCGCTGACTTCTGAACATAATAAAGCCAGGGCAATATGTTCAATGTTGGCAAGATCATTGGCTAAAATCCATCTTATCTAATGGCACCCAAGTGGTTTCTCCACAGAAAACTGTTCTTCTACAGTATCCTAACTATTGAAAAGACATACGGTGTGCTTCGTAGGGGCTTTCGAAGTTTCGTCGTGCGTTCAGAGACGTGAAAACTATCTTTTCAAAGCGCTCCCTTTGAGCTTATACATTCCGTATTCTTTCATTTTCGGAGAGCCTCGGGCATTGGTTTACGAAATATGTTATTGAATATTGAAATTCTCTAGATGGATCACTTTTCACATTTTAGCTGTACTTTACGCCGTCCATTACATCAGAGCAGTTTAGTCATATATTGGTACTAACTAAGACTATTAACTGTGAGAAGTTGAAAGAAAGTTTGACCTCTTGAGCGTCTGGTTGGCCAATCAACGGAGCTCAATTGGTTAGAGAAAGGCAAGGGCGGTTGTAGTACACCGCCCTTTCTTGATATTCGTATTAATAATCTGTTTAAAGAGTTGAACACAAGAGTGAAATAATGCGGCATCCGAGTAGTATCCCCCATAGGGCCAAATCACCTACTCATATTCTCGATTGGTAGTGTATTCTAGCACAGCTATGATATTCATAGTCACGCAGTTCCTTTTCATTTAAAATGAAACAAAAGAGATCTATCTGTCACCTCGGTGGAAACTTATTGGACCAAAAGCGGAATTAAATGTTTTCGTTTTCATCATAGTGAGTCAGCTACACGAGTAGATATTAATAAAACCCTTAGAATCAAACCCAAAGTATTGCATGACATACAGTGTTCAATTGATTAATCTAAGTCAAAATTTGATAGATTTTGGGCAAAACTCGGGGGCGAATAGAAGTCGTTAGGAAGAATTGCGCCCACCAGTCGCTACGCCCTTGGATCCAGGCACAACACCTTAAGAATAAGCATACTCTGAATTCTTATCACCGAGACACCGGCGCAGATCCAGCCTTGCCTTTTGCAGACAGCACTTTCCTAATGGTGTCGAAAGATCAGCATATCTGGCAAGAGTGTCTGACGTTCATATGAGTTTTGGATTAGAATATATGATTCGGATATGCACGATTACGGTATTAGTTCACAGAGCAATTCTATAACCAAAAGTAGATTCTAACGAATTAAAATGGTATCGGGATATTTTAAAACGCTTGATTAATAATAAACAACGCTTACCCCACGTGGAAATAAAGTCATAGTTCGTGCAATGCTAACAACCCCTGATTCCCGAATAACCCCAAAGATTCACGCTCATAACTATCATTCATTATTCAATTATATTTATCGTATTCTCATCTCTCCATAATTGCAAAAGAGGTTCTTTCTAAAGTAAATTTCGTGATAGACGTTCAAGCAGGTGTCTTGATCTACTTGCGTCCCGGAGAGTGTCCTTCCGATCACGTGATGACGGATCAGACAACCTTTCTCCCCTGCGGAGAAATTCTGCTTCTGGACTCAGTAGTGCGGGATATGGCGGGCCGTAGCCTCCATGTTTCTCCAAAGAAACGACGTGTATGCGCAAGTTCGGTCTCCGGTGCATGGCGCTTAAGGATCCTGGGGGCACTAACGCATATCAGTAGGGGATAACGGAGGTGGTAAAGCGCTTTGACGACATGTTTGAATCATATTAGTCTATGTAGATGGCTTAATAAAACGAGAAAATAATATCCCAGTTCCTTTTTTCCGCGAGCAGCCTCCGTTAGGGATAGTGGGAGAGTGTCTGAGAGTGTGGGCTACACGAACAAAATTGTGATATAACCTACTGACCCCACGCGCTGTTGCTGTATGCAACTTCTGCCCCTTCCACTACTTATTGTTGTTTAACCATTACTATAACTGTCCAAGATGGTCAGACTTTCAACAGCACTCATCTCGTCATTCGCGCTGAGCGCCTCGGCGCTTTCTATAGGGACTCGAGCTGAGCAGCCCGGTGGAGAAGCGAAGAAATGGGTAGGATGGAAGAATATCAAGAAGGCCTTTATCTTGTCAGTAGAGAAATCTCAATTTTTTCTGATCTTTATAATTGCTAACCAAGCTACTAGTGGAGATAGTTACACGCAAACAGGTTGAGTGATGACTCGTGCTATGATTCTCACTACAGTATGGTTTGCTAACATACTGTAGGCTTCGATTATACTCAGACGCAGCCATCCGCCGCAAATCCTTTTGGGAACCCAACATATCCTGGCTGGACATCGTCAAATGGGCCAAATTGGGTTGGGTCAGTACTCTTGAAAATACGCCCCATCCCCCCCTTAGGTCTTGAGAGCAAGCCTCGCCTCATGGAAGTCCTCTGCTGCCATCGCTGTGATCTTAAGTTGCTTTGTTCTTAATATCTAGTAAGGATTGCTAACTCCTTATTAGTTACTTAACGTACAAGTACAATGCCTCTGCTTTATTGACCTACAACCTAGCCTATGGAGGCGCAACAGTGGATTGTAAGTGAACCGTAAAACTAGTTGCTGATGAAATTGTACTTAAACGCCGAAATTGCACATTTTCCCATTTAAACAACACTGACATTTGTTGTTTATTATAGCGGCTCTTGTCAAGCCGTACGATCCATCTGTGAAATCCTTGAAGGACCAGGTCGAATCGGAATTTATACCGGGATATACTGGTAGCTCGCCTAAAACAACCTGGACTGGGGATGACTCTATCTTCGCAATTTGGATCGGAATCAATGATATTGGAAACAGTTATTGGAATGGCCCGAACGCGACTGACGCCCTCAACACCCAGATTTTCAGTGTCATCTCGGGTCTTGTAGACAAGATCTATGCTGCTGGAGGCCGAAACTATGTCTTCATCAACGTGCCTCCTCTAGATAGGACACCCCTGATCATACCCCAGGGCTCACAGGCTGTGTCACTTTCCAAGGCAGATGTGGCGGCATGGAATCAGAAGGTGGTTGACTATGCTAAGACCCTGAAATCCAAGGCCAATACCAATGTCTGGGTCTACGATTCGAACAAAAGCTTCGGGCAGGTCATCGATAACCCATCTTCATACCCAGAGACGGCTGGATTAAAGAACACAACTGCTTACTGCGCAGCGTATCAGAAGTAAGTCAACTACCATGTTGATAACGGCGCAAATGCCTTATAGTAGCTTGATAACTGACAAGCATAGTGGAACTCCTGCGCAAAATACTTTCGATGCTAGCTGTGGCGTTCCGGTCAACCAGTATTTCTGGCTTAACAACTTGCACCCAACTTCTGCGATCCACGAAGTGGTCGCACATGGGGTTGCGGATCTTTTGACTGCCGGTCCCAATATATAAGTTTTGATAAGGGCTTGGGAGGATTTTCATTCTGACAATAACGTTCTACTGTATCGGGCGTCCTGACCTACCAAGACAATTTTATAGCCTGTTTGTACTTCAAACGACCTGGCTCAAGATCTGACCCCCCGAGAACTAAATCTAGTTACCTCGTTTCCTTTGGTATTATCTGTTTTCGTTTAGATTCAAGCTGAACGTGACACGAGATAACCATGTAAGATTAAAGCGAGGATGTTCCTAACTTATCTTCTAAGGTGAAGCTCAGATAAGATCGATCATCAATTTTTAGCTAACACGGCCCAAAAAGGTGTAGCGGACTACATTATTTACAAGACCATCGCTGATGTATCAAGGGCTAGTGATCTAAGTACGGCTTGCGAATATATTCGACATTGCAGTAATCTACTAAGGCGTCAAATATGCCGTAACCACAGTCTGATCCTCCCTTTTAGCCCTGGGTTTAAGTATACGAATAGCTTCGCTCCGGCCTATTCAAGTCTATATTGCTATTATCATATTTTTCCGTAGGATCGAAAGATCGAGCAAACACAATAGCAAACACGATAACAAGTAGATGTACATACGAAACGCCGCCTCGTGGATCAATAACATAATGTCGCCGACCTACCCCCTAGCATACGGGCAGCTGCATTGCCAATCCCCGGGAGCTAGTCCGGGTGACAGATGTGTCCTTGACGAAATAATAGATGCTTAAATAATACCCTCACCAACAACTGCAATGAATCAGAATGATTAATCTCCGCCCAATCTAGTGGAGTCGACGACGCTGTAGAGATGAACATGGGATAGTCTACATCGAAACAAGCGTTAGAGTACTAGCGGTTCCATGATATGCGCCACCTAATCTTATCACATGTCAGTTCCCGTTTCTCTCATGAACAGCAAACCTATTTTGAAGCTTGAATGGCCATATATGTAATACGAGAGGCATCTCATTAATAAGTACTGTATACGAAGTAAATGATCTCGAAAGAAAATGGATTGGAGCTAAACTGTTTCGAGGACTCAGCTGTCGTTATCCCAACATTATCTTATCTAAGCCCCTGGCACCTCCAATGTATTATACCTGAGGAAAGTCCTGGGTCAATGTAAAAAGACGGCTTCGTGAACAACGGCTCATAGATTTATTCTATTGAACTATTTAAAATATCAGTCGTCAAGTTATTAAGCGTAGCTACGACATTCGAGGCCTCTTGACTAGCATATCGATAAGTATATTATGGTTCACCTACACTAGCGTACCTTGGTCTCGTAGAAACCCTGCTCGTCTACCCTCCTTCTTGACCTGTGCTCAGATAATCCTTGTGACTAGCCAGCGTCGACATGACAACGCCACGCACGGCCAGCCGGGCATTCCCAAACACGACCATGAGCAAATATAAGCCTCATCGCCAGCACCACCCCTTGGAAACTGATTATTACTCATGTATTAGAGTGCATGGGAGGCTATGTTTGTCGCTAGATTTTACGCATGGCTCTTCTCATTCCGTATTATAAGAAACTCTGATCGAGTTCGCCTCTGTAGTTACCAAGTACAAATCTGATTCAGATGACCACCATGGCCGGCAATAGTGCGGGGTACCTCATTCACTCACAAGTTGGTGCCATAGACCTGTTGCCAGAATCACGAGAGCCCAGAAAAACACGGAAACGCCTAACTCGACGATCTAGAGTTAGCACCGCCACCATCTTCGTACCTATGAGCCCAGATGCGACGCCAGAACAACACTTCCCCTTACAGACTGTGTTTACCCGTACCTCTCAACCTCGTTTCGTGAATCGCTACGATAGTCGTGAGATGCTCCTCGTGGTTGACGGCAGTTGCATCAACAACGGCAGCATTTCACTGCCGTCAGCAGGCGGTTGTAGCTTTACATACAAGGGCGCTGGAAAGTCTGGTATAACCACTACTTTTCCCTTCTCTGCCTTAGACCAGACCGAAGGTGGTACCGTCGGATTCCCCCTAGAGCAGACAGGTCCGGGCGGCGAGTATCACGTCCCCAGCAGCAATCGCGTCAAGCTCCGGGCTGTGATCGCAGCGCTCGATTTCCGAGAATGGCAAGAAGAGGGCTGGAAGCGCATCGTCGTTGCCACCGATCTCGAGTACGTCGTCTTCGGAGCGACGAGATGGCTAGCGTCCTGGGCTAAGCGGAGGTGGAAAACCCGCAAGGCGCGCCAGGTTGCTAATCGGGATCTCTGGGAAGAATTACACGCCATTATCGACAGACTAGCTCGCTCTGGAACGGAGGTGTCCTTCTGGCTCATCCCATCCTGGAGTGGTATCAAAAAAGCATCCGCTCTTGTACAAGATACGAAAGACGTTGCCAGGGAGGCAGCAGCAATGGAGTTTGACACATCAGCCGAGGAGTTCACAAGGCTATGTGGTATTGAAGTGTAAATCTTTGGATGCATTTCCTAGCGAACTCAATAATTATGCAATTACCAAATACGACGATGTCGTTTTAATAGATACCTCCTTAGGTACATAATGGACAATCTTTGAAAGGTACCCGAGCTACCTACCTACTAGTGTTTCATCTTATTTCACGCCAAGAAACGTCGTGGAATTCTATAGTCCAGTAGAAACAAAATGAAACATTTTCGCGGGCGATTAGCCGAATAGAGCTCCTTCGCGAGGTATCCAATGACGCGTGTCTCGATCTTGGTATGCATTTATCGCAGCCCGAGAAGGAGGCCTGGCGGTCAGACTTCTCAAACAAGCCCCGATCTGCAGGGGCACCGTTTCACCCAGGAACCGTTTCCGTCGGACAGCGGCAACTCGATGACACGATGACAGCGAAAGCAGCAAATCTGGGGTGAGTCCGGGAATGGATACGCAGTACACCGTTCGATCAGCCAAGTCAGTTGTGCGCCATGGCTGCAGCGCTTGCTTCGCATGCGGATCATAGCGGATCGCAACCCTCGGCGGCCAAAAGACACAGGCCAAGCTGGTTTGAGGTAGGGGACACGAAACCTGCCCCGGTCCCTCAAACTCGAATCATGACCTCAGCGGAAGGATTCCAGCCAGTCCAACTGATCCCCGTCTGGTCCCCTTGAAGATCAAGCTTCAGTTTGTTTTGGTACCAGAGAAAGTAATAATAGTGGCCACGCGGTGTCACCCTCGCTCTGTATCAACCTAAATACAGCAGCCTGCCACATCTTCGAGAATCGTAAGAGATTTGTTGAAAACTCCAAACGGTATAGTCTTGGCAATCTTTCGACCTCCTTTTTTTTTTTTTTTGTTCAATTCCTTCTTTTCGTTGAACCTGGTGTTCCCTAATTTATTTTAGTCTAAGATGGCTGGCCTTCTGAATGACATTGGTGATACTTTGGGATTGAGTGCGGGCTTGGGTATCGGCGGTGGAAAAGACGAGCCGACGGCAACGGCAACCAGTTCTTCTCTAGCGGCAGAAACTACAAGTGCAGATGCTACTTCGACGTCAGCTTCGGACGTCGCCATAAGTACGCCCGCGACGACGAGTGCTGAGTCTTCTTCAACGGAACTTCCTGATCCAGCACCAGAAACCACAAGTGCTGCCCAAAGCTCAACAGAGAGCACATCCATTAGCCAAATTCTCGAAACATCAGCAACACCCACACCGAGCACAACTTTCGCTGTAGGGGGTCAACCGACGTCTCAAACCACGCTCGTTACGTCTGTTCTTTCATCAAGCTCTCTCACCGAAAGCATCGCAACCAGCCTGGGACTATCAAGCTCAAGTTCAAGTTCGACTCCAAGTCCAATTAGTTCAGTGAGTAGCACATCCTCACTTATTCTCGCGCCTGAAGTAACGTCACCACCCATCTTGTCAACTCCACTTCCGGCCGAAACAACCCCCGCGGCCGTCACTGGCGGAAACGGGAATCTGATCCTTCAGAATCAGAGTTCAGGTAATCACAGCGGCGGTGGCTTGTCTACGGCGGCTATAGCCGGCATAGCCGGAGGCGTAGGTGGTGCAGCATTAATTGTTACTTCTCTCTTCGTCCTTCATAGAGTTTGGAGGAAGAGGAGACACGGCCAAACCGACGAGGCTATCGACAAGCTAGATCAGATGTATGAGGCCGGTAGGCCCGAAGGCTTCGGGTCCACAGACAAATTGGTTCGCTGGAACAAGGGCTTGTCGGAGTATCACCGTCCTGATGCGAACCAGGGATATAAGGCCTATCGAATGTGATGCGATCTATTCGATGAATGTACAAAGACAACTGATTTATTGAAATAGATCGACGGTGCTGGCGTTGGGGTTTCAAGAGTCTTACCTCCGAAATTGAGCGACATATTTGTTCGCACCATATCATACACCTACACTCTTTATAATAGGTAGTCACTAAATCAAGAAAAGAGCCTCCAATGTTTCAACCCGTACGGTTAGCCGAGAGCTGAGCCCATGAGGTAAAAGGAAATTTAGCCAGCCTGATCCCACGGTGCGGCTGGCCTTATCCCCCCGCTTGGTACTAAAAATGCAGTGAAGTGCAACAAACGTACGATAGACATCACACGACGAGGATCCACTAGTGATACGACCCAGGTAAGCTACCTAGACATTTCGCGATCATGATCGGACCCTGAATCTAGCTTATTCTTCACTGCAATTGCCTACTTTATGTTATGGGCACCTCGGATATCAAGCCCCCAGCAAGACGCTGACCGAAACGTGCCCACATGGCCTTTATCATTAATTCCAGAAACTGAGAGCCCAAATCTTCTTGAATGGGGTCTGAATATGTTAGCTTAACTTTCTCGCCAACATTTAGATTCAGCTTAATCAAATATGATCAGTCTCATACAACTCGAGTTGTTGTGTGCCTAGGGTAGTATATCGTATAGCTGTAAGACCAGGTGTGAGATAAACACATTCTCTAGCTTACATATATAGTAAAATATAAATAAACTGGCGTTACAGAATGAAGCTTTTGCCTTTTGAGTACTCACTTACTCGATATCTACGTGATATGGCGACCTATGTGCGTAGTTCGACTGTACCTAGCAGATAGAGAGGGTGGTGGATCGCCCACTGGTCTTGCAAAGGGCGCGCCGTAAGGACCCAAGATTGGCGCTAAAATATCAACTTACCTACCTAATGTGCTTCGTATAACTGAAAACGGTAATTTGATTCCAATGTGCATATCAATGATTCCACATCATGGAAAGCCTCGACATCAATCATTGTTGGAACGTAGTAGTCCGGAGGGCTTCACCTCATACATCCTATGTTCCTCATATTTACGAACTATCGGTGTGACTCACCCTGAAACTGGCTTCTGATGAAGACATAATGTGAAGTACTAGGACATATGGTCGAAGTATAAAGCAACATGAATTGGACCAACCTGTACAGATCGCAATTCAGTACAGGTCCACCTCGGCTGCTTCAACGACTTATTTTAGTCATCGGTTACAATCCTAAAGCATTCTCGTTGATTTATTAGCTAGTCGACAGTCCAAACTAATGGAAGATGCCTTCACCTATAATCCCTAAAGCCCTCCAACCTGGCGCAACTATAGCCTGGATATCGCCTTCAGCTCGATTGAACGATGAGCTCCCCGTGGTTATGTCACGCGCAACAGCAGTGCTCACGAACAAAGGCTACAAAGTACGCGAGTTCTACACCAAAGATAACGGAATCCAGAACGGTATCGCAAATCGGCTATCTGAGTTACGCACCGCGTTCACAGACCCCAGTATCGATGCTATCATCACCACCATTGGCGGGTCGACTTTCACGGAACTTCTCCCAGCACTCTTAGCTGACACAGCATTACACGAGGCGATTCGTGCACATCCTAAGATTGTTGTCGGGTTTTCTGACATCACGGGCTTGCATTGGTTTTTGCACGCGGCGACAGGACTGCGCACATTCTACGGTCCCGGTGCAATCCCTGAGCTTGGCGAGCTGGCGTCGGTAGACGACGAGGACTCTGCACTCGCCTTTAATACTAGGAATCTGTTCCGTGCCATCGCGGACCGCGAGCCGATCGGCGACGTCGACCGCTCGCGATTCTACGCCCCTAAGCTCCCGTCGTTCTGTTATCCCGGGAACCGAGACGAGCCGAACGAGCTTGTTCCCAACGACGGTTGGACGTGGATTCGGCCGGGAAAGGGGGAGGGGCGACTTTTTGGCGGTTGTCTCACTGTTATGGCGCGGCTGGCGGGCGTGCGCTCGATTATGCCTGATTGGCGGGGTCGCATTGTCTTCTTGGAGACCGCTCTTGGTGAGGATGATGTCTCGGGCAATCCTATTTACCGTGTGCAGGCCGGTATCGCGGACCTGATAGCACAGGGCTTGTTCGATGATGCGGCAGGGTTGGTGGTGGGACGGCCTTTCGGATATGACACGCCAGAACTGAGGAAGCAGTATATCGACGTCATTAAGGGGCTTTTGTGCGACGGGCCTTTTGGGGAAAAGAAGTTTCCTATCCTGTTCAACGTTGATTTTGGACATACGATGCCTATGGTCACTCTGCCATTTGATACCTTGGCGTCTTTGGACTCGGATAAGGACCAGTTTGCCATATTGGAGTCTGCTGTAGTATAAACTCAAAATACAAGTCGTGATCAACGGAAAGTGTTATGTGTCTATCATTTCTCATCCAACTTCCCCCCTAATAAGGCCGACGATATCGTCGATTTCTTCAGGTATTTTATACCAGTGACTCAAGCCCGAGTATAGCTTCTAATCGACGCTGTACCCTGCAGCACGCGTTGTTCTAGCTGCCGCCTCGCCTAATATGTAAGGCTTCTTCTCGTTAGCATCGCTATGGCCCACGAAAATGGGTGTTGAGAGCGCAGTCTGACTGGTTGTAGCGTTGGGCAGAAGATTCAGGCCTAAGAGGTCCCTCTCAAATATCAGCGCTCGCATGGTAGGGTCCGCAAGCTATACATCCTTATCCAGTACCGCGAATAGATTGTCGTCATCATCGTCACTCTGCGCCTCTTTCCTACTGCTTACCGCATCTTCGATGTCTTGCTAGAAGGGAAGGTAGCCACACATGCCTCGAAAAGAAATTCTAGACTAAGGAGGATCGAAAGAGACATAGCACAACCTTAGCTGAGTCCACCGAGAATGGTATTCGCAGGAGACACAAATGTCATTTATTGTTGAAGAAGCTCCCTGATTTCCACTGAGAACTCAGCTAAGCCTTGAAGCTGTATCTCCTTGCGATAACAGGGATCTAGAAGCCGTGCGATATCAGACCACTGCGTGAGGTTTTTCCTGCCAAACAAACTCGATCGCCAGCGCTTAGCCGTAGGAATGAGGAAACGCATGCCCGGGAGCAAGTCTCGCAGCGTCTTCCTGTTCTTAGTTATCCTTGTCTCAGGAAGCTCTTTGTCGAAATTTTCGCCGTTTGAGCTCAATCCATGGAGAAGAATAATGGTGCGCGTATGTTAGGTTGTAGGCTCTACAATGTACAGCTGCTCATTGCTAAGTCCGGGAGGCCTTGGCGCATCTCTATCAAGGACCATCTTGATGTTCTTGTTATTCTATCTCGGACGTGTCAAATGGAGGGTTCCAGCTGTAAACTGTCAGATCAGAGACAAGTCGATGGTATTGAGCCCCGCATGAGGTAACCAACATTAAGGAAGAATATCGCGGCCTGCAGAATTATATAATGACGCTGCCATACACAAGTACAACAATGCTGAAAGTAGGCTTGTCTAGAAGAAGAAGGAGGATTGATATCATACGAAAGTTCTTAAGGGACGTCTCGGCCATTTTACATAGAGACTGCCAAGAATCACACCAAGTGTATCTTATAGCCGTATTTGATAATAGTATCTCATGTTAATGGCAGCCTTCCCAGCTCAACTTTGTTAATCACGTGATTGTTTGAAGCTTTACGTCGACAACAGGGCAGATAATGTTTAATTATTTTCTAGTGTAGTCATTAGTATGTTCACGGCTATGAGTGTCTGATGTCATGTTTTCTGGTATTCAACTGTCTGAAGACACTACCGGTAACATTGTTTCGACGTCCCAAAAATATCGAACTTCTTTGTTTTCCCTCTATACCTGCTAACGCTGTACTACCACGACCGAGCCTATTCTTCTTCGAAAAAGCAATGTCGTCACAATCTGCAAATAGAACAGCGAAACTCAGCTCAACTGGAGTAACGTTGGACCGACACCGAAACCTGAACAGGAACCGAGACTGTTCTTCTGGACTAAATGTGACGAACGGGTAAAATCGCATGTGAAAAGACTAGACGAAACTTGGAGATTGTTGAATCTGCTATGATGAGGTCGTAAATTGAGGGCCGGGGGCAGGTTCTTGGGAATTTGCCAGTCAGGAAGATATTCTGGTGTTGATATCGTCGCTGCTGGTTTGATCGGTTTTGCTGCCATCTGCAGAAGGGCCTTTATCTTCTTCCTTGGTGGACTTATATCTATTGGTCTTTCTGAATACTTCTTGCTCTGCCCAATAGTACCACTCTCTGAGCTGAGACATGAGATACTAGCATCGTGGTGCATCCTGCTCGCTCTCCCAATCACGGGCAACCACCCGCTGTGTGTACCAATTATGGGCCCGTCCGTGCGCCTGGTGGGTTCGTATTGCGAATTCATTGAGGTCGGAGATACTACCGTTACTACGTATTCGTAAATAACTGGCTGCAAGGGCGTGGTAATCAGATAGGACCGCTGAGTCGACCGTCATTTTGGGGTCGTGACATTGACATTGACGATATTGATGAGAGTCGGGATGTGATATGGAATTTTCTTGATATAACCAGGCGGTCAGGTACTGTGTTATTTTGGAATCCGCCGTGGTTTTGGGCCCCAGAAAGTGTAATGACTGACTGTATGCTGGGAGACTGACTACATGGCAGGGGAGTAGCTACTTAGGCAATAGCTCTTTCTCTTCTAGAAAATGAAGCCACAACCCTGTTCATCTAAACATGTGTTCTTTCTAGCCTCAAACAATAAGACGTAGGAAACAAAGTACCTATCTTGCTCTGAAGGCTACTTGCTTTACTCGGGAGCTGGTGATTAATGTCGCAGGCTAGGCTCCTCTATTAGTCTGATAACTGCTCAATCTGGCCTGAGTCAGACTAATGCCAGCACCCATGCGAAGCATTGTTAATATTCCGAACCGGGTTGCCGTTGATTATCAACGCCGTTGGTCGTCTCTAGAACGAGCAGTTGCTGTCTTGGTAACTTGAATCTATCGCCAAAATCACTGTTATATGAAAGTCCCGGGGCTATTTAAAAGGAATTATACACGGTACAAATGATTTAATGTTGACATACTTGTAATCATGGGCACGTAAGATGTCGTGATAGATATTCGAAGGCTCAATACGCTATGGCTTTACTGGAAGAGGCAGTTTAATTCAGATGAACCAATCACCAATCGAATCCTACGGTAGCCTGAAATACCTTTTCAGCCACAGCGCTATAAAGCTGGTTATCTACAGGCTACTTGTAGCATATCCGATAGGTGGGAATCCGCTAGTCAGGTACCCACCAATGCCTCGGTATCTGAACCAATTGATACTGACCTGACCTGACATCTGACATTGGACATCAATTACAGTTGGCCGACCAAGAACAGTGTATACCTACCTTACCTACCTAAGGTACCTAATCTAGAAGTGCGTATAGATAGTTCCTTCCAAAGACAAGAGACTAAACAATTGATAAGCTTTCTTGACCCAATCAGCCGCCTTGGCCTGTTCTGTCCCTCGGGTTCACCCCTGCCGCAGCTGACTGCATTAGCTTCGGCGAACCCCAGCTTTTGGATTTGCCTCCTCTGTCGACCTTCCAGAAATGTATACCAACGCGAGCTAGCTGGGTAGCTATCCTAGCATCAACCTTGCCACTCAACCGAGCGGATGAACCGATAATGACGAGCTCTGGCTGAGCTCTGGCTAATTGCAGAGTGCGGTACAGTCTGGACTGGACACAGGCGAGAGGCAAGAGCTTCCAATCTGTGTTGAACCAATCAAAGCCATGGTGGCCCTGCAGATCCCACCGCTTGCAAGGATAGATGACCACTGGGTAGCTGTGGTATTGCAGGCATCATAGCACGCGAGGAGCACGTCGATCTATTGCTATCGGACCCATCGTACGTCCATCCACGGGAGTACAAGTAGCTCGAGGTGCCTCCGCCGTTGTTTATCGCCCCCTTTTCCTCCATCCCCTCTATTCTGCTCATCGCCATTACCATTGACAAGCAGTTGAGCTAATCAACTCAATTGCAACATGGTTGGTGCCACTGTCTTCTCGGCTGCCCTTGTGGCGGCCGCCCAGGCTGTTTTCGCGAGTCCCGTCGCCCGCTCCGGCTACAGCGTGAAGGACTCGCACAACGTTCCTAGGGATTGGGCCAAAGTTGCGAGAGCGCCAGCTGGTCAAGTCATGCACCTACAAATCGGGCTGAAGCAGAGTAACTTCGCTGAGCTAGAGAAACAGCTATACGAAGGTATGTATGAACACCTCCGTACCCGGTACCCAAACCCGGTCGGAGATCTGAGATATTGGATGGCCTCGATCGGCTAACGGTTTACCCTAGTTTCGGATCCGGCTCATCATAAATATGGACAGCACTTGTCTGCCGATGAAGTCGAAGAGCTTGTCAAGCCAACTAAGGAGACTTCCGATCTTGTCCACGAGTGGCTGGGTGATAATGGCATCGTACCTTCATCGTACAGTGCCGCCAAGGACTGGATAACCGTCACGTTGCCAATCAGTGACATTGAGCGGCTTCTCAATACCGAGTACCACATCTTTCAGCATAAGGATGGCTCCAAGGTAGCACGAGCGCCGTCGTGGTCCCTGCCAAATCACCTGCACGATCATATCGATACCATTCAGCCCACCAACTCTTTCTTCCGCGCCCGCAGCCATGCTTCTCAGGCTTTCGTGGACACGGGCATTTTTTCCGACCCCAGCCTCAAGAGCTACCCAACGAGCCCGGAAATTGGTGCTGTCTGCAACACTAGCTCTGTGACGCCCCAGTGTTTTGAGACCCTGTATAAAACTAAGGGATACAAGGTTGGTAGTGCATTTATATTCTCGCAAGTATCATTTTTGAACTGACATCGAACAGCCCCGCGCAGCTGGCCAAAACAAGGTCGGATTTACCAACTACTTGGGCGAGCATCCTATTCGTACCGATGGCGAGCTATTTCTCAAGAAGTATCGGCCCGATGAGGTCTCGGTAGCTCGTACATTCCCTCAATTGACCCTCGCGGGTGGCCCTGGAGATGGACCCCTGACGGCCGCGGAGGCGGAAGCAGGTACGAGCAAAGAGGCTAACCTCGACTTGCAAGCCATTGCCGGCATTTCGTCCGGAACACCCATTACCAGTTACTCGACTGGCGGTTCGCCTCCGTTCATTCCATCAAACGGCACGACGGACAACTCTAATGAGCCATACCTCGTCTGGGTCAATTGGCTTCTCAGCCAGAAATCGATCCCCCAGATCATTTCCACCTCCTACGCCGATGATGAACAGACAGTCCCGGCATCCTATGCTCGACGCGTGTGCCAGCAGTTCGCACAAGTCGGTGCTCGTGGAACTTCTCTTCTTTTCGCTAGTGGCGACTCTGGTGTCGGTGCTTACGGAACATGCGTTAGCAACGATGGCAAGAACACTGATCAGTTCCTCCCTGAATTTCCACCTTCTTGCCCTTTCGTTACCGCAGTTGGTGCTACCAAGAACTTTGAGCCTGAGGTTGTTGCCTATCGGCCTGCCTTTGTCGGCCCTGATGGTGTAGCCCACGGAAACTACACTTCTGGTGGAGGTTTCAGCAACATCTTTGATATCCCCGTGTACCAGGCGAAGGAGGTCGCAAGCTACGTCAAGGGTCTGAAGGGCAAGTACGATGGCTGGTACAACAAGAACGGCCGTGCATATCCCGATATCTCTGCTCAGGGTCTTTACTTCGCGTACTTCTGGAACGGCACTGAAGGAACCATTAGCGGAACGTCTGCATCCACTCCTCTCACGAGCGGTATCTTGACTTTGGTCAATGATGCCCTTCTGGCTTCAGGCAAGCGCCCACTTGGCTTCTTGAACCCCTGGTTGTACTCCATCGGCTACAAGGGGCTGAATGATATTACCCAGGGCAGCGCCGTTGGCTGTGGTGTTGATGGCTTCCCAGCTGTGAAGGGCTGGGACCCCGTGACTGGCCTCGGCACGCCTGACTTCCCCAAGCTTGTTGAGCTTGCTGGTGGGAAGCTATGATAGACAAGCTTATGCACCACGTATATAGATAGGAATAATACATATCTATCAAACTTGTATTCCCGACGATTTCATGGCTGTTCTCAATGGAAAAGTACATGACATGACATATCATGTATAAATGCCTAGGTACATATAATGACCTAAATTCAAGTAAACACTATTTACTCAGCTTTTTACGCCGGAGTGTTCTAATTAGACACGCTGTTTATGAGCAAGATAGAGATTAATATCGGGGACGACATGCAATGGTTCTTACTGATATGGATAGACCCCGAACTTTATATGAGCAAGCTTGCTTGTGATGTGCAAGCTCATATTCGGAAATAAACTTCCCGCAGACCCGGAACTAATTCCGATTATGGTCTTCTCTCCGCCGGCTTGCCCTAAAAAGTGATGTCACATAAGATAGAACCTTTGATGTTGACCTCCTCAAGACGACCATTAAAGGCTGGTATTTTATAGTCTCATCGACGTTTGTTGAAGGTGAGATAAATTGGCTGGGGAATGGCAATGGGTGAATAGTGCCTTAGCTTGATGCTAGGTAGAAGACCTAATTAGTTATTAGCAATTGCGCTACAAAACCTTTATGCGTGAGTGAGGAATTCATGACTGACAAAATCGTTCCACCACAGGGACGGTTCAGTGCCGCTAGTCGGTGCGTAATTCGTAGTTCTGGCGTCGTTGACGAGTACGCTAATCTTACTAATGATGGCCTTGGCTTTGTCCCAGAGTTCTTTGACCGAGTCTTCAGAGCGCAGGTCCGCGGGATGAGCAAGGACCTTCGAGATACGTTGGTCATCCTTGATCTCGTTTGCAACGTCGCTGAGAACTTGCATTTCACTGCTAGTGAGAACAATACCTGCTGCCCCTGCTACCGTTCAAGGTTTCGCTATAGCCTATAAGAAGTCTACAGATTAGTGTCCAACACGATGCTTGAGGAATGCTGTGACTACGTATTAGCAACATGCCTTGCTGACTCTGCCAGACAAGCCGGTAATTAACGCCGTTTTACCAGACGCTGCCGGATCGGGGTTTGAGGGTTCCAAATCAAGATACAGGTCTCGATGGACGAGCTGGTAAGACCACGCGACGGCATCAAAATCTGAGAAATTCATTATGGTGGATGAAGATGGATTAGGGGTATGATTTACTTAAACAAAGGATGCCATTTACATAAGCTGTAAATATCAGGATAGCAAGCCGATGAATGGTGGTTAGACGGCGACCTGAGGCAACTATGGCTAATACATCGCCAGCGAGAAGAGCCAGTGCTTTATAGTTGGGATGTACCAATGACGCTCTTTGATAAATGTGTATCAAATTTGTCTTACGGTCATTTGGGATGACCCCAATGCAAGATATAGGCAATACTGCAAGTATGTAAGGCTGGCTCGTGGTGTGCGAAATCTTTGGTGTGGTTGCACCTGTCAACTTGGTGCAGGGGGTTGAACAGCATGAATGTTAATTATGTACCTAAGACGCCGACATCACTAGTACTAGCCCTGCAGAATGTTGTGTGAGCTCAAATATCACCCGTGACATAAGTATTTCTCCAATCAATACCGTATGTGACAGCCTACACGGACAAGTACAAGAACTCAAGCGTGCATTTCCAAATGAGCTTAGTCCGAAATCCTCGTTACCCCTTCACTCCGGGCACTCTACTATGCATGTACTACCATTTTTTGCCCTTTTATTAAGTATATCACATACATTTATAAGTGACAGGGCATCTCGCGTCTTTACGCCACTTAGTCTCAGCATCCAGAAGATTTGCTAGAATAAAGCGGTGGCACACCGCGTTGTGATCTCTCGAAGCCCGATGACCAACGTTTTCTTGTGTAGCAGTCAGGTAATAATAGATTATCACTTACCTATATCTGCTAGAGGGCCCAAAACCACTCCGTTAATGTCAGATTTCGAGCCAGAGAACTTTGAAAACACTCCTAACGACCATATTATTGAAAATTTCAATTGATACTCGATGGATCAGGACACGATCCCTGCATTGGAGCCTCCGGACGGCCAACTGCCCAACTTCACTAACCCACCCACTTTGATGATTCCAGTCACAGCTACGTGTGTCCTTGTCTTCATTATACCTACTTTATTCATCATAACACGCATCTTCACCAAATCCTATCTTTCGCAGGGACATTATATCGAGGACTGGCTTAGTTACTTTGCCTGGGCTGGACTTGTCACATACACAAGTATTTTGCTCTACATAGAAGAGTATGGATTTGCGAGGCATCAGTACGATCTGTCCATCCCGCAGTTTAGTCATGTTATGTACTTCCTTAGCATCTTGTACTGCATCTATGGTCCAGTGACACTAGCGGCAAAGCTGTCTGTACTCTTTCAGATTAAGCGCATCTTCACTACGGGAGTTAGGGAAGCCGTATACTGGATTACTGTTTCATCCATTGTAGCGAATATAATCTTCTATACAGCCCTCTTCTTCAGCTACCTCTTCCAATGCTGGCCGAGGGAGCGCATTTGGGATGCCAACATCCCGGGGCGCTGTATCAGTGCGACCTCGTCCAATCTCGCTGCTGGAATTCTGAACCTCATCTCGGATCTCGAGGCGCTCCTGCTGCCGGCTTGGGCAATATGGCACCTTAGTATGCCTGTCAAGCGCAAGTTGGCTGCGTTTGCGGTCTTCAGCATTGGTTTAGTGTTCGTTGCTGTATCGTCTGGGGCATTAGGTCGTGTTCGCTAATTATGCTTAACAGGGCGTGTGTCATTGGAATAGTTGGGATATGGCTACGGGTCGTCGTTCTTAGAAATCCCGATTTTACCTGGTGGTGCAGCCAAGCTGCCCTGCTCGTGTGGGTTTGCTCCTCAGTTCTAAAAGCTGCGTACCCATTTGTCTAATTTGGGTATCATCTTGTAGTATATCCGAGATTTCCGTCGTTATCATTGTCGGCTGTATACCCGTCCTCCCACGGTTTTATTTCTACCTACAACACAAGCTGCAAGGCGAGAGTTTATCCCAGTCCGGAGATCGACCTCACCATCGTCCATGCTCAGTTAAAGTCTCCGACAAGAAAGGAAAACTGGGTTCTCTAGTCACCTCAATTGCGAAGTATATGAGTCCCACAGAAATCTCAGGTTCCCGAATGAGTGATGACGAATACCATTTAAGGACTTGTATTGAATCTAGGAATGATTCACGCACGGATGAATACAATCCAAATTATGGCGGAGAGACTGCTGCCTAGACGACTACAATAGTACAACAGAAGTTCACAATGGACCACCGACATTCAACTACGACAAGTCAAGGTTCTTGAACTCATGAAGTCAAGCTGAGCTACCTGTCTATCTACTCTGCATTTGCTGCTCACCAAGAGGATGCCTTTTTCCGTAGGATACAAGATAAATCACAAATCAAAGTCGAGACCACATATGACATTCAAACAGTTTTCGTTGACCACGCCTTCTACGCTCGTGTTTGGCGATTGTAGGTTGTGATTGAAATTGGGGGGTACGAGGAAGAGGCTCGAGAAGCGATCATTGTTGCTTGCAAAACCGAATAAATTGCTCTTGACGGATGAATGATCCTACAGACCTACCAAAACCCGTTATAAAGTTTACCATTTATAATCAACACATTGCACCTCAGCGAGGCGAAAACGCTATATCTCCGACTCGAGACTCACCCACCCACCTCCCTTCACCAGTAGATACATAAGTGCTTTTTGTCTGTTTATGTCAGCGTTAAGCAGGTTGTAAGTAACCCAGGTACATAGTCTTTGCAGCATTATAAACCTAAAAGCAACTTGTTAAACTACTAGCTTCGATAATATCTGTAGACTGTCCAGGCTGCAGATATCTGGTTGCTTATTTGTGTATACCACGTAGGTTGGTAGGGTACCGAGGAGGAATTTGAGTTTTACTTTCATGCTGCTGTTAGCTACATATTATTAGGCCTTGAGATCGACTGTTTTTGCAAGAGGACGTGATGAATTGAAACGCGTAGAAGGAATAAGCGACTATGTCCTGGCGAATCCCGTAAAACGGAAAGTGCCGTGTGGGTGAGTCTCTAGTCGGTATTCGCGCCTTCTTACACATGCCATCCAATGCAACCCGCTTGGTTCCCCTATCTCGACTGAACTATTTCCGCCTTTTGACCCATAATCGCGCCTTCTTCCACCTCCTATTTCTCGGACTTTCTTCTGTCGCCTGTGTTTCTGGTCACGCTGTTTCCTACGCCAATATGCAGGAGGTGCCAGCCGCTGCACAAGCCACTACAACCCTTGCATACTGGCAAGCTTTCGCAGCTGAAGGTACAAGAATAATGACGGAAGAAGAAACTTTGAAGGCAAATTATGAGCGACTTTACCCATTGCGTCCACTTGAGGATACGCACCAGCCTAACCCTGTCCGCTTCTATGGACCTGGACCCGACGGCAGAGTACATCCTCATGATCCACCAGTTGGTACTCTGCACTTCGCAAGATGGAGACACGAACTCAAGGGGGTCCAAAATCCCGAGGATGGTGGATATCACGACGAGAAGAATTCCCTGATGGCAACCAAGAGCCAGCAAAGTCGACCCACGTATACCACCAGAGGTGATCAGACAGCTAGAGAGGTCAACTATTTCCTCTGGGAGAAAGTTACGGCTGATTCAATGAGGGATGTCAAGACATATCCCGGCTCAAAAGCCACCAGAGCAACCCACGAGGAATATCTATTGAACGAGAAGGATTTTAATGAAACAGAAGACCAGAAATCAAAAGTCCTGATCGATTTGGATAATCGGCAAGACGAGGATCCTGAGAACATCTATCCACTTGGGTATCAACTTCTCAAGAAGTGGTCAAAGGTCAACGGCCACGCGGAATGGGAGGAGGGAATGTGTCTAGGACCTAATCCGCATAGCCCAGATGCACTTATCAAACACCTTGGATGGTGGGTAGCATCGATACTAGCGTTACTAAACCCATGCTCACTTAATGTACCAGGTTTCCAAGAAGACTCCGCAAGACCAAGGCTGGTCTCGGCGCTGACCCTCAAGATGCCATTTGGAATGAAGTTTTCCACGGAAATCTCAATGTGAGGTCCAAAGAGAAATTCGTCCCACCGAAGGCCAAATGGTCCGAGGATCCTGCTAAAGTTACAAAATTTACTGGCTCTGGAAACTGTCGCGCGGTACATTCCTCTAAATTATCTACGAGTAAACTATTTTAGCGAGATGCTAATTACGGAATCTAGACGCTCCGAATCGTTTCGGGAGCTGCTCTAAAGACCGGCCTTCCACTCCCAGAACCTGATACGCTCGACGCCCGAAAGAATTGGCTGGATGGAAGAGCTCCCGAGAGATCTATCCATAAGCTTGACAAGGTCGTAGTTCCGAGCGAGTTTATCATCACCAAGTCTACAATCCCAGTCTCGCCTACAATAGAAATGACGGCGGATATAAAATCCGTAAAAGGGATAGAAGATGTCAAGAGAGGAAAAGTCGCCACCGAGTTCGCAAAAGGGGCGGAAGCCATTAAAGTTGCAGAGCAGAGAAAGGGTCCTGGAATGGAGCCAGGAGACAATAACGGGGAGGAGAAATGCGTAAATAGAAGACTGACCACCAGTCGAGACGCGGCAAATGAAGAGCGAGAGGCGATTGAAACAAAGCTCAAAGAACTCTCCATAAACCCCGAACCTGGCCATGAGGGTAGAAGGCCAATCGTGATTTATTCTGCATTTCGCTCCAAATTCCTTGGAACCCCCGTCACTCAAGTCTTGGGTTACGAAGGCTAGATTGGAGGGTTTAATTGTGTTTAGCCTGTAATGTAAACTGGAAAGGATGGACTAGTTCTCGATTCATTTATTGTTACAGAGAGAGATTTGGGCTACTCTATAGATTGATTGCGGGCCGGGATGGATGGACGGTGTTAGGAAAAACAAGCAGCACAAGCCATACTAGCTAACAGGACAACCCCAGCCACTTAATCATGCTCCAACTCTTATTCGGTGAGATATTCTTCACGACAAATAGTATCAATCCCCTTACGAGTGTGAGTGGGCGGCAGCTGTCTGAAATGTCGTGAAGGTCGAGGTTATGATTGATCTCTTCATAAGCTTCCAATTAAATTAAACAAACACCACGCGAATCGTCCAGAGATATTTGTAGAAGTTTATTTGGTCATTTAGTAATAATATTATACATCCATCGTCCATTCTCGGTGCTAATATTCCTGGATCGTACTCATCCTCATACCAACCGCTCCCCTTCATTCATTCACAGCTCTTGTTGCTCGTTATCACAATCTAGACATAATGTCGTGCCTAATCATACATAGTAGAAAGAAAGAATAGTGGAAGAAAAGCAAAGCGTCCAACATGCGCTCTATGACTGACTGCCTCATTCTCTGAAAGTTGTCCCAAACGTATCTAGCGTAAGATTCGCAGCTGTGGCTTCATTGTTACGCCTGTCTCTCCCTTGGCCGTCCTTCAAACCGACAAGCTTGAGCCGAATCCCATCGCTTATAGACTCAAAAAAGACAAAAAGATACATTCGTGACCTCCAATGATAGCCAAGAGGCTGTCGTAGATGAATCAGTACATATATACCATTTTTCATGGCTGGTAATGCATCTCTTTATCTCGTAATAGAGGTTATAGTCCTATCATCCAAACACAAAACCATTCAAATGGCCCTTCAGTATGTCATGGCAAGGTAGAGCCAAACTAGGAGCAAAGCACCAGGGATGGGCTCTTGTAAATTGAAATTGCCCGTGCCCGAAAATCCATGAATGAGATTCGCTCCAAATGGGTCTCAATTTATTTAAGACCTCTACGATGAGGCCTAGTTGATAAGAGACATGTCTATAGAGAAAGGCTCCAAGCCTGCGTCTAGCATGTACTTGGACAGTCCATCTGCTGTGAGGATGCCGTCTTCATCCCTTTCGTACTCCTCTGCCATGACCTGACTTTTTTCGGGTTCTGCGGGCTTGCTGTAGGCTGGCGACTGTACCAGATTTTCCGAAAAAGAGCCGGTCGAAGGACTGGGAGGACTTTGTTCGTTTACAGGTTCACATTGAGGAAGACTCTCGGGCGTAGTATAGTTGGAAGAATTGAATGAAGGGCTCGGAGGAGTGTAGATGGGTACCTCGGAAGCCGAAGACTGGAACTGGTGTCCACCAAAGGGATGACTTGATTGAGAAGCCAGGGCGTGAGGATTAGGCGCATATGGAGACACTCCATGATTTTCGGCGAGGCTCTCAGGCGTATCATAGTCAATTCGTCGTCGTTTATTTCCTCGAACCGAGCTGGAGTCTGAGGCTGATTCTTCAGCACGCTTCGCTTCAGACTTAGCTCTCGCCGATTGTAACCAAGGTTCCTTTTGCTCGGCAGTCATGGCCTTCCACCTCGCGCCGAGGATTGTGGCTAGGAGGATGGTCAGCGTAACGGATCACATAGAACTGATCAAGCATTCTAGACCTGGACTTACATATCTCGCCGTTTGTGATACCAGGCCTTTCTGCCTTGAGAAGAAGAGAGTGATGAGATCTGTAGGCGAAGAATGCATTTGGTGATCTCGCTCTTTTCTGCAAGACTATTATTGGGAACAGCACTGGAAAATTAGAGCCTGGAACCATCCTTGCGTCGCACGGCTGATGTTTTCTGATACTGGCTAGACTCGCAAGGTATACTCGATTACTACATCTTGAGTCCAAGTAGAACTCAACCTGATGGCCAAGGACCTGACTGGAGATCACGAGGAACGTTAGCAAGACGATCGAAAGAAGCCTCAGACAGCGTAGATGCGTATGAAGGCGTCGATGATGCCACGTATCGAAGAGTTGGAAGTATGACTCGAGGTACCCAGAGTGACAAACATGATAGAAAGTATGAGTACGAGCTAAGACTATGCATCTAGAAAAGCATAATACTTACCTAGCCAGGAGCTTCGCGGTAGCTTGGCCCTCTACATCCATGAAGTTGAACATTCCAGAGGGGATCTTGACGATACTGGTTGTTCCGTCAAGTTGGACTTCAATCTGCTCAAGAATAGAGTCTAGGGCAATGGCGCTGAAAGTCTTAGTGACCGACATGTTTGAAGTATTATGTATTGACTCAGGTATCCTGCCATATCGGCATTAGAAGGGAAAGTCACTAGAGAAGAGAGAAAGCTTCACTGCCTTACAAGAGCCTTGCAATAGTTGCTTTCGAAGAGGTCCTGCTGACGGTGCAGACAAGATCTTTGAGTATGAGGACGATTTAAAGCTTAAGCAGCTCGTTTTGCCTCCGGAAGAAGCTCACGGCAATGAATGCTAGTGAAGATGCGCTCTATGAGCTACGCAGGGTGTGCAGGGTTGCGTGAGGTGCGTGGAATAGTATGAAGAGTGTGTGCAACGTGATGCCAATGGTGGTAGTGTGAGAGAGAATGAGTTGATGTATTGTGAAGCTCACAATATTGCCAGAAAATATGATGCAGAAGTGATGGAGGAGAAGGAGTTGTAGAGAGTAGGAAGTAGAGTATTATATAGGTTGTGAGAAGGACCTCAAGATCTAAAGATGCAACTGGACGCGGGGCAATAGGTAGTAGTGAATACAAGTGCTATGATCAGGATAATTGGCAGTTACGTTTCCTGTATTCACTACAAGTGTGGTATACGTCGTTCGTTGCTCAATTTTCAACACTGCTATTCATCACGGGCGAGACGCGGTTAGGCGAATTCTACTAAGCCCCATTGATTGACAACTAAGTCGCAGTTGGGCCAGCTAACTGACTTGAGCGAGAAAGAAAGCTGTCTACGAAGGATGTGAGCTGTCGGTAGTCAAGTGCTGTGAAACTCATAGCGTCAAGTATACGAGTCAAGATTAAGCAGGGTCATGTCTGAGCTTATCAGTTTTCCCAACTAGCCCAGGTAATGATACATTTCAAAGGTAAATATCCCATTAAGAAGACCGGATTAGGCAATATATGTATTAAATAAGGCTGTTAAAATAGTATTATGTCTAGAGCGTCCTTCGACGTTGTTGTGGACTCTTGAGATTGTGATGTTGTCGGCCATCACATAGTCAAATGCCATAATCTGCTATCTAGTACTAGTAAAAGAAAGCTCACTCTCAAATTATCATTTTCGCCCTGATACCCCTTCAAACCATAGAACACGTCGTTATTTGGGGCGGCAGGGGTCAGTTCTCCAACACCACTTACACAAGTGGTCTCAGTATCACGATACTAACCGTGGGCAAATAACAATGGCGGTAGATACCAAGACGGCCATTTTAATAGTTTACCGAAACAATGATGTGATAATTGTCCGGGACACTGAGTAAAACTTATGATTTCAAAGCATGAAGCATAAAGCAGTGTATGTACAACAAGTGTATAAGAGGCCTGCCTGTCCACTTGACCAGCCTCACTGATTTCAACTCATCTTCATCATCCTTTTTTCTGGGACAATAGTCCTGTAAGCATCTTTTTGTCTTGCTATCACTCGCTTCTGCTACTCGATGAATATTATAGCTAGGGAGAAGTGGGCTAAGGTATGTTCTCGAGCCGGAATCTTTTTCGCTTAATAATTGGTCATAACACTGCCACATAATTTCGGCCACACTGTTGTAAGGATAATTGAGAGGGAATAAAAAGAGAGAATGAATTAAATCGTATAGTGTTACTTGTGATTATATTGAGTTACCTAGAAATGGAAGTGGTTGTTGGTAAAAGTATGACGTCGATATACTCTGCCATCATAAGCACTCGGCGTAGTGAATGGTGATCTTAATGAAGTAGCAATCATAGGTTTATTATCGCAATTAATAAATTTGCAATCAACTTACTAGTCTCAAGATATTATCTGCGGAAAGCACTAATGTAGCTCTTCAGATACAGAAATAGGCCGTTCGCTCTGAAGACTGTTATGAGAGTAGGGTCAAGATTAAACACGCTTCAAACGTCGATCGTGGAGCGTTTTTTAATAATAGGAAATTTTAATATAATCGGAAGCATAATGACGGATTAAGTTATGATAGCGGTTACGGAGACGGTTGGTAACTATCTATTGATGATTTACGATCTGTTCCTTTATTTAAAATATGGGCGGCGACATGAGATGAAGAAGGGAGTACAAGTTAAGAAATTCTACTTGCAGCTCAGATATTTAGTAATATTTGGTGATTTCTCAGATGTGAAATCGAGCACCTAGCACGAAAGCCTCTGCTGACTCATAGGAGTGCGGCCTTCTTGAGCTGCGCTGTAGTCTTAGCCGCCGGGGTTCCGTTTCGCCATCGGCCTCTCGGCCCTACTAAAGAATCATTTGAGGAAGACGGAACTATTAACAATCGGGTTTTGCTTACCCGTCGTCCTGCTCCGCAGAATGGCCGGGTTTGTTTCGCTTACGTGTATATCTTCCCATAAAAATAATCTGAACAGCGTAATATAACATGCAGCTGCGTCATGCAGTAATTAATATTTGATCGTCCGGATAGCCACTTTGCATGAGCGCCAGAAACCTGGATGTCTGCCGCATATAACTCTAGGCCTCGTTTGGCCTCCGCCTCACGTCCAGGGATGCCCATCTTTCCCGAGCTTGGCGTTTAGAAAAGCGCGACTAAGTAGATTGTCGCGAACAATCTGATCCTTATGCGCCTCCATCTCCTCGATGTCCCCTTACGACGCCATCCCACGTCAGTAGAGTAGCGATCTTTGATCACTGGAAGGGGACTCACAGTTTACGCTGACTATGCCACCGCGCATCCATTCAGCGCGCGGAGTAGACAGGAAGAGTGTCCAACTACCACTGAGACCGGCGGTATCTTTGGCATACGGCTTCAACGCATCGACCGTCATCTCGGACTGAACAATTCCCGGCATGAGCATGAAAACGCGTAGGCCCGGCTGTTCGGCATGCAGGTTCTCCATGATGCGGGTAAGGGCCAGCTTGGACGCCGTGTAGCTCGCCATACCTGGAAACACGGTGGCGATGGCGCCCGTCGTCATGCTGACGACGGTGCCGACGCCATCCGCCTGGGCGAGAAAGTGGTGAATCACTAGGTATGACCCCAACACGTTGACCTGGAAGTCGTTGAAGAATTTCGTGGCATCGACGGCGCCAACGGCGCCCAGGTCCAAACTCCCCGCGCTGTTGATCAGCACATCGATCTTGCCGACTGCCTCTTTGGCTGCCGCGAAGAGCGCCGCGACCGAGGCTTCGTTAGTGATGTCGGCTGCCTGGGCGAGGACTCCAGTGCCGGGCGGGGCGAGACTCCGGAGCCGTGTCGCGACGCCCTCGAGCACATCGACCTTGCGCCCGGTAATCACGATGCCGGAAGCTCCCGCGGTGGCCCAGGATTCGGCGATGCCCTGCATTTATTGGTCACGTGAAGGGAAAATTGAGCCCCCAGAAATCGTGCTTACCTTGCCTATGCCCCCCGAAACGCCGGTGATGAGCACTGTCTTTCCCTTCGCCGACAGCTCTGGCTGGGTTGGCTCTAACAGTGGATAAACATCACGGCGAACTTGCTTGGTCAGCTGGTAGGGCAGCGTGAACGCGTCAGGGTCCGAATAGTCCATAGTAGTCAAGTGTGCGTAATCTTAGTTTTATGGGCACGAGAGATGCGTGAACTAAGTAGGTCGAGAATGTGTAGAATTATATATCCGCTGCTCTGAGCGGCACAGCCGCTCCCCCCCGCCTGCGCATATGTAGGACGCTGACATTGCTGTGCGTGCTAATCCGTAGTCACCTCAGAATACCAAGCCTCCACCTTGGTTATTCTACATCCTTTCTGGCGGGGTTGTCCCCATGGAGTGGGCGCTTGAATACCAATCGTAACATTTCCTACAAAACCTTCATGCAGTTACTTATACCTGTAAACGGTGGCGGGGCCTATTGGCCCACCGGCCCCTGTCATCTTTCCCGCTCGTCAGTCCATATCCGCTCTTCTTCTCTTTTCCTAAAGCAAACACATACCTATTGCGAAGGGTGACACTCGCACATTAGAAGCGTTCTTAAAAGAACCTCGGCGATGCAGATCTGTAAGCGTATGCTTACACGGATCGTGATGTCGATACGATGAATTCCATTTACCATTATTGGAAGACATGATCAATGACCCGACAATCAACACCTTCGTTAATGCGCCCATGGTTGACCAAGATAGACTGGCCGCCTTTTTCTTCAGCTTGCCATCATTTCAAGGTCCAGAAACCGAGTACCTTCGTGCTAGAATATAAAAGCGTTGTCGTGATGCGCAGCAAGGCCAGGGAGCTGCACGTGATAAGAGTCAGTGAGACCGCGACAGAGTTTACAGGCCGGTCTGTCGCCTCCAGGAGTCAAGCTCAATGCCACAGCAACCGCCACGCAACCGCCACGCAATCACCACCCGGCACACATAGAACCCAGCAAAAAGCAAACGGCCGACCTTCCTCTCGTTCTTCAAGAGTAGGTACACCATGCATACACTAGAGTCCCATCACGGAGCCTCTTCTCTCTCAGCGGGTTCATTCCAACCTCGGATCTTGGACCTCAGCAGGCACCTTTGGCCGCATGAGCGTCATCCGAAATAGTCCAAGTCTAGCAGCTGAGAGCGACCTCTATCAGGTTCGTACCAGAATGTAAACATGTAATATACTAAACAAATTTCGTACCTAATACTGCTAGCAATGTAGACGCTAAGACACCACTGTGTATAATATATACATAGACGGATAGATAGTTTGAGAGGCTAAATTTCTGTTTGAGCGATTTGGAGGAAACGTGACTTAGACACTCTCTCGTGTTGTGATCAAATATGTACAAAATCACCCAATGGCAACGTGGCTGAGTGGTCAAAGCGTACGACTAGAAATTACTACATCTATAGAATATATCTATAATCTTGCAATCGTATCCCTTCGGGGTCACAGGTTCGAGTCCTGTCGTTGTCGTGCCATCATTTGATGTTTAGGAAAGGCGTTTTCGTTTTGCTATTCAATTATCTTCGTGCGGGTGTATCTATTTTCCTCTTTTTAGCACTTGCAACCCGCCTGCCTTATGTCACCTGTTGTCATTACCGAATCTGTGGAACGTGTGGAATGTGGCAGGTACCCCGCATTGACCTAACGGCCTTTTAAGCTCCCGTTACCGATGTCAGCCCTACAGGCTGAACCCTGCAAGAGGTTCAAGCTAGGTTAAATGCATCTTGATATTAATTCTCGAATAATCTAATAATAATCGCTGTGCTAGTATCAACATAGGTATCACTTGCTTCAATACAGTGTCATGCGTAATTGTGCTTTTTTTTTATATATATATATATATCTATATATAGGTTTGTACAAGTACCTTGAGTGCCGGCGATTTCTGATCCGTTCATGGTCAGCCCATTACCTGAGGTCGGACTTCGGACTCGGTTTCCCGTCCCCTGCTCCCCTGTTCACTACCGGAAATCAGCTCGGGTCCGAAGTGTTTGTTGTTACTCTCAAGGAATATTTAAGCCAACAGAGTTCATCGTTTGACTGCCTATGTTATTCGATTGATACAATCATAAATTCACAGAGGTGCCTTCCCGATTTAATAACCTAACACGACTCCACTATTATTTAAGCCAACTACAGCCGTTGCTACTGTCCTGAACGGGAAAGGGATTGGGGTAGTCCGACTGGAGAGCCCTTCAACACATTCTATACCTTCTGTTTGATACTACTTGCTTCGTTCAATCTGCCTTAGAATTTAAGTCCAAAGCTTTTCACTCAGGGTCCTCCGGGATTTCATTCTTCTTTGGAATCATCGCGAGATAGGAAACACACCAACAATGGCTGCCAATACTATTTTGACAGGTCGACTCCCAACCTTGCTAGGAAGTGTTGCATTAGCTGGTATCGGAATAGGAGTCTACTCACGGTACCTAACAAGTGTTGCACACGCAGACAGCGGCGCACCCCCAAAGGCGTTCGGTAGCGGGCCGGCCTTCCTGTCCCTCCAGCTGCAAAGCACTGAAGTGGTCAATCACAACACGAAAAGATTGCGGTTTGCTCTGCCAACAAACGAGCACGTTAGTGGACTTGCACTCACATGTAAGCATTTCGTCGCAGAGTAGAGGAGCACAGCGAAACATGTCGCTGACTAGATATATAGCTGCTCTTCTTACGTATTCTTGGCCCAAAGGATGTATCCTTCCTTGTGTACGGCCTTACACGCCTATCACGAGAAACGGTAAGTTTGCATATCCAAGGTCATTGTACCACCTTATTCGTATTGCTAACAATTTGGTAAGATGAGGCTGGTGTCCTCGAGTTGATGGTAAAAAGGTACCCCAACGGAAAGCAGAGCACCCACCTACACTCTCTACAACCGGGAGATTCTCTGCGTTTCGTAACTCCCATTCCAGGATACAAATGGACACTAAACAAGCACTCTGACATCACGCTTATTGCTGGGGGTGCTGGTATCACACCCATGTACCAATTAATTCAGGGTATATTGTCCAACCCAGAAGAGAAGACCCGCATAACCCTGGTGTTTGGTGTCAATACGGACGCCGATGTGTTACTAAAGTCAGAGTTTGAGGATTTCGAACGTCAGTTTCCAAGTCGCTTCAAAGCCATTTACACTGTTAGCAATCCTGATCCGAACTCTCCCTACCCGAAGGGATATGTAACAAAAGAGCTCTTGAGTAAGGTGGTGACTGCCACACGGGGAACAGAGAATACGAAAGTGTTCGTGTGCGGTCCGCCGGCAATGGAAAATGCGCTTGTCGGAAGTCGGAAGCAGCCAGGGATACTAGGCGAGTTGGGGTATACTAAGGATCAGATACATAGATTTTAGTGAGAAAGGGTTTGACATGAGAAGGTTGTCGTAGAGGTTTATTATGTACTACTAGATACCCGAGTAAGGCCAATATAAATGAATATTTGTATCAGTTATTCAAAGCAGATATAGACTGGAGATAGTAAAGCTATGTGTTATAATTCGCGGTTGAATGTCAATTGTTCGTATACATTAGAAGTGCACAATCCAATAGCCATGCTCCAGGTTACTATAATTACTCTATCAGGGACTTTGCGCGTAATGTTTCTCATAGATGCCAGACATCTGACGTGTAAATCTGCGCAGCCTCGGCTGGTATAAGAATGAAATAATAGTTGTAGCATGACATAGCGATTTCTCCCTAAGACGGTCTTATTGCTATGAATTTTTGTATTAAAATTTGCCAGCAAACTTAGAGAGGGACCGAAAACTTTACTATTCGGCTTGCGATTGGAAGATGTTCGTGGAAGTTGTAGGACGGAGCATCATTAATTTCTTCGTTACTCCCACTATTTCCGGGTTGCGAAGGCCTTGGCAGATTTGAATCGCTAACTTTCGTCTTCTATGGCAGTTTCAGGTAACAAGATTTAATCTTGTTCGAGTACCACACGCCTTCCACATGATGGTTTATACAACATTAACATAACCAACATCCCTTATGTGATATTGCATGCACCGTATCTCTCATTCTGTGAAGGTGCGACTGTCTATTCACTCATCATAAATGCTCGAGCTCGCGATCAACTCATTGCCTGCAAAATGGCTTCGTGGTTCATGTTCACCTTCGGCTACGCGAGAGTGCTTTGCTACACAAATTGAAATATTATCTGCTCTAAGCTCTTAGGATATCATGGGGCGACCTAAGAAGGACCACGGTAAGGGCAGCAAGGACAGCTACCAGGAGAAACATGCCAAGCTTTTGGTAGGTGTTGAGACGGAGGCACCATTAACCGTAACCAGACGCAAAGAGTTTCTTCGGGGTACAGAAGCCTTGCGTGAACTCGCAAGATTGTTTAACGAGAACGATCTCCGCGCTTACGATAGCGCCGTCGATCACGAACATGATTATTCAAGATGGGCTATTACCATTGACTAGAGCATCGAGGTTGGCCAGGAGCTACAAGGTATGGTCTCATTGATAGACAGTTTAGGAGCTACATAACTTACCACCTGTATTTAGGAGTCGGGTCGCCGATTGAAATTAAGTCCCCTCCAATGACTGTCAAAAATTCTAGATATCAAGAGAAATTTCACACAATATGGACGATTATCGACCGTTTCATAATCCCAAGCATGAAATTCTGGAAGATGGCCAGCACACACACTAGATATACACCATTGAGTTTGCCAAAAGTGAAATACCTTTGTCCACTACAGGCAGCAGCTTCTGGGAACTGAGTTTTCCCAGTACACTTTTCTTTGAAAGACGTACCTCTATTCCCCATCCTGCTAGCTCAGCAGCTTGCTTTCTGCGTCGTCTATTCCGAGAAAGCGATCGATGATCTCATCCCTGCAATGACAGATAGCACCGATTGAAAGCGTCCGGGAGGCTGGAAGTATTGTGATAGATATAGCAAGAGGAACAGAGTTAGGCCCGATTACAACGGCAGACAGCCACTGAACAACCTGCGAAGTTGCTGGGGAGCCATTCGTTCCACTAGCAATATCAAGGAGCTAAGCTATTTGATGTGCTATGACAATGATAAATACAGAAGAGCTCATGGTCGGGAGCTCAAGAATTGGAAGTGGAATTTTAAAGGCCTTGACTATACAACCCTTAAATTCCGTCAAAGTCAGTATTTCTACCTAGTTATACCGAAGTGGGGAATGGTGGTCTTCTCGGATCGACTCACTCCATGGAATTCCATATGCCCGCTGAAACTGTCCTCGATCATAGCTATAAGAACAATTGTTGAAGCGATGTGTTACAGTGCCTCCAAGCCGATCAGCACAGGAATCAATTGACTGTATCAACTTCACGGCCGAGTTCGTGCAGGTCGCGGGCCGAGTTAGCAGGAAAAAGCTAGATAATGCTGTGCAAGGGAAAATCTCCTTTACAGAAGCATTAGGGTTTGAACTAGCCGGCACCCGAGAAGATCAGCTACAATGGGAGAATCAATGGGTCTGGGGTGGAAATTCAAACGGATTGAACTCTGACCACCTGCAGTTGTTTATGGATTGCGAGGACGGTTTTTTGGGACAGAATGAGGTATATGAGGGATTGCATCGAGGCCGATCTGGCTCAGCTTTCCCGAAACCAAGTCTTCTTCCCCAACGCGAGAGACGATCGTCACCATCAATTCCAGAGGTAGTACGGTAATTAAGGATTTTTAGGACTCAGTACTAGATTGTCAGTGGGGGTTTAGTTTTAACAGCTCGGGTTCTTTTTAGTTCACAAGCTCTAACGATCAGAATGTCCGTTAAGTTCGTATAGTCTCAGCTCATATTAGTTTTTGTGCGTATTATGATACAAAGGCATCAAATCCATAGGTAATGCTGAGAGTTATTAACATCGAGATTTGCGACTTTCAATCAACTGAAAAACAAGATGATGAATTCTGTACTCCAAATTCCTCCTTCAGTACATTATATTCCCTTGCGCCGACCCAAGCAGACCCGGTCACAACCGGTCTTCGGTGGCCGCCATTCTCTTCCACGGCGAAGAGAACCTGTCCAATATGAAGGAACTCGAGCATCGGCAGTGTCTGAACATACGCGACGGCATGTCCATACATTCGGGTTTCGTGGGAAGCCCATAATGGGCTTCCTGGCCTGCGAAAATCATAGTACCGCCCAGGATCGACTGTGGCCACGTCGTCAGGCAGGAGCGAGTAAGTGTCCCGCATGATGATCAGGCGCCTCAATTTGGAAAGGCGGCCAACATATGTCTTGATTTTGTCATGATCAACGAACCAATCGTGAGGCCACCCAACCAGCGATCCTGCGCTGATGTGAAGGATCTCAATTGAAGACAGAAGTGATATTTTTCCCAAAGAAGTTTTGGGGATTTCTGTCTCTTGCCACTCAAGTGAGAGCCTCTTGAGCTTCCCGTGGTGGCGGAGCGATTGTATGACACTTCCAAGAAATGCATCTACCGCCCAAGAGACCGCCAGTGATCTGATTTGCGTATTTGCTTCGATGAAACGAGTTGGCACCGAGTCAGTCGCCTCGAAACCGCTAAGTAAAACAGTGTCAAGCGTATGTATCTGACCGATTTCAGATAGAGACTGGGAGGTGTCGCTGTCATTGTATGGAATCCTCAAAAAAGGTCAATCCTTGCCGTACAAGACAGGATACTACTTGAGCGTCCACTAGTGTCATGGAGCCGATGTAGAGCGTTTTTAATTTGGGAAATTCCATATAAAACGATAACGGTATATCAGTCAGCTCGATGATTCTAGGTATTTTGAAATATTTATAAGGATTGGCACCTTTCTGCCAAAATTCCAGTCGGCGAAGATTTGAACAGCATGAGGCCAAAAGAGTTTTGTAGAAATCAGATGCATCCAACCTGGTGCTATTGGGGTTATTGGAGCCAAAATCGATTTCCCAACTCGTATCAAGAATCAGTGTCTCAAGAGTCTCGTCCAGAGGACACGAACTGCATGTTGGGTATGCGTCGAAATTCTCCCTTCAATTCAAGATTTCGGATCGACAATCCCATCAAACAATCCACAAGGCCATCGTCAATAACACACCCGCTCACACAAAGCGACGTAGCCGATGATCAAGTAAAGGATCTCGCGGGGAATCGTGAACAGGATAGAAGATGGCGAGGCGATGCCCCTGCCTTCAATGACGCGATCGAGCAGCAGGGGAGGTAATGTCCTTGGAGGGGGGGGGGGGGGGGGGGTTAAAAACGTTAGAAAATATGTGCATGTGGAGTCCGGAGGGGGTTAATTCTCTCGGTAGCGAAGCACCGAGAGGGAAAGAAGAAA